>OX940805.1:650548-1250548 GCA_954870605.1 Acer campestre
TGGCACGTTCTGGACCCATATCAAAAAAAATAACCCGTCTGAATACGCGGTGGCGAGTAACCAATCTCAAATCTCCAGGTACACAACCCCTTCTTATCAATTATTTCATTACACGTTTGAAAAAAAATAGAGAACAATTAGCATTAATGGTTGTAACTGAACACTTACCTTTTGGTTTTTGTGAGAAAGTAGGTTTTGTTAATTATTGTTAAAATGCATTAAATCCTGCAATGTAATGTATTCCTAGATCCACTCTCACATGTACACTAAATGGCATTTACAGAAGAGAAAAAAACAAATTGAAAACATTTTTTTTTAGAATTTCAAGGTCGCGTTTTCGTATGTGCCGACATATGGATTGACAATTTTGGTAGTCATTCATATTTGGGTGTCACATGTCATTATATGGACAATGACTGGGACATGCAAAAAAGAATTATTGCATTTCGTGTTTTTGATGACTCGCATTCAGCTCAAAATATTTTTCAACTCCTTAAAATCATTTTTCAAGAGTATAATATCCTAAACAAAATTTTTGCTATTGGCTTTGATAATGCTACAAGCAATACCGCATCTATTTCTATGTTACAGGATTTCTGCAATCCCTATTTTGGGGGTAAATTATTTCATCAACGTTGTGCATATCATGTTTTAAATTTGTGTGTTCAAGCTGGATTAGCAAAGCTTTCTAATTTTATTAGATCAATTAGAGATAGTATTAACAATATCTTAAGGCATAACAAAATCCAGAAACAATGGTTAAAATATTGCTCTCAGAATAATATGCGTCCCAAAAAAATTTCTCGAGATATTACCACTTGTTGGAATTCAACTTATAAGTTGCTTAGTGAAAGTATTGAATATAGGGATTTATTAGTTTCTTTTGTTACTTATAATGTTCCTTCAATTTCTCTTCAATTGAACCATTGGGATGTATGTATAAAAATTATTGAATTGTTACGTGTTTTTAATGATGCTACCACCGCTTTATCTGGTGTTTACTATCCCACTACTCATTTATTTCTTATTCAAAGTGTTAATATTGTTGTTGCATTCAATGATTGTGATTTTGATGTTCAATTGAGTCCATGTGTTGCTGCCATGAAGAGAAAATGGTTACAGTATTATGGGCAGATTCCAAATATTTACTTGCTTGCACTATGTTTAGATCCACGCTTTAAATTTGAATGTTTGCAGGATTATTTAGCTAATTATTACAAATGTTTAGACTTAGAAGTTGATGTTCTTCAATATTGTGATTCCATTAAGAAATTGCTTTATGAATTATACGATGAATATCTTAGAATTTATGGTCCGTCTTTGAATGTGCCGGTTTCATAACCCCAACCCACATCTGGTGGTATTAGTAATTCTGTAAAATTTCAATTAAGGGGTTTAGGGGATCGACTATTTTCCCAAAGAACCAAAAAATTATAAACATCTTCTTCATCCTCAACAAAATCTGAGGTTGACCGGTATTTACAAGACACTCATAAATTTAAAGATGAAGAATTTAGTCTCCAGGCTTGATGGAAGAGTCATTAACAGGATTATCCAATTTTGGCTATTATTGCCAAACAAATTCTTGGAACGCCAGTTTCTACAGTTGCTGTGGAACAAGAATTTAGTGCATGTGGAAATATTTTGGACCCAAGATGATCATTTATGTCTCCACAATCACTTGAAATCCAGGCGTGTGTTGATGATTGGACAAAGGTAAAATATAGACAATAAGAACTTCAGCTGGAGATAGTGAACGACTTCTTTGAAGATGAACAAACCACGGGAATGGAAGGCAGTGAATAGATTCCGTTCCAACTTCCAACCTCCAACACCGAGCAACTAATTAAAGGTAAAAGAACTACGTGGCCTTTGATTCCTCTACATTGATGGAGGATATGTAGACAGCTTAATTGTGGTAAAAAATTAAGTGCAAGGCCGGTATTTTTTTTTTAATTTTTTTTAATTTTAACTTTATTATATTGTAATATTGTATATTTGAATTCAAGCCTTCAAGGCCAGTTTATAATATATATATATATTTTTTTTTGTTAAATTGTAAAGTTGTATTTATTAATAAATGTCAATTTCTTTTCTTCTAAACATTGTGAACTACTTAAATACTTCAATGGAAAATGTTTGTCAATGTATTTTTATTTAAAAATTTGTTCATTGGAATTATGATTGAGAAGAATTAATATTAATTGGGATTTGGGAAAAAAAATTATAAAAAAAAAAAAAAAAACCAAACCGACGGTTTGAAATCGGTACCAAACCAGTGGTTCCGGTTTTGGGTAGCTACAAAACCGAAACCAAACCGGTGTCACCACTAGGGTAATATATTGTTTTCCTTAAAACTTTCATCTCTTTTCTAATATTCAGTAGTTTTAGAAACTCTTTGAGAGTTCCAATTAAATTCATGTCATTGACATATACTGCTACAATTGTAAATCTGGATTCTGATGAATACACATGAGGTATATAAGATCTTTAATTATGCTTCTTTATGATATCTTCACTAAGACGATCATACCATGTTCTTCCGAATTGTTTTAATCATTGTAACTTTATTGAACATAAGTTACGAAAATTTAAATTATATGCTTAAGGCATTTTGAATCCTTCAAGATTATTCTTAACATAGAAATATTATTTATGTAACAGAATATTTGCATATAATCAATACTGGTTTCTACAGTAAGCCATTTGTTTCGCGATATAAGTTATATCACGTTATCTTAATTTTCGTTCGAATAATCATTTTAACAAAAAAATGTTTGACGTCTTCAAGCGTCTACACTATATGTCCATAAAATTTCAAGTTTCAAATAAATATAGTCATGTATTTTATACAATAGTTTTATGTCAATATTCATCAACAATTTGTGGTTCAAGGTCCTCATCATTTCATACTATACAGATCAATAATATACGATATCTCAAATTTTAGTTTACAGTACACATGCCTCTTCAAGGGCTTTTATAAACTTTCATAGAGGAGAACTATAATATTTATATACTTTCAACATATGTGTATTTGCATAGGCAATTGAGATCTCTTTAATTTATGAGTCTCATAGGGGGGATTACATTTCATTACTTTGTACCTTTTAAAAAAGGTTTTTGTCTCTTCAAGGACATTTAGCTCTTTAGGAGCCTTTTTTTAGATGATGAAGATTACATATAGCTTGAGCATAATCATGACCTTTCATATTCGCTTCGGAGAATAATAACTTTAAATAAAAGTCATATTTCACACTTCTAGTGTGCAACGAATAATTTATTAGTTGCCATTTGCATAAATTGTTCTTCAGGAACAATCATCCAAGTTAATATATTGGCAATTAATATAAATAAATTCATTCGAATATGCAATATGCAAGTGAATGGTGCAAGTCACACAGCGGAAAAGAATTTGAAATTAATCAATAAAATAAGTTAGAATGATAAGTTTCAAAATTTTCTATCATCTTCTTGAGACCTTCTTTTGTATATACACGAATATGAGGAAGGGATTTGTTTTCATACCTTTGAAGAACACTCCTTCGTTTTCTTTTCGATCCAATACCACTAAGCCTTCCTAACTATGTCTTACAATCTAGAAACTGTGTGTGTGGACACGTAACGGATTCCGGGAGCGGTTGAATGGAGGCTTGAGAGAACCAGAAGACAACACCTTGCTTCCTCCTTGATGAATTCGGCCAACCCTAAATGAGAGAATTTCTTTTTTCTTTTTTCTTTTTCCCTCTATAGTTGCCGCCCACCTCTGTCCGAATAGCTTCTTTTTCCTAACAAGTATATCTTATATACTAGGAACCTAGGGTTTAGTAATCCAAGTTAAAATAGGATTTCAAATCCTTTTTTAATTACTACTTTTACTAGGGTTTAAACATTTGACCTATTTATAGTAAATAAAAATAATCACTTATTATTTTATTGCTCTTATCAATGTTAGAAACCCCAACCTCCATATGACAATTAATAATTTTTAATTTTTAATATGTCAATTAAATAATCATATTATTTAATAATATTTAATTCAACAATTAAATAATACATTAATTAACTAATCACATCATTTAATTAATTTCCAAAATATATTTAAGTTACTTTCGTAACACAATTAATTGGACCATCAAATTCTCCGTGAGTCTTTGTTACTATCCATCGTATAAGGCTAGCAAGAAGACCTAATGGATCCACAGTTCTGAGGTCCAATAATTCTTAGAAAAAATTAAATTAAATTTTTTAATTAATATTTCACAATTATTAACCTTAGAGTTATTTCACTAAAAACACATCTCATAACTGTAGATGTTTTATATAACCAATTTTATCAATGTCCATTGATATAGCTATACATGAAAGTTCACAAATTAACTTGGGTGTGTTTACAAATATATATATCTAGAGGGGGGGTGAATAGATTTTAACAAATTTACCTGATTTTCATATATAGTCAATATTACAAAAATACCCCAATCTAGTCAATACAATAACAAGTGTAATATGGTGCGGAATTATAAATGACACTTGATTTTTACATGGAAACCCTCACGGGAAAAACCACGGGCTGTATAGTGCACCACACTCGAACCTCGAAATCCACTAATTGAAATGGAGTTTACAACCTATGTAGACCTCGTCTAACACTCCGGTCTATAACCCCCCACTTCTACCCCACAGGCATTTAAAAGTGGCTCTAGTCAATTTTGCTTGTGGCCTAAGCAACCTTAGCCAACAAGACTTAAATTCTCAATGAAGAGATTATACAACATATGTGTGAATATTTAAAAATACTCAATACAAGCAATAAGAGCTAGGCAACCCTATATGCTTATCTAGGATGATAATATGTCAATAAAAACACTCCTGAATATCAATAGCTAAATGACATGTCAAATAGCTTAGCTAACAATAGATTATAAAAACCTAGATAGCTATCACAATACAACACTCAATCATGTCATCACAAACAATCTCTATTTTGAATATAAAATATTAATCTAAGATCATTCAAATAATAAAAGAGATGCATTAATAAATAAAACACTAAATATCAATGGATAAAAGTGAAGAACATACCAATGGAAGTGTGATGACCAATACCCACTCAAATAAGCAAACTAACTATGCTAGAAGATGCTTAGATGATCTTTGATGCATATGTGTATGGTTTGAGTGTATAAAAATGAGTTCTTGATTTGATTTTCTCTCAAAAATCTCTCTTTTAAGTTTAGGGTTCTTTAGAGTCAGAGAACTAAGTTAGAGAAATGAGAAAGTATGATATTTATCGACAACAAGAACATGGCACGTGAAAAGACAAGTTTGCCCTTGAAATCACCGATCGGCGGTTTCATTCTGTGGTCGTGGCTGTAGAATTGAACCGCCGAATTGAACCCCCGAATTGAACCCAAGAAGCAAGGGATCATTCGACGACCAGATTCGACAGTCAACAAAACCGCAGATCAAAATCCAAAAAGAAACTGACCTAAAACATCTAATTCGGCGGTTTCAAAACCACCGATTAAACCGTCGAGTAGAGACCGAGAATAATAAATGTATCAGGTTTATTCGACGGTTTCAATTCGGTGGCCTGGCCACCGATCGTAACCGCAGATCCAATCCAGAGCTCTCTGGAATCAAACGGCGGTTTCCATTCAACGGTCGTGGCCGTCGATTAAACCGCCGTTTCACCATTGAAGGTGAAACCAAAGGAGAAGCCAAGGGCATTCTCCGAAGGTGATCTTTGTGCAAAACCAAGCACATAATCGTGCAAGCGCAGACGTTTCGGAACATATTCGGGAAACGAATTATTAGACACTAAAACACACACCAAGAAATAACAAGCAAAGTGCTAGTGTGAAAAGTGACATTTGAAGAGAATGCACACAAAAGTAAATCATATATATGCAAACATTACAAGTGAGTGTGTGCAACTAAATCTCTTCAATAAAAAAATAAGCACATAAGATATACCTTTTGAGTGCTTGTCCACCTTGAGGTCTTGAGAAGGGTCATTGAGCATGATCACCTATCACCTAAGCTACCCTTTACAAACAACCCCAATATGTGGTTTGTCCACGAAATAAGCCAATCAAAAAACCGGAAATCCTTACAATACATATGGCATGATCCTCCACAAGTAGTTCATAATTAGAGCTAGGTCATAAAGTCTGTTATACCTCTCTAATTATATATTTTCCTTTAAGTACTATTAATTCTCTTGAATGAATATATCATTCATTCATTTACAGAAGAATAAGAACGCTCTTAATCGTTCAAGCCCCCAATCAACCCTTAAGGGAACTATTTATCTACTTCTCGCAAGAATCAATGGATTCAACTATTGTGCGCATACCTTCTCAGCTACAAGCTAAACCGTGATTCCAAGATACAGAGATATTGATCGAGAATGATATTCTGATCTCACTCATGGTAAATCAAAAACCATGATCTAACCTGAAGAAATTAGTAAGACACTCAGGATTTAGATCACCCATATATAGCCATCATTAGTCGATATATATGAATCTTTTCAACTAACGGATCTTAGTGACAGATTCATATAGATCGTGGCCCAATCCTATAAGATCACATCATATAATATACCTCTATTCTCATAACACTATATGAGTAGTCTAGGATAAGATCACCGTACAATATGGAATGAACCGTAGCTGTAGATTAACCACAAATAAAGTACCCAACCTTATTTGCTTTCTACAGACTATTTAGATTGCATGTCTCAAACTGAATTCCTCTATATATGACATTCATATACTCAGTTTGAGATTACATATAGCAATCTTGGATGTTTGCATATATAATATAAGCGTTTGAATTAATATATTTGAATGAAATAACTACTTTTATTATTGAATTTATAATATTTACATATTACAAGATTTAGGGCATAAATCCCAACAAATGGTCCTTTGAACTTCAAGTTCATGTAATTGATCAAGATAAGATAGAGATGATGCATGCCAACAATAATTTCACGTTATTAATTTTTTCTATTTATATCTTTCTCCCTCTAACAACGTGAATTTGTTTGTTGGCCTTATTTTGTTATCCTTAATGGATTTATTTGCATCATCATCGAAATGTCATTTTCAGACATATTTATATTGTTAAATTATTCTTCAGGGATATATTGTACTATAATATTATCTTTTAGAAACTAATTTATATTGTCATATTGTCCTTCATGGACTTTCACTAAAAAAATTGTAGATTCTATAATGGATATATCCATGTTACTTTCAATAATTGGATGCGCATCATATTTTTCTTCAAATAATGAGATTGAAAACCTTCAAGTTCATGATAATTTATGATCATATTATTCTTATGATCATATGATAGACTCAATTGTAAGAATGAGATTACATGCTTCTGGCATGAGACGGTATAAAATAATACAACATTTATTTATGGTGTATATTTTCATAACTAAATAGATTCTTCAAGATCTATTAAAATAACAAAGTTTCACGTATACGTTAGTTTGTGTTTCACTTTGTAACATACAATCAGCTTTTCGGAGCCTTTATATATAATTGGTAAAATATCAATATGATATTTATGTATACTTCAGGTACACCACTATTTTCATCTTATAACCCACCAATAGTAAACATTTTTCTTACTTTGTTTAGGTGTGATTTCACTTCTGGTGATTAGATTTTCTTATTATGATCACTAAGGCCATAAAAATTTTAACTGACCAAAATCTCCACCTTGACTATTGAAAGATTTAACATTCGCTTAAGGGAATGGTATCAATCTTTTTAGTCAGACTAGATAAATGAATTTTTGTTCAGACACAAAAGACATAGTATCCATACTTAATCATTTTCAACTTTATGTTCTTTATCTTGTTTATTCAAGAACAATTGTTAATGTAAACCATGAAAAATTGCTACTTCAGGAGCAAATTTAAAATATGGATTATCATGATGTTCTCTTCAATCTTGTAGATTCATTTATGCAGTGATCTAATATAACAAATAGATCATTTACCATAAAATAAAGGTTTTTAAATTCTTTAGGCAAATAATGGTGAAGAAATGAATACAATTAACAATGGATTGTAATGAATATATGATAATTAACCAAGGTGATATGTATAATGTATAAAAGAAAATACATATTGTTGATTTTCTATATATACGGATTACATACTATTCACCGAGTATTCGAATTTTAAGGTTGAAGTGGAATTATTTGCGGATTGTATCATCGGTTGGAAGATAATCACGAATTCAAAAAACTTCCTCTAATCACAATGCAAGTACCAACAATATTATGGTAAATTATGAAAGAAAAATTATATATTTCACCTGTGCCCATTGTGTTTCGTTGTATTCTTTAGTGTTTGTGTTGGTGTTGCGTTATACCACACTTTGCATACACTATTATTGTCGATGTGTATTACCATAACACACACAACACTGTTTTTCATCAGTATGCATACTTACCGTATGCCTTGTAATGCAATTCATTGCACACATTCACATGCAACTCATGTCATTATATTTGTTGGCCATATAAAACGATATTGTATGTTTGTGTAACTGCATGACCAATATATCCATTCATAATTGCTCAAGCAATTGATGATTGTTTTTTGTTTGGAACCAATGTCCATCATGGTTGTCAAATGCCACATAACCAAATATAATTGAAACTCAAAAGTTCACGTTTAAATTTTATGAGTAGTTAAACAGGAATCCATAACTTCAAGTTCTTAATAACTACATTGAAATCCAAAACTTCAGATTATGATTAATTATATTGGCAACCAGAACTTCATGTTCTAATTAATTAAATTAAAATCCAGAACTTCAAGGTCTGAATAATTATATTTAGAATCCAGCTTAACCAAATCGTGGTCAAGTTGAATAATCAAATCGTGGAGGTGAGTATCTTAACCAAGAGTTTGAGGACTACTTGGTTAAGCATGGGATTGTATCCCAACTCACAGCTCTAGGAACACCACAATAGAATGGTGTTGCAGAGAGGAGAAATAGGACCCTGATGGAAATGGTAAGATCTATGATTAGTTTCTCATCATTACCAAACTCCTTTTGGGGATATGCACTACAAATAGCGACGTACATATTGAATGTAGTTTCATCAAAATCTGTTCCTAAGACTCCTCTAGAGTTGTGGAATGGTTGTAAAGCTAGTTTACGACATTTTCACATATGGGGGTGTCCAGTCAGTGTTGTAAAAGTCGCCGACTAGGGCTGACTAATCGCTAGTTGGAGGGCTGGCACCCCGATTTCAAGGTAATCGGTGCAATTAGGCTGGCATAGGTAAGTTGACACCTAGTCGGTAAATCGGAGGTTAGGCGGCCTGGTCGGTCAAACCTATGTTGACCGATTTCTGCAAATTTTATTTTTTAAAAATATTTGGTTCAAGTGTTCAACAGTGCTTTCAACTAATCAGAAATCAAAAATCACAAAACAATGCTTTCGACAACCCCCAAAACGTAACTCATCGCCTCCAGTTTCGTCGCTCGTCGACGGCAACAGTCCTTGACTCCTTTCTTAAGTTACTCTTCTTTGTTAGGCATAAGAAATTTGGGGATTTTTGGTTGGGATTTCAAAGATCAGTAGCTGCGTATAATTGGAAGTGAGGGTTTTATATTGTTGGGCTTAGGGCATTTTGGGAGAGCAGAACAATTGGTCAACAAGTGGTCAGCTACTTTGTTGGGCCTAGTCAAGTTGTGGGCCGATTGGGCCAGCTAATAGATTATTTTATCTTTCAATTTAGTAGTTGTAGTTGTTCAATAAACCTGCCGTAGAAGATAATTTCCATCCACTTGTTTTTATAATTTCCAATTCTAGACAAACATATATACTGTCCTCTGCAACAAACTAATGATAAGGAGTATTTTTCAACAATCCTATTCTCACTCAATTTCTCTTTTCTTCTCTCTCAACTCAATCTTCTCGGTAGATCTAATTCAGCTACTCCTTTTCACAAATTATATACAAAAAATCATTAAAATTAATTACAAAAAAAAAAAAAAAAATCTGGCTAGCTGTCGACCGGCCAAAAGTCGGGCCGGCGTTCGACTTTCGGCCATCCCCCTAGTCCCTGATTAGTCCCCCTAGGCGCTAGTCGGGCGATTAGCGCTAGGCAATCGAGTCACCGCTCGCTCGACTAGCACCTAGCGACTTTTACAATACTATGTGTAGTACATATACTGAAGAACAAGTTTGGAAATTTAGAACCTTGTTCACAAGTATGCCTGTTTGTAGGTTATTCCAAAGAGACTAGATAAGGATACTTCTATAGTCCTCAAGAAAACAAAGTGTTTGTATTGACAAATGCAACGTTCCTTCAAGAAAACTATATGAATGAGCATAAGCCTTGAAGTAAGATTGTATTAAATGAATTAGAACCTAGTTTGACCAGTGATCAATCAACAAAATTTGTTGACAAAGTTGTTGTTCCATCGACGTCTGATAGTTAGACAATTCCTAGTCAGATCACACTACCACCTAAACGTAGTGGGAGGGTTGTACGACAACCTAATCGCTATTTGGGTATTGGAGAGGCACATGGTGTTGTCTCTAATGATAGTGTGGAAAATCCATTGTCATTTAAACATGCAATGGAAGATTCTGACAAAGAAGAATGGCTTAAAGCCATGAATCTCGAGATGGAGTCCATGTACTCCAACTTAGTCTAAGAACGTGTAGACTTACCTAATGGGATAAAACCCATAGGATGTAAGCGGATCTACAAGAGAAAGAGAGGAGTAGGTGGGAAGGTAGAGACCTTCAAAGTAAGGCTAGTGGCAAAGGGTTACACCTAAAAGGAGGGGGTCGATTTTGAAGAGACCTTCTTGCTAGTGGCTATGTTTAAGTCTCTATTAATATACTCTTATCCGTTGCAGCCTATTTCGATTATGAAATTTAGCAAATGGACGTTAAGACTGCATTCTTGAATAGCAATCTTGATAAGAGCATCTACATGATGCAACCAAAGGGATTCGTGTCCCAAGATCAAGAGGAAAAAGTTTGCAAGTTGCAAAGGTCCATTTATGGACTGAAGTAAGCATCTAAATCTTGGAACATCATGTTTGATACTGCTATCAAAACCTATGGCTTCAAGTAAAACGTTGATGGACCTTGTGTTTACAAAAAGATCATTGACAAGAAAGTAGTTTTTCTGGTCCTTTACGTAGATGATATCCTACTTATTGGGAATGACGTAGAACATTATCGGAAGTAAAGGGTCGGCTTGCTAACCAATTCCAAATGAAAGATTCGAGAGAGGCAAGTTATGTTCTGAGGATCCAATTAATAAGAGATCGTGAGAACAAACTGTTAGCATTGTCTCAAACATCATATATCGACAAGATACTTGTGCAATTCTCGATGGAAAACTCCAAGAAAGGTAATTTACCTTCCAAGCATAGAGTTCACTTGTCTAAGGAACAGTGTCCTAAAACACCTCAAGAAATTGAGGATATGAGACATGTTCCATATGCGATAGCACTAGGCAGTCTCATGTATACTATGTTATGCATGAGACCTGACATTTGCTTGGTAGTGGGAGTAGCCAGCAAATTCCAGTCTAACCCAGGATTAGATCATTAGGTTGTTGTGAAGATTATTCTAAAGTATCTTCGAAGTTAGAATGAGAAACTATATGTTAGTATATTCGTAACAGGATCTGATCCCGTTAGGATATACGGATTCTGACTTTCTAGCAGATAAGGATTCTAGGAAATCTACGTCTGGGTCAATTTTCACCATTGGTGGTGGAGCCATACTATGGAGGAGTATCAAACAATCTTGTATTGCTGATTCCACCATGAAGGCTAAATATGTAGAAGCTTGTGAAGCAGCTAAAAAGGCTGTATGGCTATGTAAGTTTTTGAGTGATCTGGAAATTGTTTTAGATTTGGATAAGCTCGTGACACTTTATTATGATAACAGTGATGTTGTGGCTAATTCCAAAGAACCAAAAAGCCACAAAAGAAGGAAGCATATAGAGAAGAAGTATCATCTCATCAGGGAGATAATGCAAAGAGGAAATGTGACCGTGACTAAGGTCGTGTCGCAAGATAATCATGATGATCCATTTACGAAGACCTTAATGGCTAAAGTGTTTAAAGGTCACCTAGAGGGTCTAGGATTACGAGATATGTCTCACCTGCTTTAGTGTCTGTGGGAGATTGTTGGCATTTATGCCCTAAAGCTTATAATTTGTAAAAGTTATAAATCCATTAATAAAAGAAGTAGTATTTTCATTCAATAAATATAATTCATAAGTTTATATCATATGTGCTAAACATCTAAGATTGTTAGATGTAATTTCAAACTGAGTATATGAATGTCATATACAAAAGGAATTCGGTTTGAGACGTGCAATTTAAAAAGTCCGTAGAAAGCAAATAAAGTTAGTTACTTTATTTATGGATAATCTACAACCACGGTCCATTCCATAATGTACAGTGGTCTTATCCTAGACCACTCATATGGTAATATGAGAATAGAGGCACCTTATATGATGTGATCATATAAGACTAGACCACGATCTATATGAATCTATCACTAAGATCAATTAGTTGGAAAGATTCATATATATCGATAAATGATAGCTATATATGGGTGATCTAAATCCTGAGTGTCTTACTGACTCCTTCAAGTTAAATCGTGTTTCTTGACATACCATGAGTGAGATCAGAGTAGCATTCCCGATCAATAACTTTGTACCTTGGAATCACGGTTTAGCTTGTAGCTAGGAAGATATGCACACAATGGAGGAATCTACTCTTTCTTGCGAGAAGTAGATGAGTAGTTCCATTAAGGGTCGATTCGGGACTTAAACGATTAAAAACGCTCTTCTTCTTTCATAAAAAAGGGAAAGATATAATTGCTCATTAGAGAATCAATGATACTTAAGAGGAAAAGATATAATTAGAAAGGTATAACGGACTTTATGACCTAGTTCTAATTATGAACTACTTGTGGAGGATCATACCATATGTAATAGCTATAACAATGAACACTAATAATTTGGTTGTGTAAAATATCTACAGTTACAAGAATACAACCTTGAGTTTTTAGTGGAATAACTCTAAGGTTAATAATCGTGAAATATTAATTAAAGAGTTTAATTAATTTTTTCTTAGTATTATTGGAGCTCAAAATTGTTGGGGTTTTTGCCCTAAAGCTTGTAATTTGTAAATGTGAATTGAACATAAATAAAAGAAGTAGTTTATTCATTAAAATTATCTCATACATTTATAATAACATGTGTACTTAACATCTAAGATTGCCGGATGTAATTTCAAACCGAGTATATGAATGTCATATACAGATGGATTTAGTTTGAAATGAGCAATCTAAAGAGTCCGTAGATAGCAAATAAAGCTGGGTATTTTATTTGTGGTCAATCTATAGCTGCGGTCTGTTCCGTAATGTACGGTGATCTTATCCTAGATCATTCATATGGAGATATAAGAATGGAGGCACCTTGTATGATGTGCTCATATAGGACTGGGCCATGATCTGTATGAATCTCTCACCAATATCCGTTACATGATGAGATTCATATATATTAACAAATGATGGCTATATGTGGGTGATCTTAATCCTGAGTGTCTTATCGACTCCTTCAGGTTAGATCGTGGTCTTTGATATACCATGGGTGAGGTCGGAGTTGCATTCCTGATCAATATGCTCCGTATGTTGGGATCGCGGTTTGGCTTGTGGCTGGGAAGGTCTGCACACAATAGTGGAATCCACTCATTCTTGTGAGAAGTAGATAGTAGTTCCCTTAAGGGTTGATTCGGGGCTTGAACAATATGAGCGCTCTCCTAATTCTGTAAGGAATGTAGGATTTATTGTTCATTAGATAATCGATGGTACTTAATGGAAAGATATAATTAGAGGGGTATAACGGATATTATGACCCAGCTCTAATTATGAACTACCTGTGGAGGATCATACCATATGTAATAGCTATATCAATGGACACTAAAAGTTAATGGTTTGTGTAAAAACGTCTACAGTTGAGAGAGTGCAACTTCGGGTTTTTAGTGAAATAACACCGAAGTTAATAATCATGAAATATTAATTAAAGAGTTTAATTAATTATTTCTAAGGATTATTGGAGCTCAAAATACTGTGGGTCCATTAGGTCCCCTTGCTAGCCCGATCGATTTAGGTAACAAGGGTCACGGTTAATTAATTGGATTGTCCAATTAATTGTGTTACAAAAGTAACACGTGTCTATTTGGGAATTAATTGAATAATGTGATTATTCAATTAATGAATATTAATGATTATGTTAATTAAATAATTAGATTATTTAATTGTGTAATTAATCATTAGATGGAGGGTGTTGATAGATATTTAATTTTGAAAGAAGAAAAAAAAATAATTTGATTATTTTATTTTCATTTAATTAAATATTTAAATTTGAATTTAAAAGAGTTTTGAATTCAAATTAAATCATATAAATTAATTAATATATTTAAAAGATATTCGATATCTAAAAAGATTTTATTAATTAGTTTAAGTTTAATATATATATATATATATATGAGATATATGTGATTTGAATGATTGATTTTGGTATCAGATACTAAACAAAAATACAACACCAAAAGAAGAAAAAGAAAGTGATGCGGCCAAAGAAAAAAAAAAAGAAGGAAAGTTTTGTTTATTTTATTTTATGATTTGATTTCATCCTAGGTTGGCCGAATTCTCCATACACAAAGCAAGAGTTGTTTTGTGTTGTTTTTTCTACCTCCATACAGGTTCCTGAATACCGTGACGCGCCCACACGCCGTTGCCAGTTTCTGGAGATAGCGAGGAAGATCAAGTGGTACAAATCAGGAGTAGATTGTATTAAAGTGAAGGAGCCTCCTACGTAGGTATGAAATAGTTTCTTCTCCTTCTAATTGTTTTCGATTATTACTATACAAATAGGTTTATTTGATGATTGCATTTAATTTTTTTTTTTAAATCCTTCCGCTACGCAATCTGTAAACCTGGGTACCATCAAAAACTGTGGGTCCATTAGGTCCCCTTGTTAGCCCTTTACGATTATTAGAAACAAGGCTCATGGTGAATTAGATGGTTCAATTAATTATGTTATGAAAGTAACTTGGATATATTCTTGGAATTAATTAAATGATATGATTTAATAATTAATAAATAATTTAATTGATTAATTAAACATAATTAAATAATATGATTATTTAATTGACATATTAATAATTAAGAATTATTAATTGTTATTTATAGGTTACAGGTTAAAACCTTTACGAAGGCAAAGGAATGAAATAATAGAGATTATTTTATTTACATTAAAGAGGTCAAAGGTTCAAGTAATAGTGGAGACTGAATTAAAAAAATTTATAATCCTATTTTGACTTGGTTAACTAAACCATAGGAACCTGGTATATAAGATATACTTATTAAGAAACAAACTAACCTAACCCTAATACACAGAGAGAGAGAGGTGCGGCAAGGAGGAAGAAAAGAAAAGATTTTTTTTTTTCTTCTCAAGGTTGGTCGAACTCAAGCAAGGGGACAAGGGGTTGTCTTGTTCATCTTTGAAGCCTTCATTCAAGGACGCCAGGAATCTATGACGTGCCCACACACAGAGTTGCTAGATTGTGGGTCATAGCTTGGAAGGCTTAGTGGTGAAGAATCGAAAAGAAATGAAGGAGAGATCTTCAAAAGTATAAAAACAAATCCCTCCTCACATATGTATACAAAAAGGTCTAAGATGATAAAAATTTTAAAAGCTATTTATCGATTCATCTATCCCTTTTTCCGCTGCACGACTTACAAGAGGAAGTATCATCTCATCAAGGATATAGTGCAAAGAGGAGAAGTGACCGTGACCAAGATCAAGATCAAGATCGTGTTGCAAGATAATCATGTTGATCCATTTACGAAGACCTTAACGGTTAAAGTGTTTGAAAGTCACCTAGAGGGTCTAGGATTACAAGATATGTCTCACATGCTTTAGTGCAAGTGGGAGATTATTGAGATTTATGCCCTAAAGCTTGTAATTTGTAAATGTTATAAATACGTTAATAAAAGAAGTAGTATTTTCATTCAATAAATATGACTCATACGTTTATATTATATGTGCTAAACATCCAAGATTGCTATATGTAATCTCAAACTGAGTGTATGAATGTCATATATAGAGGAATTCGGTTTGAGACGTGCAATCTAAAGAGTCCGTAGAAAGCAAATAAAGTTGGGTACTTTATTTGTGGTTAATCTACAGCTGTGATCCATTCCGTAATGTATGGTGGTCTTATCCTAGACGTCCTAGACTACTCATATGGTGATATGAGAATATAGACACCTTATATGATGTGATCATATAGGACTAGGCCACGATCTATATGAATCTATCACCAAGATCTGTTAGTTAAAAATATTCATATGTATTGACAAATGACGGCTGCATATAGGTGATCTAAATCCTGGGTGTCTTGCTGACTCCTTCAAGTTATATCGTGTTTCGTGATGTACCATGGATGAGATTGTTAGGATTATGCTCAATAGCAAGAGTGTAATATTGTAATTAACAATCTTTTTCATATTAATAAAGTGATTTCTGGTTTAAACAAATCTTATAGCATTTATAGTTTAATAATTGTCAAAGTAAATAATCATAAGGTCTAAAGACTATGAGAAAAGAAGAATTGTTCGTACATCTGGATATGTATGTGGTAGACACAATTCTTTAGTTAGTCTTGAATATTGTTCACAACTTAAGTTAAAGGTTGGACACCTTTATCTTGTTAAAGTTGTAGAATTCTTTTGCTAGCATTTGAGTGAGATCAAATGAGATATGATGAGTCTAAAATCATCGGAGTGTCTTCGAGCAAAAGAATCTAGTGCACTGGGTGCATTGAACTGGATCACAATGAAATACTTTATCTATAACCGTCAGTAGATAAAAGTAATTTCATTATCAAGACAATCGGAGAGTCTATCTTAATCCTGAGATAAATGATGAACTTATGGTTGCAAGTGATATCATTTGAGTTATCAATGAATACGATTATATCGCATAATCTATCCTCGATAGTTTGGTGATATTCATTTGTTAATCGATAGAGGACTTCATTTATAGATATGGACATCGTGGCTCCATTTATCGAATGAGAGTATAATATCATCATATGGATGTTTTGAGGTAATTGGATATTAAATCTCAACGTTGAGTTTTCGATAGTGTCTATTGAAAACATGGCTTCTGGACAAGTCAAAATATCCAAGTTCAAAACGTGGTCATATGAGTAAATATGGTAAGTTGGAGAGTTATAGGCGGTCTATGAACTCTTGACGATTACTGATATTAATCACGAGGATACACTATCTCCAACATGATTGTCTAGGGTATGAATGAGGAAACATCTTCCTTTTCTGTCTTTATTTAAGAGTTCAATTTTATCTCTTTAGTGGAATGAGTTAAAATTAATAGATCGGACCTAAGTGAATCATTTGTTGATTGTGATTAGGTTATGTCTATTGAAGCTTAAATTTAGATAGCCCGCTAAGATCCCCAATCCACACGGACTTGCATGGATCACTTGATATATTCTACCGGACCAATTTAGGGTCCATCTAGAATTGCGTTTAATATATTAAGAATATAATTTGCACATTATTTATGTAATGGGCTGCTCAATTATATTTATATATTAATGGATGGCATGTGGGCTTGTTTCTTTTAGTAAGAATGGGTCTAGTTCACATGTGGGCTTTTTATTTAAAGTCCTATGGATTAAATGAAATAAGAAAATAATATTTGGCCCAATATTTTTATATGGGGCGGCAAGGTGATTAATTAACCTTAAATATTATTTTGTTTTCATTGTTTAATTAAATAAGAATTAATTAATTTATTAATTAATTGTTTAATTAAGAAACAAATCTTTTCTGATTAGAAAATATGATTCATAAAGGTATACTATTGGTAGTAGTATACTTAAATTAAAAGACTTGTTTGACAAAGAAATAAATAATTAATTTTATTTATTTAATCAAATAAGAAGTCTTTTTATTTTAGTCAAATAAAAGAATAAAATATTTATGAGTTTGATTAGGGTTTGGAAGTCTTAAACTAAATAGGAATTAGGGTGCAATACAAACTCCTTTTGGTTTGAGGATTGCGGCAACCCTAGTCCCTTTTGGCTAGAGAATTCGGCCACCCTAGTAAAAAGGAAGAAAGAAAATTTTGCCACATATATAAGTGGACTTATAATTTTCGGCCACTAGGGTTTTTGGTGTGCATAATTCTATTTTCTTCTTCTTCTCAACTCATAGAAAGATAGCTTTTATTCTACTAAAACAAAAAGAGACATAGATTATTCTTTGATGGTATACTATTTGCTTATTCATCAATAAGTTTGTGTATACTACATCGATCAAGGTTCACGCGAGTTTCGATCATAAGATTGAGAACTCAAAAGTGAACGGAATAATCTTAGGTTTCTTTTGATTGTTTTTGTGACTAACGAATAAGAGAAAAGTTTGTTTTATCCAATCACAGGCTTGCAATTCAAAGAAAAGGGAGACCACGCTCCTAGGTGATCCACGTTCGTGCTAGGATTGAAGATCTTGCGGATTACCATCGACGTAAGTTAATCGGATCACGCGACAAAAGGTATTCTTCTTTTGTTATATATTATATATCTTTAATTGATTAAAAGGGTTTAAGGTTCATAAAAGGAAAAATTTTAAAAGCTACTAAAACCAATTTTTTTTTTTTGATCTCGCTTCCGCAGCGTGTACTACGGTATCTTTCCCTACAGAGATCGGAGCAGTATTCCCGATCAATAACTCTGTATCTTGGAATCATGATTTGACTTGTGGTTGAGAATAATGGTGTAAATATGGGCTGAGCTGGCGAGGCCAGCTAGCCTGCCAACGATTGTAGGTCATGCTTGGAACGGCCCACATGCCTGGCACGTGTCGGGCCCTAGATTGGGGCACGGCTTGCCATGCCCACTGGGCCTGCATCCAAGCCATAAATAAATAAATAACACTTTATTTATAAAAATAAAATGTTTAAAAGAGAAATGAAATTGTAGAGTATTGAACCATGGTCCATAACCTTTGTTTAGGTAAGTAAGTTTTCATTTGTCTTTCCCTTCTTTTATATAGGTTAGGCCTCTCTTCAATACTCTTATTTATCTGATGTGGGATGTGAGATTGAATACAACTATGGTTATAAGCAATTACTATGACCAAGATTAGGGAAGAATAATATGTTAATGAGATTTAATGATATATATATATATATATATATGGAAAAGATGGAAATTATTGCAGAATATCAATAGATGGCTTATTTGATTTTTTGTTTTCTTTACGAAACCATTATTTAATTTTAATAGACCTCCCAACTCTCTCCATGTTTTCCATATTTACAGAAGAAAAAAAAAATGAGACTCAAGAGAATATCATTATGTTATATCAATGAATGAAAATAGAAATTCAATTTCACATCGGATAAATAAGAGAATGAAAAGAGGCATAACTTATATAGAAATGAGGAAAAAGCAAAAGAAAACATACTTACTTGGACAAGGGTTATGGGCCACAACCTAATACTCTATGATGTACATACTCTATGATGTCATTTTTAACAAATTAAATTCAAAGAAAAAAAAAAGTGGGCAGGCTGGCATGGCCTATGCCGCCAGCACTTGCCAGGCCCCCTGTTTTTGAAAATGGGCTAGGCCGAGCCCATTTTCAAAAATGAGCCTCATCGGCCCGGTACAAATGGGCCGTCCCAGCCCACTTTTACACCATTATCTAGCAAGGTATGCACACAATAGAGGAATCCAACCTTTCTTGCGATAAGTAGAGAAGTAGTTCCCTTAAGGGTTGATTCGGAACTTGAACAATTAAGAGCGCTCTCCTTCTTCCGTAAGGAAATAATTGCTCATTAGAGAATCAATGGTAGGTAAAGGAAAATATATAATTAGAAAGGTATAACGGACTTTATGACCTAGCTCTAATTATGAACTACTTGTGAAAGATCATACCATATCAAATAGCTATATTGATGGACACTGATATTTTGATTGTGTAAAATATCTATAGTTGCGAGAGTACAATCTCGAGTTTTTAGTGGAAAGATATTGCATCCCAATATCATGTACCAAGATTTTGCTTGTTGAAATTGGTAGTGTATTTATAAATAAATTTACAGGATTGAAACTTAGCATATTTTTTATCACTACCTTTTTGGAGATCATATGTAAAGAACTTTAAAAAAATCGCTTTTTGAATTGGTCGAACTTGTTATATACGACATCATGCAAGTTTATTATAAAAACACAAGTTGAACTTATATTTGGTACTTCAGGACCTAAAGTTCTTCAATAACAATAGGAGATCATACACCACTTTAAGTTATGAAATAAACATCGATGAACTCATTCGATGTGTTTTATCCATGAAAAAGTACTTTAGGATTTATCCATTTGTTGATTCATATATTATTATGCTAATTGAAAAACACTCAACCCGGCCATTAACCAAGACTAAATATTATTTTCCAAGATTTTTCAACTTAAAAATTATTCCTTATAAAATTATAATTTGTAAGCTCATCGAGAGTATTAATAAGTCTCAAAAGATCAACATATACTTATTTGAAATCAAATTTGTTGATTCTTTCAACACAATATTCATAAAGGCGTATGCACTACATGCATTTTGTTTTATTAAATTCAATATAGACAAAATGTAGCATCGAATGTTAATTACTTGCTTTAGGCATTTAAATCATTCTATGATTTTTATTAATTGTCAACCTAGGTTTCTGTAGTAAATCTTTTATCTTAATTCGTATGAAAAAATAATTATATTTAATAAGTTTGATGTCATCAAACATTTGAACTACAGGTCCAAAAAATTTCAAAATTATAACTCTGCCTTTTATTTTTCACCACTATGTCGACATATATACAATTTATAGTTTAAGATCATAATATATTTTTCATAATAAATAGAGCAATATATGATTTCAATTTTTATATTATCAATATAATTGATTTACATTTCGTAATCCATGTGCCTCTTCAGAGGTTATTGAAATCTCTTTAATGTTCAATACACATGCCCCTTTATACAATATTAATTTCAAAGAAATATAATCTTTTTATTTCTGGTACATGTGTCTCTACATAGACAATTGAAATCTTTCTATTTTCTACTTCAATAGTCTTATAAAGGGGATTAACATTTCTATATGTATCTTCAGGATTTTGTTTTTCACTTGTGAGACTAACCCTTCGGGAGTCTTTGATGATAATGATTATTATGATATTTCAAATTCCACTACTAGGGAACTTTATTATTTGAACTAAATTATCTTTCATTAACAGATGATTTTTGCTACTATTTAATAAATTGTTCTACAAGAACAACCACCCGGGTTTGTATATTGACATAGTGTAATTTTATTATTTTCTTCGAATCGTTTGAAAAATTATTTGCATACTATGCAAATCACAAGATGATGTAAGCCATGTAATTTCACGTCGTTTATCAATTTATGATAATTCTCCCCTTACGACGAGAAAATTAAATTTTTATTCTTTGAGAAAATCTTTTGTATCGTCGTAATTTTCTACATTATCTCATTTATTATATCATATTGTCCTTTTAAGTACATAATTATATCATCTTATGTTCTTCAGGAACATTCAGTACCAAAAATAATTTTTATTTATGAAACAGATATCCATATAAAAAAAAAATTCAATATCGCGATTCATTGTTTTTTTTTTTTTAATTGAACTTCTAGTTCATAGCATTTCTCATATTAAGCATATGATCATATGACAGAATAAACAATAAAAGAACGCATGCTTCTAGCATGAAACAAAAATAATAAAATAATTTTAATTGACTCAAAATAATTTCTTTTGTTATAGATGTACTGGATCTAACAAATATAAAATTTTGTTTTCATGTAATTTTATTAGCTTTTCAAAAGTGTCCATTATACTTGATAAAAATTAACAAAATATTAAGATGTACCGCATGTACATAATCTTTATCCTTATATTTAACACCTATAGCAAGCATAAAGTTTTTATAATTCTTGAAAGGTGTATTCAAAACCCTTTCAAATTTTCTAACTTTGTTTTGGTGTTATTCCACTTCTGGTGAATTGAATTGAATTGAATTTCTTATAGTAATCACCTTAGCTTCAATAATTATTTCAACTATCAATATTCGCAATCACCACCATGATATTTTACTATAAACATCATTCACTCCAGGGAATAATATTAATCTAATTGAGTGATGTTTTATGGTTGAAATAAGACATGCTATCAATTCAAATATTCTCAAATTTGTAATCTCAATATTACTCATTCAAGAGCAAATTAATGGCAAGTAATTATCATAATATTTGAATCACGAAATGTAAGATATTTTAATCTTGTCTTTTCATTTGGTAATCAAATCATTCGTCTTATCAAATTGAAAAGGACTATTGAATCTTTACCATGAAATATTTATATTTCAATTCATCATTAAAAATAATGATTACTAAATAAAAAAGTTAATATAATTTGACATAACCATTTAAACAATAAAAATCAAAACATAAAATATATTTAATCTTAATAAAAAGGCTGGATATATATCATAACAGTTATGAATAAGTAATATTTTATTCAACCAACAAATCAAATAAGTAATATTACTCATATGCATAATTAAAATATACATACGATAATAGGAATTTTAAAAGATCGTATTTAACTATTTTCTACCTTTCATACCTTACTAAGTGAAGGAATTACAAAATGAATAATACTTATTTTATTGTAAGATATTTCAATTAAAAAAATGAGCAATTAAAGTCAAATATAATTCACAAATAAATCATATCAATTATTAGATACTACAATGAAGCTTATGAATTAGCAAAACATGATATTGTTTTCATGAATGTTGCAATTACAAGTTTAATGCAATATTTTAATATAATTCAAAGCAATACAAAAACTTAATTTTAGACAACTTAAGCACCAAAAATATAATATTATATTAATAAAACCATGTGAATACAAATCCACTACATAATAAAACCACCAATTTTAAAAATCACAAAATTCAAGCAACCATAAAACTATATATCTCAAAATGAATAAATTCAAATGTCAGTGAATAAATAACATAAGCAATTTGTGATTAATAGATGTGTAAAATATGAAAATTCTAGTATATAAAAATATAAGATTTCAAATCTACGTACCTTTGTCTAGAGGAGAAGAAACGAAAATAATGAATATTTTATTCACATTTTAAAGTCTCTTATTTAAAAACGTCAGCTTCTTAATAAAATCATACTAACTTTTGGAACTTATGATTTGTTAATAAACTACAAGTTCGTAACTGAAATTTAGAAAAATTCAAAACTTCAGGTTTTAAATGGAAATTACAATTTAATTTTTACAAATGATAATAACCACAATTAGATCAATTTCAGACCTTTCAATTCTAATTAAATTTGATATCATAATACCTTCAAGTCTGATTAAATTAGAATTGAGAACATTAGGTTCTAAAAAGATCGATAGACAAAACTACAGGTTTTGAATTTGAATTAATATTTAGAGCTTCAGGCCTTTGTATTTCCTTTTTCAATATACTGATTGTTAAATATCCATTTAACAATGTAAAATTGAATTACCTTTTGATTCAACAATCCATGTTTAAAAGTATGGAACTTCAAGTTCAATTCGACACTTTAAAATTAAGAACTTCAAGTTCTCAATTGGATTCGAATTTAGAACTTCTGGTTCTATTTTTATTAATCAAATCCAATCACGTAATTGAAATAAGAGCCACTAAATATAAAAACTAAATTTACTTTTTGATGTGGAAGATCCAACATATTGGCAACCACGAAGCATACTCCTAAAAGTAGATGTATAAATAAATTAAGTCAAAATAATAACAAAGTTAATCATATTGAAATACTTAGATTGTGCTCAAAATGAGAAAACATATATTTACCCTTCAAAATTAGATAAAAATATATTTATCCTTTTATAATTTTTGGACTTTATTTTAAGTCCACGTCTTCCTAAATAAATTACAAAAATGATTGCACAATATCCATTAACAATTGGATACTTGGTTGTGATTATATCATAACACTAAATTCATAATTTACCATTTTAAGAACTTCAGCTTTATAATAAAATTCATTTTAATATAAGTTTAAAACTTCATTATAACTTCACGTGCATATATAAACTTCAAGTTTATAATTGAGAATAATGAATTTTAGAACTTCATATTCCAAAAATAATCATCACTTCAATTGGAATTTAGAACTTCAAGTTCTAATTCGATGGAAATTCATTATTTCATATTTTGATATTATTACAATTTATAATTTCCAATAAGATTATGTTAAGCTTTAGACTTTTTTATTTTGCAATCTCAAAACATTAAATTACACTTAATTGGGTTTAAGACTTTTTGATTTTGATTGCATCAAATCAAGCTTCAGGCTCTTTGATTTCACAATTTTCAAATATCATATCGAGCTTCAGGCTCTTTGATTGGCGATCTTTGGTTGCAATTCATTCACTTTATTATTGCAATCTTCAGGTTGAAATACATTTAATTAATTATTATTTTTATTTCTTGGCAACTCAAATAATCTTGTAAACAAAAATAAAATGGGAGAAGAACAAAAACCACTATTTAGAACAAAAATATTAAACTAGAAATAGTACTTTACTGTTTGTTGGAGGGCTCGATCCCAACAAGAATGTTCTCTCTGTAATCACGTATCAAACTTAGATTAGATGATTTTTGTGCTTAGGTAGAAAGCTTTCAAATCTGGAAATCGAAACAACATGGTTAGAGCAACGTGCTGATAACATGTTATAAAATGAATAAGAATAAACAATAATAAAAAACATAAACTTAAAGTATAAGAAGAGAGAAAGAATAGATCAAAGAGAGAAGTCTTTCATTCCTCAATTGTTCTCATCAAAAGTGTATCAAATACAATGGTGAGAGACCCTTTATATAGCCTCACAATCCCAAATACATTAAGTATACATAAATTACATTATAATGAATAATAAAATTGATCATTATGGTCACTACAAGAAAAAAGGCCTATTGGGACGAAAAAAAACGAAAACTTATAGGTACGTTTTTTTTTTCGTCCCATTAAGATGTCTATTGGGACAAAAAAATTATTCGTCCCTAAAAACGCAAAACTAATCAAACCTTTAAAGACGAACAAATTTGTCCCAATATAATGCCTATTTATTTCGTCCCTAAAAAATACAAATCTAACAAGATCTTTAGGGACGAAATAATTTTGTCCCGCTAGACATTTTATTGGGATAAAATAAATTATTTGTCCCAATAGATTGTCTTTCGAGACAAATTTTGTCCAATGTGGTAAGACCTTTAGGGACGAATTTTTTTTGTCCCAATATAATGTCTATTGGAACAAAATACATAATTCGTTTCAATAGACTGTCTATTGAGATAAACAATTTTCGTCCCAATAGGTTTTCATTTTATTTAAAATTATAATAATTAATTAATTTTGTTGAGAATTCTTAATTATTATTTTTTTTTGAAGTTTTTCCTTAAAGATAGACCTTTAGGAACGAATTTTTTTTGTCCCAATATAACGTCTATTGGGACGAAATACATAATTTGTCCAAATAGACTGTCTGTTGGAATAAATTATTTTCATCCCAATAGGTTTTCTTTTTATTTAAAATTATAATAATTAATTATTTTTGTTAAAAATTCTTGAATTTTTTTTTTTTTTTTTAAGTTTTTCCTTAAAGATAGATTAATAATTAAATTACCATATAAATTAGAAAATGAGGCAATAAGGATCATTTTGTTCATCCAAAGTGGTTCTCTATCAAGATGAATTTTGTTTTTTCCCAATATGTTCTTCATAAGGATCAATAACTAGTCTTGAGAGGTTTTCTATTATTTATTTTTTTAAAATGAAATGAACCATCAGGACCAGATCAGAATCGAGGAACCGAAACCGAAACCAAGGTCATATTTAATTCTGAGTACGATTAACGATAGACCCTTTGATCTGACAATATATGATTTTAACAAAATAATTTAATTAAATGCTATAATAAACGTTTTTTTTAATATCAATTTGTAAATTAGTGGAATCAATCTAAAAAAATGGGTTAATTGTATGAATCGAACATTATACCCTCTGACTTTTACCAAATAAAAGCATTATTTTTTAGTCCACAATGGATATTTCCAAAATAAAAGTATTTATACATATACATTTAATAATAGTTTAAAGATGAGGAGATGTTTTTAATATTAAACCAAAAAAATAATAATAATAAGACATAGAGGTTATATATGAATAGCATGCTTTAATCGATAAATTTGAAGCAGTAGCAAAGTGGATAAGCCTTTCATCAATTTCCTGTGGTAGGTTCGACTCTGGTGGACGATGAAATATTAAATGGGGCAAGAAGGAGCTGTGGTTGTCAAAAGGGACAAATACAAATCGTCCCTACAGGTAGTCTTTAGGGACGAATTTCAATTTTCGTTCCAAATAACTTATTGCGACCCACCTGAGGCGACATAATTTATGACGAATTTTTTTCGTCCCAATAGGTCTATAGGGACGATTATTTGGCATTGATGGATATTCATTCATATATAATTACATAATATTTATAACAGTAAGTTGTACTATTAACTTACAAGATGTTTACTCTTTATTTAATTGTATAATGTCTATGTACAATTGTACATTACCTAAAAGCATCTTCTGAATTCTAAAGTAATACGGTTTGCAGTCTTTCATTATTAATTCTTTGTTGCATACTTGCATTATTGATAAAGAAACGTATCATAAATAAACATGATCTTTTTTCTTTTTTTTTTCTCCATCCACAGATTTAAAAAACATGAAATAGACAGCAAAAACAATTCAACCACCAGAGCAGGTTGTGTATAAGTATTGACTCTTTCCTTGTCAAACCAAATCATCAATTTGTAATTGTAAATTTGTAATGTCGTCTTCTTCTTCTTTCTGGCTAATTCAATTAAAAGGGAGGTCATGTTCTGGTAAGCAAATGGCAGTGTCTTCTCCATTGAAGTCACGTGGACCCCACAAGTATCACTGATACTTGTGGAGAGTAATTATCAGTCAACAATTTTTTTTGCACACTCTAAAGACTATATTATATGTAGACAGTGGTAGACCCTCCACTTTAGTATGGAAATTGAAATCAACCATTAAAAAAAAGTAATAATCTTTCAACACTACAAAAAAAAAAAAAAAAAAAAAAAAAAAAAAAAAAAAAAAATGGTTATCGGGACGATTTTTTTTTTTTTTTTTGGTCCTAGTAGGATGTCTATTGAGACGAAATAAATTATTCGTCCCTAAAAATTGTAAACATGACGAAACTTTTAGGGACAAAAAAAAAATCGTCCTAATTTGATATCTATTGGAACAAAATAAATTATGTGTCCCTAAGAAGTGTAAACATTATAAGACTTTTAGGGGAGAAAAAAAATTGTCCCACTAGGATGTCTATTGAGACGAAATAAATTATTCATCTCTAAAACTATAAGCAATAAAGAACCTATTGGGACGAACGAAATGTTGTTTCTGAAGGCCCTCTATCGGGACAAATTAATTTCAATGCCAAAAAGTTTTCTTTTTATTTTTCTTATTTTATTTAAATTTTAAACAATTATTTAGTTTTAATAATTATTTAATTTTATTGAGATTCTTAATTAATTTTCTTCACATTTTTATATTAATTACTATTGATGAATTCATAAAGTGTATATATATATATTCTTTTTATTTATAAATATAATAATAATAATCTAAAATAATAAACTTTTGACTCGATTGGTATTTGATTTAAAAAAAAATAATAGTTTAGTAAAATATTATCTAATATCCATTTGTATATCATATAAAATAATTACAAAGATTACCGGAATCAACTTAAATTGTCTAGTAAAAAAAAATTATAATTTGCTCAGTGAAACTTTAATTTTAATAAAAATAATAAATTTAGTAACATATTTATGTTGTATATAAATAAATTTACATAAAATATCAAAGTTGAAGTTCTAGCATAATGTTTGAGCTCTACACCATGTAAGGGATGTCAGGCTAGGTGTAGTTAGTCATGAAACCGGTTCCGGTTCTGGTTCTAGTTCGATTCCGACGGTTTGGAACCGGTTTTTTTTTTTTTTTTTTTTTAACTCTAAACCTAAAACAGTAAAATCTAGTATATATATACAAGTATACAACCCAAACTCCATCATCTCTCCTCTCATCTAAACTCTATTTTTTTTGCCTTACAAAAAAAAAAAATAATAATAAAAGAACAAAAAATAAAAAAAACAAAATAAAACAAAACAAAACCCTTTCATCATGATTTCATATCTCATCTCTTCCTCTTGTTTAGTTGACTAGTGGCGACGACGAGACGACGAGACGACGATGAGAAGAAAGCTTGAGCCTTGAAGATGATTAGCGACGACGCCATGAAGGAAAGCTGGCAGCGGCAGATGATGGTTATCACTCATCAATGGCAGATCTGGGTCTGGCTGGTGACTAGTGAGTGATGGCTGCGTGAGGAAGAAGATGAAGATAGGGTTGAATGTTTGGGTGTGTTTAGAACAGGAAAGGGGTGTACCCAGTATGGATAGTGGGCTTATGTAGTTATGTGGGTGTGCACTTAAAATAATAATAATAATAATAATATTAATAATGTTGGAACCACCGGTTCAAACCGGAACCGGAACCGGAACTGTCAGTTTCAATCTGGTTCAAACCAAGCGGTTCCTTAAAATTTAGAACCGAAACCAGAATCGTCCCGGTTTCGATTCCAATTTTTCCGGTTCGGTTCACCGGTTCGAACTGAACCAGCGCCATGACTAGGTGTAGTGGTAGTGGGAGTGTGTGTTTAGGGCCTGTTTGGTTCGCAATTTTTGGGTTGTTTTTATTTTCGTTTTCGAAAACGATTTCATTTTTTTAATTATTAAACTATTTTTCATTTTGTTTTCAAAAATAATAAAATTTAAAAACATGAAAAACACCTTAAACCTGTGTTAATTGTTGTTGTTGTTGTTGTTCTTCTCTACTTCTCCTTCTTCTTTTCTTTTCCTTTATATATATATATAAATAAGAAGAAAAAAAATTGCAGACCGTGAAAAAATCTATTCTTCTAAAACCAGATATCTGGAAAAATTTCTTCTTCCAGTTAAAAAGAAAAACCCAGACTAAGAAAACAAATATGTTCTTTTACTTCAAACACAAACCATGAAAAAAATAAAATTCCTCTTACAATTAAAAAGAAATCAGATATAGGAAAATGATTATGTTCTTTTTCTTCAAATGCAGACCAAGAAAAAAAAAAAAAAAAAAAAAAAAAAACTTCATCATCTCCCATTTAAAAAACCCAGACCAAGAAAAAAAATCGAGATCTGTGTTTTTTTCTTGTTCTTCGGCATATGTAGGCCAGGAAATAAGAAATTTTATATTAAATATATTATAGTTTTAAACGTAAATTTTATTTATTTTTTAACACATTTTAATCTTATATTTTATATTATCTTAAATCTTATAATGTAAATTTTAAAAGTTTGGAAAAAAATTAAATGCTTTTATTTCAAAAAAAAATAAATGCTTTTATTTCAAATAAAAAAAAAAATTAAATACTGTTTTTTACAAAATTTTCCTATAATTTTAGGCCATGATGTCAAATAAAATGCAAACTTCTTATTACAATTTTTGATATTTTTTAGTTATTCTATTTTTCTATTTTTATTTTCATAATACAGTTTTTAAAATATACTACCAGACAACAGATTTAAAAAAGGAAACCAAAAACAGTATTTTTATTTTCCTAAAACTACAAATGAAAAATACTTATTGGATTGTTTTAAAGATTTACAAGGAGCTTAACACTCAAGTGGTTCAACTTTTGTCGGCACTATTAGGGGTGGGCAAAAAACCATTAAACCGAACCGAACCGATGAACCGAACCGGTCCAATCGGTTTTTTTCCGGTTTTAAACTTTTAACCGGTTCGGTTCGGTTTGTTTTTTAAAAAACCAGTATTTTCAGTTCGGTTTCCGGTTCTAGGGTTCGAACCGGTGAACCGAACCGAAAACCAGTGTATATAATTAAAAACCCCTAAATTTTTTCTACTTTGTCTAAAACTAATAATGTTAAAAACAAAAAGAGTAATTCATATTTCATAAAAAATGTGTATTAAAAAAATATTGATAATGAAATTATCAATATTTTTTTAATACACATTTTTTTAAATATATGTAACCTAAGCTATCATCGAATCATTGATCTACCATTTGATTTTGTAAACAAGCCTTCAAATTAGTTACTAATGCATGCCCTTTAATTCTTATTAGTTTCAACCCTAAAAACTCATAGGACTATATATTTAGTCATATTTTCATCGATGGAACGGTTGTTCACCGTTAAAATTGCAAGCCAAAAACATTACAAACTAACTCAATTGAGAACCGAAAAAACCGAACCGAACCGGTTCAATCGGTTTTTGATCGGTTCACACTTTTAAATTTTATTGGATCGGTTCACTTTTTCAAAAACCGGATATTATCGGTTTTTTATCGGTTCATTCGAAAAGTGAACCGATCCATTAAACGCCCACCCCTAGGCACTATACTATTTTGTAAAGTGTAGTATTAACTTACAAGATTTTTACTCTTTTATTTAAATAACATGATCCTTTTTTTTTTCTCCCTCCACAGATTTAAAAAACATGAAATAGACAGCAAGAACAATTCAACAGCTGGTTTATAAGTATTGACTCTTTCCTTGTCAAACCAAATCATCAATATGTAATTGTAATGTCTTCTTCTTCTTGGCCAATTCAATTAAAATGGAGGTCATGTTCTGTTAAACAAATGGCAGTGTTGAAGTCGCGTGGACCCCATAAGTATAGACACTAGACTGTGACAGACCGACCCTCCACTTTATTATGGAAATTGCAATCAACCATAAAAAATAATAAAAAAAGAAGAAGAAAAAGTAATGATCTTTCAATGCATCTCTGATTCAATTGTTAACCTAAAGGACTAATCAAGTCTAAAGACAAATTTACCGATCGAGAATAAAAATAAAATTAAATTAAATTTTATTTGAAAGAGAATTTAATTCAAGATTTGTACCTAATACTGATGTTTAGTAAACATTGTGATTTGTTTCCTCGTTAGGATTCTGATTAGTAAATGTGCCTAAATGTTAAAATGACCATTTTGACCTCTATAACTAAAACTACCGATTCGGCCCTATATGCTCATAAGTCATACACTCATACCAAACCAACAATAATTAATAAAGTTTGGTGAATTATTAGACAGGTCTTCCACTAACACTTTCACACGTTTAGCCAGCTGATTCAAATGACTTTTCTAATTTTTTATTTTTTTTATTTTTTAGTTTGGTAAAGTTCTAAGAAAAACTCAACTGTGTGGCTGTCTTACATTACATTACATTTAAGGACTTTTTCTTACAAAGATGAAAGACCCCACTACCATACCACCAAATTCATTGTACATCTATGATCTATACCTGAACATGAATACATGATGAGACATTGCCATTTAGCATAATATAAATATAAATACATTGATGAATAAAACCCAAATACATGTTCTCATTTTAAAAGCATATAAATAAATTTTACACTCTTCCGTTTTAACTTTAGAACTTTAGATACAGATTAAGACTTGATTCAAACATATCAAGAGGAAAATTAATTATTATTAAGTAAATGAATAAGCCAAAGTAAAACCAAATTTGATATCTGTAGAAACCTTCAAGTGGATTTACCGGATTCCGGGCTTAACGTCCTTTTGGATTCATGATCTGAGAGAACACGGCACTCGGTGTCAAGCCATCTGAGTCTTCACTGGCTAAGCTCCTCCCACCTATGCTCATACTCATACCACTGCTCCTTGAATCTGTCACATTGCCATCAAAACCTGGACATGCATTGGGATCTTTCTTCCCTCTACCGCAATCCACACCAAACGACCCTTCTTCAATGTCCATTTTTCCACCAATACCCTTGCCGCTCTCTTCTGCACTCTCTTGTAGCTGCAATGCAAACTCTAGGTTCCACAGCACATCACCCATTGATGGCCTCTCTATACCCTGATCTGAAACACACTTCATTGCAGTCTCAGCAAACTTTTTGAAGCATTCCGGTGCAATCTTCCCCTTCAGATAAGGGTCCATTATCTGATCAAGAATGCCTTTCTGGTGGCAATGAGCTGCCCACTCTGCCAAGCTCACTTGCTCCTTTGCAAGTGTTGGGTTCAAGGCCGGTCTGGCACATATTATTTCAAACAGAACAACACCAAAGGAGTAAACATCGGACTTCTCTGTTAATTGCTGACGCCTGAAGTATTCTGGATCCAAATACCCAAAGCTACCTTTTACAACAGTGCTGACATGAGTGTGATCCAATGTAGGGCCAGTTTTTGACAACCCAAAATCGGAAACCTTTGCAACCCATTTCTCATCCAACAGTATATTGGTAGTCTTAACATCACGGTGGATAATAGTGTGTTTAGCACCAGTGTGGAGATAATGTAAACCTCGAGCAGCCCCGATGCATATCTCAAGCCTTTGCTTCCATGGCAGAGGGGGTTTTTGGGTTTTGTAGAGATGTTCCCTCAGGGTTCCGTGAGCCATGTAATCGTACACAAGGATCATTTCGCAATTCTCTTCACAGTAACCAATCAATGAAACAAGGTGGCGGTGTCGAAGTTTTGAGAGCATTTCAATCTCAGTTTGGAACTCATGCACACCTTGCTCGGAGAGTGGATTCCCACGCTTGATTGCAACTTTAGTTGTTCCGCCATCAATCTCTCCCCCGTACACTTTTCCAAACCCTCCAACCCCAAGAAGTAGAGCCTCATCAAAGTTGTTAGTGGCAGCTTTGATCTCGGCAAATGAAAAGTGGCGGCAAAGGTTTGAAGGAAGGGAAGATGCATAGCTTCCTGTAGTGTTTGTCTTGGCTGAACCAGCCGAGTGTGAATTTCCATACAGTGAAAGAGGAAGCCACCCTGATGGCCCATCACTTGGACTGTGGTCTTTCCCATGCCTGCGGCGACGAGTTGCAGCAAAAACACAAAAACCAATGGCAAGGGCTAGAAGAAGTCCTCCACCAACTCCCCCACCAATGATTGCTTTCTGCTTGTTTGAATTACCTGCACGGCTCGATGGAAGAGCCAAAGACGGGTCAACTACATCCTGTTTAGGACCAGGGATTGGATTGGGTCCTGCAAGATTACTATTTGCATCACTTAGTTTGAATATCTCAACCCCATTTAAGATCGCATCATAATACTGAGGCTTTAGGGACACGGCTGGATGCAGTGCAAGCCATAGATCTTGCTGTGATCCCCCACCTGGAACAAACACCGCATAATCCATATACACTGGAACTCCATTATGAGTCGTCCACGCAATGACATCGGCCTCAGACTGAGCAGTTTGATTACCGAGGAAAATGTCAAACACCCTCTGATTAATTTTGGTTATATTTGCTTGAACCTCACAAAAATGAAGCCTAACCAGGTAATTGAATCCTGAGTCAACACTGAAGATCCAGGTCAAATTGTAATTCTGGTTGATTCGAGGATCCGGCCCCATCGATCTAGCAGTTGAATAGACATCCTCGGGTGCAACATAAGTAGGCATGTCTTTAGGATAGGCAATGCTCACGTTTGAGTCAGTGGTCACCGGTACCCCAAATGCTGCCCCATAAATATACGGCTGGTCATCATACCAAGACCTGAACAGACCGGTATCACCTGACGGCGAGATATCATTTCCACCCACATTTAGACGGTAGACGTTCTCAAGTGCAGTAGTGTTGTCAATGGTAATCGCTGAATTCAGACCCACCAACATCAAAGTTCCATCGTCGGACTTATAAATATCCGGCATCGACGTCACCTCAATCCCATTCACAAATGCGTATGCCTTTGAAGAATTCGTGGATGGAGTAAACTTTATGCTCAAAGTCTCACCATCCACAGCAATCAGGTACTCCTTAACAATATACGCATAATTCAACGCCTCTGTGGTTTGAGCAGCGCTAAAATTTCTAAGAAGAGTGTAAGATCCGGACGAGACAGAAAATAAAGCATCGGTAGCATTGAGTCCATTGTACGAATTTGAATAGAAATAAAGACGCACAAACTTACGACCAGGAACGACAGCAAAATTGTAGGAAAACTCAGACTCTGAAACCCTAGCAGTCATATAAGGAACTTCAGGGACAGAAGGCTCCTGAGTGGCGGCTTTGGAAGTTGAGGACTTGGCTGACAACAAGAACTTGGACCCAACATCCGGATTCCAACTCCGGTTATCGGTATCATTGAGTTTCGTAGATTCTCCACAATTCAGGAGGAATTGTTCACTCGAGACATAATCAGTAGCAAAAATAACATGAATTGCAGATGCTAAAGAAACAAAAATGAGAACAGAAGCAGGAAAACTCCTATTAGCGTTCTTCATGGACTCAAACAAGCACAAATGTATAAGATTGAGGAAATCAATCGGAACAAACAAAGACGAGCAAGAGGAAATCCAGAATTCACGCAAGATCAGAGCCGACAAATTTCAGCTCAAAACACTAAATTTTCAACTACACAAGCAAAAAATTGCAGTAAAGATAAAGCGGAAAGTTTTCAGATCCAGGTAAGGAGAGTGAAAAAAGATTTACAAGCTGAAAATGAGCTAGGAAGCTGACAATAAATGGAGATTTGAAGGCATTTCAGTGAAGTCGAAAGCGAGTTTGAGTTACTATACCTTAATACAACAAAAGAGAGCTGATTCGCTGAGTCAAATCGGAGAGATCGCAGGAGGTTAGGGCTGGCGACAGAGAGAGAACCAGAAACCGAATTATAAGTAATAACCAGTGTCTGAAATGTGAATTGTGAATTTGTAGTAATCAAGTAAGTTGAAATTAAAAAAGAAAATGTGGAAATGTCGGGAATGTCGGGAATGGCCTTGGAGGTGGTCAGTTTATTACTGCGAAAGCCACTGCTCTTGTTGTCAGATGATTGGATGACAGGTGGAAAGTGTACGAGTGAGATTCACATCCAGCATAAACGCGTTAGAGAGTATGCGGTTACGCGTTTTCATCTTTATTTGTCGTTAGTTGGCTCTGGGCCTCGGATGGGCCTCATTTCCCTCCAAGGAGTACTGTAGGGCCCAAGTTTGTTTAATATGGGCTGTTGCTAATAAGACTAGGCAATCCACAGTTCAATAATAATTTTAATTCAAAAGTTTTAGGAAGCGTTTGGTATCGTTTTTGAAATTGTGTTTTTCAAAACTTTTTTTAAAAATGGAAATCATGTTTAAAAAAAATTATGTTTTTAAAAATATAATATGTATAGTAGTGTTTTTTAAAAGTAGTTTTTCAAATAATAAAAAAAAAAAATACAATCAATTTGTTACATAACTACAAGTTGTAATTATATTGAAGGCTTATGTTTAAATGAATTTCGGGTTCATATTTAAATTTATTTTCAAAACATCAAGTCAATGACTGTGCTTGTTGGACTATGATTAAATTGGAATCCAAAACTTTCGTTTCTGATTAAATCGATAATATATATCATATGCAAATCAGACAAATGTTGGCAATCCTGGGAATCGATAGTTTTGTTTCCTATTGATTGATTTATTGATTGCTTTACCTAGAAATTTTCTTTTCTCGGAAGTCATCGTTTTTGTTGTTTCTTTGGGGGGTTTTGGCGGATTATTGATGCAGACAGAAGCTTTGAGAAAGATAATCACACAAATTCGAACAACAAGTGCTCTTAATCCCTGTTGATTCTACTGAATACCTGGGAAAAAGAAGAAAAAAGTTGAGATAAACTCAAATAATTTTATTTATAAAAAGCTAAGGTGGCGTCCTGCAGCGCGTTTTCAGCCTGTTTTCGTTTTTATTTTCCAAAAACGATTTCGAATTCGCGTCCTGTAAACCGTTTTTCATTTTATTTTCGAAATACAAAAACAAAATGAAAAACAAAAGTAGTGTTAAAAGTGGAAGTTTTGAAATACAAAAAAAAAGTTGTTTTTGTTTTTGTTTTTGATTTTCATTTGAAGTGGGTCCCATAATATTTTATAATATTTTATAATATTTTTTTTCTTTTTTTTTTTCTCTTGGATCAGATCATCATCTTCATCTTCTTTCTTCTTCTCTTCTTTCTCCTCCTTCTCGCCGCCGGTCCTCCCTCGTCTTCCGCCGGTCGCCGATCGTCGCTCGCCTTCCACCGGTGTCGGTCGCTGCTCGCTGCGCCGCCGTCTTCTTCCTCTTCTTCCTCTTCTTCCTCTTCTTCCCACCGCCGACGCCGATCTCGTCCTCCTCTTCTTCTTCCTCTTCCTCTTCCTCTTCCTCTTCTTCTTCTTCTTCTTCCGGCCACCGACGCCGAGATCTCCTCCTCCTCCTCCTCTTCTTCTTCTTCTTCTTCTTCTTCCGGCCACCGCGTGCAGATCTCTTCCTCCTCTTCTTCTTCTTCTTCTTCCTCTTCTTCTTCTTCTTCTTCTTCCGGATCCGATTTGGTCTCCATTCAATTACAAAATGTTTTTTTTTTTAATTATTTAATCATTTATTTATAATTGTTATAATATTAAACAATTAAAAATTAATATTTTATAATTTTCGAAAGTTTTCGGTTATCCTACCGGACGCGTTTTTTCCGTTTTTATTTTCAAAATACGGATTCCAGTAAATGCTACCAGACGCGTATTCGGAATTCAAAAATAAAACCAAAAACACTGTTTTCGTTTTTGTTTTTCTTTTCGAAAAACAAAAACAAAAAACAGCTTGCAGGACCTAATACAATCTACTTAAATAGGAAAATAAACAAACCAGAATTCCACAAGGAATTAGATCTCCTAGAATTCTAATGCTGCTAAACGAAATCGGGAAAGAATCTCATCAAAAAAACTGAAAACAAATCCTAATCAAAAGGAAAAAAAAATACTAAATTGTTGTGCAAGAAACTAAGGGCTGTCCTGCAGCATGTTTTTAGCCTGTTTTCGTTTTTGTTTTCCAAGAATGATTTCGAATTCGCGTCCTGTAAACCGTTTTTCATTTTATTTTCAAAATATAAAAACAAAATGAAAAACAAAAGCAGTGTTAAAAGTGGAAATTTTGAAAAACAAAAAAAAGTTGTTTTTCATGAATTTGTTTTTGTTTTTCACTTTGTGTTTTTTTTTTTAATCACCTTTTATTTTTACATATTTTTCTTCTTCTTGGACGCTGCTTCTCTCTTCTTCTTCTTCACGTCTGCTTCAACTTCTCTCTTCTTCTTCTTCTCGACACTGCTCTTCCTCTTCTTTTTCTTCTCCGACACGCACTGTTCTTCTTCTTCTTCCTATTCTTCTTCTTCTTCTTCTCCAATCTGCTCCTTTAGATTGGTGTCACCGGACCTCCTTCGGTGTTGTAGGAGCAGATCTGCTCCTCCATAGCTCAATCGATCCATGATCTCCACTAAGATTGTTGAATGAGATATCAATTGTAGCATTAGTTGGGATTTTCTCTACGAATTCTGGAGGGATTTGGCCTGAAATTCGGCTGTAAAAGATGTTCGAATAACGAAGATTTAGAACTTAAAGATTCTATAACATGGTGGTCTCTGGTTGCTGACAAGATATGGAATTGTTTGACAAATCAAGAAAACAAAGATGGGTTGAATTGAAAAGTGAAAAAGGAAGAGACCCATTTATTGAATTGTTGGATAGATCAAGATTTTCAAGGTATTCAAGCACACCCAAATTGACTGGAATCGAACCCAGAATCTGAGAATTTGGAAGAGACAAAAATGTTAACACGAGAATCTGAGAACCTGATAGTTTGAAATGAGTATTTAATGTACAATGAATGTTACTAAATGTAGGGTGTCGACCTACAATCGATGTGGATCGGGTCGTATGTTGTTAGGCCCAATGCAACTTGGGTCAAGTTCCCGTGGATCGTGTTGTCGTCTGCTGGATTGACCTGTAAAAGAGCTTGGTCGACCGATATTGATATTGGTCGTCCGACCTAATAACCTGCAAAAATAGAACAGATAAAATGGAACAGCAAATAAAGAGAATAGCAAAGGAAATGGTTTCGATTGATAGCCTTAGTTATGCTTGGGCTGAGCAATGATAATCGTGATAATATGGATTCCGGTGACCGTGACTCTTTTGAGGCAGAATTTCAGTACGCTTTCTTAAGCTTGTTTTTCTATATATCCTTACTGAAAAGAATGCTTAGCTATTTATAGGAAAACTCTTAGGTAACCGTTCGAAGTAGGTAGGTAGGATAGAGGACTGATTGTGGGCGAGATCCTAGGAGAGATTCTCTCCCCCAAAATCTCGCTGTTAACACCTGATTGACTTGGTCTTTCAAACGACCAAGTCACATTGTTGCTGTCTTCGTTGGGCTCGCTGGACTCTCTAAACTTGGGCCAAAGTTTAGTTTAGTTTGGGCTTTTGCACTCTTGGGCCTATGGGCCATTTTTGGCTACCACAGTTTGTCCCCCACTCTCTAGTGAGTTGCCAACGAAGTAGAGAGTGATTCAGATTCAGTCGACCGTTGTCGAGCGAAAAAAAAAAAGAAAATAACTTTGGTCGGCTGGATTAGTGGCTAACTTATTGAGATGAGCTTCTAACGTCGTTTTGAATACAAAATCTTGAGTCGACATGATCTGCTATTGCCTACTCGACATGGTTTCTTGAAGTTGTGTGAACACTTGAGTCGGAATTAATTTGTATGAACTATGTTGAAACGCCAACCTCGTTTGATAAGAATTGAGCTGTCGTTCGACGCGTATTCTGAAATGAGGGCAAACCGAAGGTCAAATTGAAAAGACATCTGCCGTTTCCGAAACCCTAGGATGACATCAGAGCATTAAATTTTGGCGTGCTTGATTTGCTCGAGGGATTTTGAAATTCAAAAAACTCATCATGAGCAGTTGCGTGCGTGCGTGGGTCATCGGTAGTTGTAAGGTTGCAACCACTTATGGGGTAGACACGTGGCAAAAGGGGTGCAAAGGGTTTGAGTTATAAATATAACCTCCCAACCCTTGTAAACCACTTTTGCGAAGAACACATCGTCTGAGCTGCCACTTTCGTGAAGAACACGCCGTCGAACTCAGGAAATCTTCAGGAACTTCCAGCAACCCCAACCGTTTCACACCGGAATTCTACTTCTTTTTCTTCTCAAAGGTGACTATTCTTCTCTTTATCTTTTAGTTTTTCCTGAAAAAACTTTGCTATTTGAAATAAGGGATAAAAACGTAAAGAGATGTGAGTATTTACTTGAATAATAGAGTTCTGGGTTTGAATGCCTTGTTCTTCGTTGTTCTTCATTGTTTTTTGGTTGTTTGTTTGATTTTGATCTTTGTTTGCATAGTTTGTATTGTTCGGTGTTTATTTATTTCATACGACCGATGTAGACTGAAAGCTTTACTCAGTCGACTTTGTAGGACGTTAGAACTTGTATATGGTAGGTTTTAAGACGACGATCCTAGAATAGGATTTTAGAAACCTTAGGTTGTGATTGTAGCGCCACAGCTTCTGACTTGTGCATTTTCTGCCTTGTCAGCTTTAGGAGGCACTATGTCGAACGACGATGTTAGCATGTCGAGTGGAGAAATATTCCTGTCGAGCGACAACACCATATCTGATCCGAAATATAGTTGGACGAGCGAAGGGGAGGATAGTGTTGAAGTTGATAGTGGTATTGGCGTTGATCGACGAGTTATACTAGAGGATCCGTCGAACGTCGTTTCAATAAACACAAAAAAGATACTAGAACAAGGCGGCGTACGCGCAGTTGCGTCGATAGTCGACCATCCAGAATACATAGATGTAGATGAGGCCACTACATCCGGTCGACCAGTAGGTGTGCTAGAAGAAAGTCCGTCAAGTTTGGTGTCGGAGGAAAACTTGTGCCTGCTGAGGGAAATTTACGGCATCCCTAGTAGTGTCGAGTTGCGTGCACCAAAGGAGTATGAAAAGGCCGACTGGGACATAGCTGAGTGGACATGTCTTTATGAATACACATTCCGTCTGGGGTTTAGGTTCCCCATTCCCCCTTTGGTGCGACGAACATTATTGTACTACGACCTTGCTCCGGGTCAGCTAATGCCAAACACATGGAGGATATTGCTGAGTTTGAGTGTACTTAGTGAGAGATACGGCATACCATTTGGGATGTCGAGCCTCCTTCACAACTATTATTTGAAGGAGCACATATACGACCGAGGTCGCTATATGTTAGTACCTAGAAGTAAGGAGCAGCAGATCGTTACCGACACGACAACGAACGATCGAAATTGGAAGGATACCTATTTTTTTGCAAAAGGTCCTCCAGTCGACGGTCCTTGGTTCGTGGACAATGAGTCGTATGTTTTGAGACGGATTTGGAACCGATATGGTGAGTGTCGTCCGAGTTTTGTCGTAGATAGGTTTCTTACTTTTACCTGATTTGACTTTGCTGATACCTAGCTTATTTTGTAGAAATAAAGGGCTTAGAAGCCAAACCGTCGAGCAAAATCGCTCCTGTTCGCACTGCAGCAATGCTGAATATCCCTGAAAAGGATAGAAGCTGTAAAGTGTTGTTAACAGAAGGTAAACTTAGGCCTACTAGGCTATGGAGGTGGTCGACTCATAATAGGTCGCGAGCGCCATATCCTAACGTGAAGGATTTCTTGTCGTATATCTGGATTAGGAGGAGTTTCGAAATTCTTCAATATTCAATGACATTCTTGTCGCCTGTTTCTGACAATGAACGTCGTGTTGCAGTGACATCGATGGCAAATGCAAGAGTGAATATCCCGGACACTGCAGACGCCCTGAAGAATCTCAGGGACGACCTGATGAAGAAACGACAAGCAGCAGCAGCAAAGAAGAAACAGGCGGGGAAGTCGGCTGGAGGCTCTGCGCAGCCGCAAGAACAGGCCTATGAATCTTCTCCTGAACGGTCTCCTCAGAAGAAGAGGTCGAGGAAGAATCCGCCGGCCGACAAAGGGAAGAGGGTCGAGTCGAGTGCTAGAAAACAAGCGGCTGTCTCGCAGCCGGACTCGTCGACAGCGACCCTTTCTAGTCTGTCATCGTTCGACGATCCAACCTCTTTTTTGGATAAGTCGTTCGACTATGTCCTTCCTGCAGATGAGAAGCACCTGCAGAAGATGAAACTTGAGGAAGTCTTCGACACGACATTCCTCTCGGCATTCCATGTGAGTTGCATATATTATATATATATATATTTTTTTTTTTGATGTCGTTCTACTTATGCTGACTTTCGACGCTGTGCAGTCTTTGCAGGCTTCTCTACACTTGTATGGGAGGTACAAGTCGTTGGGTGAAAAATATGGGAAGCAGCGGAAGCTTGTCGACGTCACTAGGCAGGAGAAGGCCCAGGCCGACAAAGCAGTCGAGGAGCTGACAAGAAAAAACTTGGCTCTTGAAAAAGAGTTTAGTGATATGAAGGTCGACAGGGATCGACATTCCATGGAGTCGACCGAAGCTCGTGCCGCCTTGATTGAAGAGCAGCATAATGTTGCTGCTTTAAAGGCTCAGCTGACGTCGATCGCCTCTGCTGCGCTAATTAAGGCGAAAGCAGAGCTGTACAAGGAATATATGTCGGGCCAACATGTAAATTGGAGCCGCGACGAAATGCAGGAGATGGTTGAGACTTATGATGAGATGCGTCGGCTGGAGGAGGACGACAGCGCACTCCCCGAAGGTGCCGATGTTGCTGGCCTCCAGTCTGCTATCGATCCACCAATCGACAATCAATCTCCTGCTGATCCTATTGAAGCTGCTTCCCTCCTTGATCCCCCTGCCGTCTGAAATTTAATTTTTATTCGAACAATTTTTTGTAATCATGGATGATATGGTCGTTCGACCTCCTTTATATTTATATATTCTCTTTGAAGGCTTTTGATTTGTTTATATATCATGATTTGCTTACAATCTTTAATGCTTGTGGCCTTCACTTGATCTGTATGTGGAAACGACACGACCATCTTTTAATGGGGGTTTACACAAGTTTAAACATCTGCATGGAACAAGCCTGTAAACTAAATACTCATGCGCATGTCGAACAACTTTATAGTATAGATAAACATGGCTTGTTTATTCATCATAAAATACGTGTACAAGAGTTAGCCGACAAAATATTTCGCATACCTGCGTTCAGTCGACCATTCATCGCGTATGTGCGATAATCGACAATTTACAAATTCACTAACAAAAAATCATCAATTTGTTTAATACAACTCGCGTACAAGCGTTTAGTCGACAAATGTCATCACGTACATGCGTTAGTCGACAATTATATTTGAATCGCGTACATGCGTTAGTCGACCATTATATTTGAATCGCGTACATGCGTTAGTCGACCATTATATTTGAATCGCGTACATGCGTTAGTCGACCATTATATCTGAATCGCGTACATGCGTTAACTTTCATTTCAATTTCATCATCTAGTGTTGTCCCCGACTCCCAGCGTGCGTTTGAATAAATGACGGTGGGAGTAGATTCATGTTGTCGTCGACGTCGGGGTATTGCCAATGCTGAAATAACAGAAGGATAACGTAGCAAAATAATACGTAGAAGTCGACTGAGGTTATGAAAAAAGTTTTGTGAGCTCAGTTATAAACTTGTACTAAGTTTTTCCTCATCGCTCTTTTTCGCGTCGTTAGTAACTCTTTAGAAATATCAGAAAATAAAAGCAGTAAATAAAATTAATGTAATTTAAGTTTTAGAAGTGATACTGTTTCAAGTGGAATGCGTTCCAACTGTTGTTCAGCTCTCGACCGTCGAGTCCTCGCAATTTGTAAGCTCCTCGACCGACGATGTCTGTTATTTGATAAGACCCCTCCCATGTCGGCCCCAATTTTCCAGCTCCCTCTTCTCTGGTGTTTTGAAAAACGCGGCGTAGTACCCAGTCGTGTAGCTTAAAGGTTCGGACATGCACTTTTTTGTTGTAATGTCGTGCGACCTGTTGTTGATACGACTGTATTCTTAGAGCCGCTCGATCACGTCTTTCATCCAAGTGATCCAACTCGAAGGCGAGCTCATGGTTGTTTTCAGCTTCATTTGGATTCTCACTCCGTGCGGTTGCGAGTCGTGTCTCGATAGGGATCACTGCTTCAGATCCATAGACAAGGGAGAACGGAGTTTCTCCAGTCGATCGTCGAGGGGTTGTTCGGTACGACCATAGGATCTCTGGTAGTTTTTCCACCCATTCGTTTTTTTCAGCTTCTAGTCGTTTCTTCAGCGTGTTGATGATGGTCTTGTTCGTCGACTCCGCTTGTCCATTTGCTTGTGGATATCGTGGAGTTGAAAAACTTAGCTTTATCCCGTATTTGTCGCAGAAATTTTTGAAGTCGAATGAGATGAACTGGGACCCATTGTCGGTCACTATTTCTCGTGGGACTCCGAACCTGCAAATAATGTTTTTCCACACAAAATTGCGTACCTCGATGTCGCGTACCTAAGGCAAAGCTTCTATCTCAACCCATTTTGTGAAGTAGTCTGTCATCACCAACATGTAGACGACGCCTCCAGGTGCAGCTGGGAGTTTTCCTACGATATCCATCCCCCATTTCATAAAAGGCCAAGGGGCTGAGATTGAATTTAGCATACCTGGGGGAAGATGGCAGACTGGCGCGAATCGTTGGCACTTGTCGCACGACTTCACGTGATGTTGTGAGTCGGAGCGCATGGTTGGCCAGTAGTATCCTGCTGTAATTGCTCTGTTCGACAGGCTTCGAGCCCCTGAGTGATTTCCACATTCTTCATAGTGTAGACTCTTGAGAACGTCGTACGCCTCCCGTGGAGTTACGCACCTCAAGTAGGGTCCTGTAAAAGACTTTTTGTATAGCTTACCGTATAAAATGCAGAACTTCGCAGCTTTTGCTTTGATTTTTCTTGCCTCAGCTCTGTCCCCAGGTAAAATGTCGGCTCGCAAATAGTCTAGTAGTGGATCCATCCAATTTCTCCTGTAGTCGACTGGGGCGACTATTTCTGTTGCTTGAATAGTCGGTGTTGTAAGGTGAACGACTGGAATTGACTTTGATCCGCCTGTCGTTGTCGAGCCAAGATAAGCTAGTGCATCTGCACGTGAATTCTCCGACCTGGGTATTTGTTCGATGTTGAATTTGTCGAAGGTCGACTGAAGCTGCTTGGCTTTGGCCAAGTAGGCGGTCATCCTTTGATCTCTTGCTTCATACGACCCGTTTATCTGTCGAACGACTAGTTGTGAGTCGCTGAATACTTGGAGACTTTTGACATTCAGGCTCTTGGCTAGGTCGAGTCCAGCAATTAGTGCTTCGTACTCTGTTTCGTTATTTGTCGCTCGGAATTCACAATGGATGGATTGCTCAATTATGTCCCCGTGAGGGGATGTGAGTACCAATCCCAGTCCACTTCCTTTTACGTTGCTTGATCCGTCGACCGACAAAGTCCATTTTTCGTCCGACGTTGTCTCTGTTAGAGCTATTAGCTCTTTCTCAGCCTGCAAGTTTTCGTTAGGTGTAAAGTCTGCAAGGAAATCAGCTAATACCTGTGATTTTAACGCTGTCCTTGGATGGTAATTGATGTCGTACTCACTTAGCTCAACAGCCCATTTCGTCAGTCGACCTGAAACTTCAGGCTTATGCAATATATTTTTTAGAGGGTAAGTCGTTAATACCTTGATTGAATGGCACTGGAAGTAAGGCCTCAACTTTCTGGCTGCAACGACCAACGAGAGTGCCAGTTTTTCCAATTGACTGTATCGTGTCTCAGCATCGAGCAGTGCCTTACTTACGTAGTAGACTGGATGTTGTCGATCGCCTTCTTCCCTTACCAATACTGCACTGACGGCTGTGGTCGACACGGCTAAGTATAGGAGTAGTGTCTCGTCGTCTTTAGGTTTTGACAGTAGTGGTGGGGAGGCCAAGTATTCCTTAAGGTCTTGCAATGCCTTCTCGCAATCGTCGTTCCATTCGAAGGCCTTGTTTTTCCTCAAGGTGTTGAAAAATGGATGGCATCGCTCAGACGACTTGGAAATGAACCTGTTCAATGCTGCTACTCGACCAGTCAACTTCTGTACGTCTTTAATGCATTTGGGCGACTCGATTTCTTGTATCGATCGGATTTGGTCTGGGTTGGCCTCGACTCCTCTTTGTGTGACTAGGTACCCTAAAAATTTTCCTGATGAGACACCAAAAGAACATTTAGTGGGATTTAATTTCATACCGTACTTGTCGAGGACGTCGAACGACTGCCTGAGGTGGTCTATGTGTTGTTGAGCCACAAGCGATTTAACCAGCATGTCGTCAATGTAGACTTCCATCGTCGAGCCAAGCATTTTGGCGAACATCATATTCACAAGCCGTTGGTAAGTAGCACCTGCATTTTTTAAACCAAACGGCATTACTTTGTAACAGAAGGTACCTCGTTCGGTTACGAAGGCTGTCTTTTCCTGGTCGTCTGGATGCATCAGGATCTGGTTGTAGCCTGAGTAGGCGTCCATGAAGCTGAGTAATTCGTGTCCAGCTGTTGCGTCGACAAGCATGTCGATGTGAGGTAAAGGGAAGGAGTCTTTGGGGCATGCTTTGTTGAGGTCTGTGAAGTCGATGCATACCCGCCACTTGCCATTCTTCTTCTTGACGACCACGACATTGGCTAGCCAATCAGGATACTGGACTTCTTTTACTGAGCCAATGTCGATTAGCTTCTGGATTTCTTCGTTGATGACTTTGTTTCTCTCCGGAGCGAATTTCCTTCGCTTTTGTTTAACTGGTCGATGATCGGGGTTGACCTGTAGTTGGTGCACTATTACCTCCGGATCAATGCCGACCATGTCTGCGTGCGACCATGCAAAGCTTCCTTGTCGTTCCCTTAAGAAGTTGATTAGTTGTTCCCTAACTTCCTTCGACAGTCTCGACCCTATGTATACCTTCCTATCGGGTCGACTTGAGTCGATCGACACTTCGTCGAGATCCTCCATCTTTGGTGTGTTTGGTGTCGACTCGACTTTGGAGTCCTGTAATTGCTATAAAGATTCTTTTTTCTTCTTCATGGCGTTTTGGTAGCATTCTCTAGCTGCTCTCTGCTCTCCTTTAATTTCACGAACTCCCCACCTGGTTGGGAACTTGATCATTTGGTGGTAAGTCGAAGGGATTGCCTTCATTTCATGGATCCAGGGTCGTCCTAGGATTGCGTTGTAGGGCGACTGACAGTCGAGCACCAAGAAGTTGACGTAGAGGTTCACGCCTTCAGCGTAGATAGGTAGCACGATTTCCCCCAACGTACTTTTTTGTTCTCCACTGAATCCTGTCAGCATTGTCGTCCGACGGCTTAGCTTTGACTCGTCGACCTGCATTTCTCTCAAGGCACTGTTAAACAAAATATTGCATGAACTGCCATTATCAATTAGAATTCTTTTCGTTAAACAGTTAGCAATGTGGAGTGAAATAACAAGTGCATCATGATGAGGAGAAAACAAATCTGATTTATCTGAGGATCTGAAGGTGACGGTCTCGTCGACTGTCGATGGGTGCTCCCTACTTGGCTGAATTTCCGTGTTCAACACTTGTCGTGTATGTCTTTTTGCAGCTGAATAACTGATGCCACTTACTTCAGAACCTCCTGCAATAAAATTTATTATCCTGTCGTGTCGAGGTGGCTCTGGGGGATTGTCGTTTGAGTTCGCCATTCTGTCGTTTCGTCTTGCCAGGGTCTGTTTTCCCTTCTCCGTTAAGAACTCTTGTAGATGTCCTTGTTTTAGTAGCTCCGCAACTTCGAATTTGAGGGCGATGCAATCCTCAGTTCGATGGCCGTGATCTCCGTGGAACTCGCATCTCAATTTTGCGTCTCTATGCTCTGGAAGTGCGTTCATTTTTCTTGGCCATTTCACCGTCTTGCCCATCTCCCTCATGACTGATACGAGGTCGACTGGTTCGATGCTTAAATTATACTCTGGTACCTCCGCTTTTGGTCGACTGGTTCGCGGGTAGCCCCTCCTGTATGGTCGACTGTCGCTTGAGCCTTCATCTGTCTGTCGAGTGTTCCTTTCTCCCGTCGGATAAGGTTCTGACCTTCTGTCGTTAGACCTCCTATCCACTCGGTCGTTTCTGCGGTTTGAGTAGTTGTTGGCCCTACTTACGTAGTTAGCTTCATCTTCTTCCCATTTTATTTGGGCCCATGCTTTGGCCAACACATCCTCCATTGTCCTGCATGGATACTTGGTCAATTCTTTATAGAGATCAGAATCAAACCTGAGGCCCTTTCTGAAGGCGTATATCGCAGTCGCCTGATTGCAATGAGGGATTTGGACCTTCTCTCTGTTGAAACGACCTACATATGTCCTTAAGTTTTCGCCGTGCTTCTGGGTTATAGTGTATAGGTCGTCCGACTGTTTTTCCAGCTTGCGGCTACTTGCGAATTGTTCCACGAAGGTATCTGTAAGCTGCGCAAATGAATTAATTGAATTATTGGGAAGGTTAGTGTACCATTGTAGAGCCGGACCATTGAGACTGGACCCAAATGCTTTGCACATGCACGCTTCTCGTAGGTCGCGTGGAATTGCTGCGGTGAACATCCTCTGTTTGTATTGCGCTATGTGGTCGTCTGGATCGGTCGTCCCCTCATATTGCTTCATGTTTGGGAAGCTGAATTTTTTGGGCATCTCGACCAGCGCTATTGAGTCGACGAAGGGTGAGTCTGCAAAGCTATTCATGTTGCTCCTTTTAATTGGAGCTGGAACACCAGGGATCCTTTGTATGAGAGCTTCCATTTCTGCAAACCTGCGAGAAAATTCCAGATTAGCCAGAGAGGATAGATCCGGATTTGACTTTACCAGGTTTGGTGTCGACTGGAGCGACACGGGTGTCCCTAGGACATTTTCAGGTTGCCTGCTCGCAACAGGATCTTGCTCGTTGTCGTTTCGAGCCGGAAAGTTGTTGAGGTCGATATCGACTCTAGTCGTTTGGGGTGTTTGCTGGGTTTGTCCGACATTTGGATTCACATCAGGTGCTGATGGGCCTGTCGGAGCGTCTCGACCTCGTCGGTCGACCTCTTGTTCAGTGTGGGGGACAGGAACTGGATTCCCCACATCTTCGCTGTCGGGAACAACGCCATCGACAATGGCTCGCAGTTCTTCATTAGTGGCTCGAATAGCAGCGTTTTCAGCTTCCAACGCTTGTAACTTCTCTGCGTTTGCTGCTGTTTGAGCTACCAATGCAGCGATCTGCTCTTCAATGGTTGGGGTAGTTCCTTCTCCTGACATCGCTGTCTGTTTGAAAGTATGAAGATTGCGGTTGATATTTGTAGAGTTGCAACGAGCCCCACGGTGGGCGCCAAACTGTAGGGTGTCGACCTACAATCGATGTGGATCGGGTCGTATGTTGTTAGGCCCAATGCAACTTGGGTCAAGTTCCCGTGGATCGTGTTGTCGTCTGCTGGATTGACCTGTAAAAGAGCTTGGTCGACCGATATTGATATTGGTCGTCCGACCTAATAACCTGCAAAAATAGAACAGATAAAATGGAACAGCAAATAAAGAGAATAGCAAAGGAAATGGTTTCGATTGATAGCCTTAGTTATGCTTGGGCTGAGCAATGATAATCGTGATAATATGGATTCCGGTGACCGTGACTCTTTTGAGGCAGAATTTCAGTACGCTTTCTTAAGCTTGTTTTTCTATATATCCTTACTGAAAAGAATGCTTAGCTATTTATAGGAAAACTCTTAGGTAACCGTTCGAAGTAGGTAGGTAGGATAGAGGACTGATTGTGGGCGAGATCCTAGGAGAGATTCTCTCCCCCAAAATCTCGCTGTTAACACCTGATTGACTTGGTCTTTCAAACGACCAAGTCACATTGTTGCTGTCTTCGTTGGGCTCGCTGGACTCTCTAAACTTGGGCCAAAGTTTAGTTTAGTTTGGGCTTTTGCACTCTTGGGCCTATGGGCCATTTTTGGCTACCACACTAAATAAGAATTTTTTTTATTTTTTGATAACATACTAAATAAGAATTCAAAGTGTTGAATCTATTTTCTTCTCTAATTCATTATTATATTTTTCTCGTCATTTTTACAACATTTCTAAATAATTAATTATGATAATTATTTGGAATGAATTATTGAATCACTTTTATCCAAATTAAAAAAATTACAATTGAAAAAATAATAGGAATATTACAAATTTTGATATTATATTTTTCGGTTAACCTACCAGACGCGTTTTTTACGTTTTCTACGTTTTCATTTTCAGAATACAGCTTTCAATTTACGCTACCAGACACGTATTCGGAATTCAAAAATGAAATCAAAAACACTGTTTTCATTTTCATTTTTCTTTTCAAAAAACAAAAACAGAAAATGGTTTACAGGACGGGCCCTAAAAGTCTCTGAACAACAAACTAATATCATGAAAAGCAAAATTTCCATGACAAAATGTAGAGCTTGTCTTGGGATTTTTGAAAACATATAATAATGGTGATTATGAGTCCGTATACAAAAGTTATGAGCCTGCAAAGTCAGATCCGTTTTGGGTGCTCTGAGTGACCCGAATACAAGTTTGCAACCCAGCCCGCATTAATTATCGACTTAATAGCAAAAGAAACAGCTGCGGCTATGGAAGACCGGAAGTGAAGGAACACATATTGGATTTAAAGCTTCTCTCTTTAATCTTTATAACATTTTCATTCTGATTTCATTTTTTGTTTGTATTATTGTTAAAATTACAATGATGATGCTAATTTGTCTACATAGACTTATTTTATTTTCACTCATAAATACTTCAATAATGATGCTATTAAATTTGTGAACGAAGATTACTTTATTTGATCTAACTAAAAAGAAGAAGCAGGCTCATATCAAGCTAGTGATTTTGTAGTAGTAGGTGACAAAGTAGAAAGTTCATATCTTGATCTAGTAAGTTAATGGCCGGTTCTCTAGGGTATGTACATACACAACTGGCCACAACAATATCATATCGATTCACAATTAATCGGCATGGTGAGTTTGTAGGTCGAAGACGATATCTTGAATGGCAAATTTACTCATCTAGAATTGGATTATGAGGGTAATGTTTCTTGTCTTCTATGAAATTACTTATTATTAGTAAAGGATGCCATATATAGCTATTCAGACCAACTGTGTTCATTAGATGTGTAAAAGCTTATTATGTATAAATAGTATTTTCATTGTTTTCGATGTCATGTAGGCAAGGAATGGGGGGAGATTGGATTATTTCAGTATCCTTGGAAAGGAATGGAGTGATAGAGAATATATATACAAGGAGATACTGTTTCGCGTTAATGTGATTTTTAACTTTCATCCATAGTTCAAAATGCCATGGTTCTATTGGGTTTTTTTTTTTTTTTTTTTGTCATGCAGTACCGTGCCTCCCTAAATTATTTTAGGGACGACACAGCTTGTTTCCTAGCCAGACTGGTCCACATTTACAGCACTAACCAGTACCCCAAATGCTTCCCCATAAATATATGTCTCGTCATCATAGCAAGACCTAAACAGACTCGTATACCCTGAAAGCGAGATATCATTTCCACCAATGTTTAAACGATAGACATTCTCAAGTGCAATAGTGTTGTCAATGTAAATCGGAGATTCTTGACCGACCAACTGTTAGTTTTGGCTTGTATTCTCAAATGAACTAATGTGAACCAAACAAAGACTCAACTGATGTGGAGCTTCCTGGAGACGTGGAATACGTTTGGAAGTTTGAATGGTGGTGTTTTAGGGAGATTGAAAAAGACATGAAGAACAAAGCGACGGACAGCTCAAACCGCTGTCGTGCAACTGCCACTTTGGCAGCGGTAGTGGCAACGGTCCGGCAGCTCTCCGACAACTGTTTGGCAGCTATCCGCAGCAGTTTGACAAGGTTTGGCGCGTGGATCACGGTCTTCTGAGTGGTCAAGTTTAACACGGTTTAGGAAGTGGGTGTACAACTATGACCCCAATCGTAGTCAATCATAAGCATACATGAAACGGGAAATCTTCAGCGGAAAAGGAAGTAGTTTGTTTCTGGAAGTTCTTATGCTTGAAGGAAAAGGATTTACTCCCTACAAGAAGACTTGTCATAAAAAGAAATAGTATTTATGTGGAACAAGTAAGTCTTGTACGTTTAGGAGTAGGATTTCCTTTTATCTTAAACTCCCTGTAACTAGTATAAATAGTCTTATTATTTATGTTTAAGGCTGTATGAGTGAAACACCATGTAACATCAGAGAGAGTGTAGTGAGATCCGGGGAGACCTAAGGGAATATCTGAGGAGGGATCCAAGGGAATATCGGTGGATCTAGTTAGAGATCCGTGGGTGATATTTAGGGGAGACCTAGGGGATATTGTGGGGTTCTTGGTGAGGATCTTGTGAGTGGAGTTTGGGTTTGGTGTGAGAGAGAATCCTGAAGTATATGGTTGTAACAATTTATCATATAGTGGAATTTTCTCTGTCGTCCTGACGGCCCGTGGTTTTTTACCCGTTTTGGGTTTTCCACGTATATCTTGTGTTGTGATTGTTTTATTCTCTCTCATCTATTTTTCTGTTTATTGACGTTATTATTTACTATGAGTTATGGGCGTATACTAGGCACGACAATTCCGCGTTCATCGGGTATATGGATTATCCCCAACACCAACATCAAAGTTCCATCATTGGACTTATAAATATCAAGCATCGACATCACCTCGATCCCATTTACAAACACATACGCATTTGAAGCATTCATGGATGGAGTAAACTTTAAGGTCAAAGTCACACCATCCACGGGGATCAAGTACTCCTTAACAATATAAGCATAATTCAAAACTTACGTGGTTTGAGCATCGCTAAAATTCAGCATTGGTAGCATTAAATCTATTGTATGAATTTGAATAGAAATGAAGGTGCACGAACTTACGACCAGGAACAACAAGGAAACTGTATGAAAACCTGGACTATGAAACCCTAACGGTCATATAAGGAACTTCAAGGACCAAAGAGTGTTGAGTGGCGGTTTTAGAAGTTGAGGACTTAGCTAGCAACGATAACTTGTACCCGACATCCGAATTCCAACTCCGAGTATCAGTATCATTGAGTATCGATGATTTTCCACAATTCAAGAAGATGTGTTCACTCAAGACATAATTAACAACAAAAATCACATGAATTGCGAAAGCTAAGGAAACAAAAATGAATTGTGATTTGATTAGAAATCTTGAATCCGAAAGGATTTTTGTTCGCTTTATTTTCTATTTAAAAAGAAAGTTATGAGAGGTTAGATCATTATCAACGAAAATCGTTTTTTTTTTTCCTTCACAAAAGTCTTTGGGGATTCGAGAACTATCACTTTCACCTCCTTACCTGTGGGCTGTGGCTGTGGGAGGGATGGAAGGCATATCGGATGTAAAGCTTCTCTCTTTAACCTTATAACATCTTCATTAATTTTACTATTGTTATAAATTTATAATTACTTTCCTTCGTTTGACCAACTTTGACCAAGGCATCTAGTATTCAAAACGCACAGAAGCCTGTCGTTTTGAACCTGTGTTCCAATCTCCAAAAACGACACCGTTTGGGAAGTCCACACTATAAATGCTTCTCTTCCTTTATAGAATCCTAATTTTCCGAAATCACCAATTCCTCTTCTGAAATACCTAATCTCTTCTTCAATATAACCCCAAATCAAATCATTTGAAACCATAACCAATTCCTTTCTTCTTCGATTCACTCTCAAATATACTTTTGAAATACATAATTTCTTCTTCTTTGGCAAGCCGAAATCCCTAGAGTAAAATTCCCAAATTTCCCAATTTATTTCTAAAATCCCTAATCGCCGGATTCCCCAAATCTTCGTCTTCTTCCTTTGATCTGGATATGGTATTTTAAAATCCAAACATCTGAAGCTTCAAAGTTTCGGTCGTGGTATAGATTTGGTCACTTTCCTTCACCCAAACTAAATAAAAAAGTACAATAAATCTGTAGAAACCCTAGCCAGCTCCATCTCTTCAGTATGTCTGGAGAAGAAGAAGAAAACGCGGCCGAGCTTAAAATCGGAGACGGTAATCGTTTCTCTTTTTGGGAAATAAATTTTATATCAATTTTTTCATGTAATAACTTTTTTTTTTTTGTTTTTTTTACCAGAGTTTCTGAAGGCCAAGTGTTTGATGAATTGCGAAGTTGCGTTGATTCTTGAACACAAGTACGAGCAGCTTCAACAGACTTCTGAGGATCCACTGAATCAAATTTCCCAGTGAGTATCGCACCCTTTACACTCGATCATGCGTGTTTACAGCTTAATTGATTTTTGTTATATGATTCTATAATGTGTGTTTGAAAGATTTCAAATTCGGATAAAAACAAAATTGTACAAACTAATCGTCTCGAGGAAATAAAGGTTTCGATTTTTATTCAAATTTGAAACCTTTTGTATCTTTCTTAACCTGTATGGTAAGGGTACAGATTTAAATAATCCATTTGTAATTATAAATTGCATATTCAAGTCCATTTTTACGTACGGTGAAGGATAACTTGAAAAATAAAAAGTAAGATAATTAATGTACTGGAAGAAATTACCCCCTTTTTTTTTTGTGTGATTTAGGGCATAGTTTAATTCAGGATCAGGTCTCTCTCTGGTTAGGACAACCTGAAAATATATGTCAGAATCATTTTAATTGGCCAGGCGGTTGGATGCATAATTGGTGCTAGGCGGTGATGAGGCGGCATAGGCGAGTCGTTTTAGGGTTTTTTTAAAAACCCCAAAACGACCTCGAATTGGAGTTGTTTTTTCTAAATAATCACAAAATGACGTCGTTTTGGGTTATTTAAAAACCCCAAAACAATGTTGTTTAGGGTTTACTTTAAAAAAAACGTAGATTTCTTTCTGTTTTTTTTTTCTCCGTTCTCCCACTTGACTCTCTCCTCTCGCCTCTCTAGTCACTCCACCGGCTATTCACCAGCTCGTCGTGGTTGTTCGCCTAGGTGCCCTAGGCGCTAGCTGCCAAACCACCACTCGACTAGCGCCTAGCACCTCTAGAACACTGTTATTACTTATTATATATAATATAGTGCTTTGAAGTGACAGGTGGAAAACCGGAACATTGTGTGATAGTTAATGGATTTCTCCTGGTTTAGGAGGGTAAAAGTATCATAAGATTACTCGTGTAAACTTGTGAAAGGATGCTTAATCAATATCCATCCAAGTATATATCGTATAAAAAGAAAATTGATTGTTACTCATGGTGGCCTGTTTGAAGCGCTTGCCTGGGTGCCAAAGGCCAGTGTTGGTCAGAAGTTGCTTGCCTTAAAAGTTTTTAAGGCAAGCTTCCATTGCTGGACCTAGGCTAGTTATAATTTCTTTAGCAACCCTGGAAGGAATTCATTAAAGCTTACTTGTCAATGTGCTTTCTCTTCAAATGTGGTAATTTTTTGTTATCTTTGTTGTTCAGGGTATTTGAGAAATCTCTGCAGTATGTGAAGCGATTTAGTCGCTATAAGAATCCTGATGCTGTTAGACAAGTTCGAGAGTATCCTTCATATTGATGAGATTATTAAATGTTTATTGTACTAATTATGTGCACATATATTGATGCTGACGACTTGCACACTATTACATGCCTACCCTATTTTTATTACTAGTGGTTTTGGGAATATTATCCCAGTTAAGTACCTGCATAGAAGAGACATGAAACCTTTTCATCTTTAATCTTGAATGAAAAATGTTTTGGGAGAATATTTCAAGCCATTGTACTAATTCATTTATCCTAGTCTTTTGATCAGAGAATGGTGACAAATTACTTGGTCCTTTTCATTTGTGAGATGCTTATGAGTTGCTATCAATAGTCCATCCATGTCTTTGATACTGAATTGTTGGAATTTCTGTTATTCAAATGGTCCAATTTATTAAAATCCAGAAAAATATGTGAATCTTTGATTTGTAAGGTCAGAAACTCTTAACAGAATATTTATGAAATATATATATTGAGGACGTTATCAAATCTACATGTAACTTTTTCAGACCATTAGTATAAAAATGTTGCAATTCTGATAGACAGGATAGCTTCTTAAAGACAATATCTTTATGTGTTTTGATTTCCAACATTATTATCTGACTAGATTGACGTGGTACCCAATTTTGGAGTCAATGACCGGAATTCTTTATAAATTGCAGAAATTGTTTACCGATTTGTTATTTTGTTTGTTTGGTTTACTGTGGCTTTTGAATTCGGAAAGATGCTGACTACAGTAGGTGTTTAGCTTTGTAAATACTTTCTTGCAGTTGAGTAATGAAAGATTTAACTTTGTAAGTTTTTTCGGTAAGTCAAGTAATGAAAGATTTAGCTTTGTTTGCTCAAATCAAGTTTTCATTTTCAATCAAAACTGTTGATCTTAACTGGCATTCAGAGTCTTGAGTAGATACCAGTTGGCTGAATTCGAGGTAAATACCCCATAGCTTGGTAAAGGAAATTCAGATGTTTGTTCTCATTATAAACTTGTAAATGTGGTGGTACTGGTTTATTTATTATTATTTTTTTGTACAGCTTTGTGTGCTTGGCAATCTTTGCCCTGAAACTGCTGAGGAAGCTATGGCCATGGTACCTTCTATCACGGTATTTACTTGGTTCACACCTCTCAACTCTTTCCTCATGCGAGCGGTTTTGGTTTTCTTTCTCACTAAAAGAGAAACCATATATACTTGTTATTTGATTCTCAACGCTTGTGTATGCAGACTAAAGGACGGTTTCAAGATGACTATGCAATTGACAAAATGCTGAATGACCTCTCAATGATCAAGAAATTTGAGTAGAGTTGTTATTTATGTGTCAATGCAATCAAGTTCCAAGTAGAATATTATTATCATAAAACCTGATTGTGGTTAAACTCTTGAAGCAGTGTTTTGTTGATCTTGTTTAAATCTGAAAACTCTCAAAGTAACATTTGAAGATACATAACCAAATGTACCAGTATTGGTATATAGTACAAATACATTTGAAGAAGTTAAGTTGAGCAGTTTCATGCAAGGATTTCTCAATCCATCCCCCATTGTTGGACTTTTCTTCTTGAGCAGCTCTCAATCAAAGTTAGGCAATATTGCATCAAAGTATCGGTAGTTGCATTTTCAGCAGAAGCGTTTTCTGGTGAAAATGAGGAAATCATGAGATTTTCAATGAACAATTTGATGGCTCCCTTGATTTTCAACGATGTTAAACGTTTACCGAATGAAAAACAGCTGTGATAAACTTTAAATGCGCAAGGCACAACTGCAACAAAAAAACGAGAAAACTTTTGACACAACAGCTATAGTTTAAACTTAGAAATTAATATCAGAAATCTAGTCGAATTCATATCAGTATTAGCACAATTGCATTACACTATACAGTTGCACAATGGTTCATATAAGAGCCCAATTATCGCACAAAACACACCAACGAAGCACAATGATAAGCTGAAAGGTTGGGGATCCATGAAAGGTTGGGGATCCAGGAGAAAATGCGCATCTCCATCAATGAGATCATGTAAAATATGACTGAATTGGATTTCGTAAAAGAAGAAGGATACAACGAAGGAACCTTGCAACGCAAAAGAGACAGTAGAATGTTTTGTTTTCTGTGTATCGTTTCCGGTAAATTTGCAAATTTGATATAGAAAGTCGTTGGTTTTGTTGTTTCTTTGGAGTTTTCTGTTGGAGGAGCAAACGATGTCAGTTTTGGGCCCATAATATGTCGAATAAGCCGTTTTGACATTGGTTTTCCTATTCTTATGTTTTAGGGGGATTTGGAAAGATTTCTATCTTTTAGTTTGATAAGGAATCAAGTTTAGGTTTTGGAAATAAACCAAGTTTAGTTTGATTAGGATTCTTGAATCCCTAAGGATTTTGGTTTGTTTTATTTTCTATTTAAATAGAAAGTTATGAGAGGTTACATCATTATCAATAAAAATCGTTTTTTTTTTTTAAAATCTTTCACAAAAGTCTTTGGGGATTCGAGAACTATCACTTTTGCTTCCTTACTTGTGGCCATGAGAGTGATGGAACGCACATCGGATGTAACACTTCTCCCTTTAATCTTATAACATCTTCATTAATTTTACTTTTGTTATAAACTTATAATTACTTAGATGATGATGCAACTTTTACTATTGTTTTTATTTCTTATTTACTTTAGCAAACCTAGCTGATTCCTTTTTAAGCTTAGATTAAAATACTTCAATGGTGGGTGCTATTGAATTTATGCATGAAGATTGCTTCTTTAAGAAGAAGAGGCAGGCTCAGGGAGAGAATGTGCGCATTGAAGACAACTGTTGCTTGTATAGTTTGATTTATTTATTTTTAATAAAAATTTGCTTGTATAATCTTCAATGCACACATAATCTTTAATATCATGACTTCTCATACATGTCTTTTATGTCCTGGAGAGTGGAGAGTAAGCTCTTATAGCTCTGAACTGTGCTAATCTACTCCATTCGACAGTACTTGCAGCTTCTTAGTAGAGTTTTCGATAGTCTCCGTGAGAATAATCCTGAGCTGGCTACAGGAGATAGGCGAGAAGGCTCAAAGAAGACAGTTCTTGTGAATTTTATGGATATATGCGAGACGTACGTATGAAGTTTATAATATTTTTCAATAAATGTAATTGGAATAGTTTGTTATTTCATTTTCCTCTGATTTCAGGATGCATAGGCAACCAGATCATGTCATGGCCTTCTTACTGGCAGAAATGGGGACAAGCGGATGTCTTGACCGACAGCGTCGATTAGTAGTGAAGGGTAGATTTGCTCCCAGTAACTTTGAAGGGATTCTGCGTAGATACGTCAGTAAGTTCATATCTTATAACATCGTGATGACATATTTTTCGAGTAATCGTAGCTTGGCCAGCTATATCTGTCATCTGTGTGAGTATGTGATGTTCCAAAACTATAGTTCTAAGTCAACCCCTGTAATCAGTATATGTATTATAATGAACTGTGCTAATTATTATACCAACTTTCTTTGTCTGTGGTGGTTGCAGATGAATATGTTTTATGTAATAGCTGCACAAGTCCAGATACAATCCTTACAAGGGAGAATCGTATCTTTGTTCAAAGATGTGAGCAGGTATGCAAAACATTCGGTTTCTACATTCTCAGTTGAATTTGTTACATGTCAATGGCCCTTGGATAAATCACAAATATACATAAACGAACAAATTGCCTATTTTTTGTTGATATGGTAATTTCATTTTTAATAATTTTTTTTTTATGTTATTTTATTAATAGCATTTTTTTATTTTTTATTTATTTTGCAGTGTGGTTCTGGCCGGTTTGTAGCTCCCATCAGGGCTGCGAGGGTTTGATGCAGGACTTTTCCCAATTTTTTTTTTTTTGTTTGTTTTAGGCATGATTTAGGTTTTTTTTTTTTTTTTTTTTTTTTTTTTTTCAATTTAAGAAGATTTCTTTCTTTCAGTTTGTTTATGAATCTTTAAGTTTATGAAATAAATCAAAAAGTTTGTTTATGGATCTTTAAGAGTTTAGGAAATAAATGAAAGAATATTTGATCTTTTCTTTTCTATCAAGTTAGGTTTTTGGGTTCAGTTTTTTATTTTATTTTTTTATTTTATTACTATTTAAGCAAGAATAAAAAATAACTATTGTAATTTTTTGAAAAATGTTCATTTGGATCAAAATTCATGCGGTGGATTCAACTAACCTACATGACTATTAACTTGTAGGGTGAGGTTTGCCCTTGCACTTATACATTGCTTTTCCCCTTAATGTTCAAGCGACGTGGGTATATGATTCACACATTTTACTGCTTTACCTATCAAGAGCTTTGTTCAGATTCAATTTTAATTTTGTTCTGCAATCCTCCTTTAGAAATCCAGTTTTCTCTCCCCCCATATTAATTTACACTTTACATTCTAAACAAAGCTGTATAATTCTTATGCTAATATGTCAAGTGTCATGTAATGTTTAATCATTTATTAATTAAGAACACAAAGATGAATTCTTGACAATAAACAATGGATCATTGAAGAAAATGAAGAGCAATAACTCATTTCTTCTTCTTTCTAACAAAAAAACAAAACCAAATCAGTACCTGGATGCTGGATGGAGTGCAACAAAGAGAAAGAGAACCAGCTCAAAATTTTCTGATATTCAGACTTGTATCAAAATGGATTTTTAGCAGCGACAATGAAAATATATCTATAGGCCACCAATTTTGTCTAGTGAGGACATTTATGATTTGTGACATCTGTACAGAAGGTAGTTCTCATCTCTTAGGTCAGACCCACTTTTAACTTGCCTTGGGAGTCTGTCTAACTTAACTGTATCTGAAAGAGAGAAGGAGAAGAAGATTGGCCCAGAAAAGAGAGAAATTTACTTCACTTCAAAGCTACAATGGTGATCTTCTCTTCAAGACTCTTTCTTTTGCAGTTTGTATCAGAAGAAATCTTTGTTGGGTACATATAAATATGTGGTCCAGTGAAGATGGAAATTGTAGCTTACTACTACTGACTTTGTACCATGGATTATCACAACACCAAATTTGTGTTTAGGTTAATTTTTTCAGTGGTCATTTTGATGATGGTTGTTGAAAACTCAATTTGCACTGAGTTTGGTGTTAATGGTGATGATCAATTAGAGTCCATGGTGGAGGAAGCAGAGAACCATCTGTATTCTAGCTCGACTCATCATGGGTAAACCATTATAGAGCATTGATTAAGTGATTTTTTGGTTATATGATGTGAAAGTTTTTGTGTTTAATTAAGTGCTTAATTATATGTTCAGGGTTTATGATTTGCAAGACATGGAAGATGATGGTTGGGAAATGGTGGCGAAGAGTGGGAACCAATTTGTGGTTAATGGGCAACCCTTTTATGTTAATGGATTCAACACTTACTGGCTGATGGTTTTTGCTGCTGATCAATCTACAAGAGGAAAGGTCAGTGAGTTGTTCCAACAAGCTTCTTCGGTAGGCCTAACGGTTTGTCGGACTTGGGCTTTTAACGATGGACAGTGGCGAGCTCTTCAGAAATCTCCATCAGTTTATGATGAAGAAGTTTTCAAGGTACTCTTGTAGTTGCATGTTTGATATTATATGTATCGATTGTATCCAATGCGAATTATATGTTTCCAGGCCCTGGACTTTGTGGTAAATGAAGCAAAGAAGTATAAGATCAGGCTTATATTGTCCTTAGTCAACAACTGGGATGCATATGGTGGCAAGCCACAATATGTAAAATGGGGAAAAGATGCTGGCCTTAATTTGACTTCAGATGATGACTTCTTCTCCCATCCGACTCTCAGAACCTACTACAAGGCGCACGTTAAGGTAATCCAACTTCGTTCAACTTGTCGTCAAATTGCTAAAAATTAAGCTATTATATACTTCTCTGTTGCAGGCTGTCCTCAATAGAGTCAATACACTCACCAACATAACCTATAAGGAGGACCCAACAATTTTCGCTTGGGAACTGATGAACGAGCCTCGATGCACCTCTGATCCTTCTGGTGATAAACTGCAGGTTCGTTCTCCGTATAATGCCTTCCATACTCCATTATATCTTTATATTCTTTCTCAGGGGTTGAATTTATCTTGTCTACTAGTCATGGATACAAGAAATGGCAGTCTATGTCAAGAGCATGGACCCAAAGCACTTGGTGGAGATTGGAACAGAAGGATTTTACGGTCCCTCAACCCCCGATAAGGCTCAGTTCAACCCAAATTCCTATGCTACCCAAGTTGGAACCGACTTTATAAGGAACCATCAGGTTATTGGTGTCGACTTTGCTTCTGTTCACATTTATGCTGATTCTTGGTAAGTATTTGCTTTGTTTTGTAGAATTCATGGGGGATATTGGTACATTTACGATGACTTGCGTTGCATTTGATTGATGAAGGATTTCGCAAACAATATCTGATGCACATGTTCAATTCACCAAATCATGGATGGAAGCACACATAGCGGATGCTGAGAAGTATCTTGGAATGCCTGTTTTGTTTGCTGAGTTTGGCGTATCTTCAAAAGACGGTGGCTACAATTCATCTTTCAGGGACTCTTTCATCAACACGGTGTACAAGACTCTTTTGAACTCAACCAAAAAAGGAGGCAGCGGTGCTGGGAGTCTTTTGTGGCAGCTGTTTCCTGACGGTACAGACTACATGGATGACGGGTATGCGATAGTTATTTCGAAATCTCCTTCCACCTCAAACATCATATCCCTTCACTCGACGAGGATTGCCATCTTCAATTCTATGTGTTCTTGGAAATGTCGTTGGGGTTGCAAGAAGAAGAATCCTCTTGAGGCGTTCCTCTATCTTGATGAACTTTAAAAATGTGTATGGATTATGATATTAGCCTGTCATAAAAATATGTACCTGTTTGCACCTGTAAAAAAATATGAATATTGATATGAATGTGTATGGCTTACTTATTGAATGTTGAATTCTTCTTTTTGTTTCCCTTGGGATTCAATCGAAAATCTATGTTATTCATATAAAAACACACAAAAGAGATTTGCCGCTGGAATTTCTTCAACTTATAGTGAAAATCATAGTCCACGTACAGCCTCTGCAAGACTTGTACAATTCTTCAAGAAATACTCCACCAATCTTAGTTCATCATCAACCCACTCGGTGAATTTACCAACTAGATATACTTTACTTAGGAACGGAGTTTCATCCACCATAAAGGATACTAACGAATCGTCAGCAATGTAAAGGAATTCTAGATTGGGGGCTTTAACCACAAATTTGTGTGCTGTAGCATCAATTTTATTGATCATAGAGAGAGATATTTTCAGGATTTTGAGTGTTGGCACAACGATAATATAAGTCAGAGCATTTTCATTACGCTTAAGATGTCCATCAATGGTCAACTCTTCAAGCACAGGGCAGCTTTGGAACAATTTCTGCATTAGGACCATATCTGGATATTCAACAAAAATTGAAAGGATTTTAAGACTTGGAAAACAAACCGTGGAGTTGGGAATATCCAAGACAGCATCCCAATTACCCAGGTTTAATTTCACCAGGTTTTTGCTAGTTAAAATGGTTTGTGGGATCCTAATGACAGGCCTTTCCATTCTAATCTGGACTTTGAGAGTAATATTGTGAACATTGCGTTCAATAGCAAAACACATCCACTCCCTAAGACGAGGTAGGCCGGCATCTCTAAGAAAGTAACAGTCCTTGAGTTCAAAATCTTGAATTTCTTTGGATTGGCAACGACTAAGCACAAAACCAACAAATTTCAACAGCCAAATTCTTCGATAATGACATGTGATGGCATTTTAAAGTAAAGGTTGTAGACTAAAGTCCACTGATTTTTCCATCTTGATGATAACAGCTTCTTTGGTATCAAGACGAGAGAGGATGTGAGCAAGGAGACATCATCCGGCAGTCTGCTGATAAAATCTTCCCCTGCCGTCTTCTTTTCAAGCCCTTTGGATGCCATGATTCACTACAAAATTAAACACAATAGAAAATAGAAAGAAACTTTGAAATCGTTTAAAGATGAGACAAACTAAATGAGAAACATTTACAATGCCACCCATTAAGTTCCGTTTCTAAGCAAAAACACAGACATCCCATTAAAGATGATCCACGGATGTTTATATAGAAAAACTTCAATACAAGATTGCATGGCATGATTCCCCAAAAAAATGAACATGATTCTACAAAAGTTATGTTAGTAACCTTGGGAACACGAACCCAGAACCCACAACACCTTACACAACTAGGTTTACGATAATATTTAAGTAGTCTAACAAGTTAAACCATTTCGACATAGAACATTACAATGCCAAAACTTGTCAAGCAATAACAAGAATAAGTAAATAATTCCATATTGAAAAAGCCATACAAATCAAGTCATATCATTCAATTGATAAGTCACAACACAAGGATAGGTTAGGTTAACCGTTTATGGTCTATTATTCACTTAATGTTTGGTAGCTTTCATCTCATGAGTCATGACTCATGACAATGTCTTGCCTTTTAATGCAGATATTCTCACACATTCCTTTTCCTTTATTTATTTTATAAGATTTTTCAATTGAACAAATTATACTCAATCGGCCAGATATTTGACTTTCTATAAACGGAAACGATTTAACACGTACAATTTTCAATATTTTATTAAAAAAATTAAATAACAATATATATAAAAAAAATCAAAATGGATCTCCTTTGTCCTACGATTGTCCGATGATGGAAGGTGGAGATACATACATGGATCTCCATCGAGATCCAATTGAGGATCTCTCGGTGTGGATCTACAAAAGGATTTCCATAACCAATGAAGATCTTGGCAAGGGAGGCTCGTTTCCTTCTTAAGATCCGATGGATCTTCATGGATCCATCCATCTATGGAGATCCACTCTGAATGGGATTAAAAATCTGGATTTCTACACTATTTTTTTTATATAAAATTTTGAGATTGTTCTTAAAAAAATTTATGATTAATTTTTTTTTTTTTTTTTTTTTTAAAGCAGTACTTATTATTTCTATTTCTTTTATGTTTAATTATGATTTTTTGATAAGTATTTTATTTTTTTCATTTAACAGTATTTTGGTAATTTCATATATTATGTCATGGGCATTTTGGTCTTATTAATAGTCAAACTTAGTCAACAATTAACTTTGACTGAGTTTGACTAACATTATTGAAAATTAGTATCAATTTTCGGTAAAGTTGTTTTCACGTATAAAAGTTAAACCTCGAAAAGTTTGATTGTGATTTGTTCTTTTGCATTATCAGTATTTTTTTTTGTTGAAAAGTTTTCTTTTTTCATTATCATTCATCTCAATTCAAGACAAATAAAAACTAAATAGCTAATATTAATGGATTAAAAAAAATGATAATTAGGATAAAAGTTAATAAAATACTCACCTTCTTTAGAATTTGATTTTTTGAATATGGATGCGATCAAAAATAAAAATAAAAAAAATAAAAAAAAATAAAAAAACCACCTTATTCTAGATTTTGAACTAATCTGATATGTGCCTATTATGCTCTGGTAAATATGAAAATTATAACCAAATATCTCATGTGTCTCTCTCTATCTATCTATCCTCTCTATCTCTTTTCTAAATTCTTCTGTGTATTTTCCAGAATTGGAAAAGTACACATCATAATCTTTATAATCCAAAAACATCAACCAAATGCCTCTAAAAATTTCTTTGAATCTATTTTTCGTGTTTTCGAAAACAAAAAAAATTATTATTTCAATTTTTTTTTATTGAATTTTATAATAGATGTCTAGTAATTATTTTTTTTTTAAGTAAAATGTTGTTATATAATAATATAAATTCAGGGTTTTTTCAAGAAGTGAGGAGAATTGGAACCTACAATCTTATTGGTGTAGGTGTGAATGATTTACTATCAGACCAATCTTAACTCGTCTTATGTCTTGTAACCGATAAGTAATTATAACAAAATCTGACCATATCTTTATATTTGGAATGTGTGAAGTTTCAGTAAAAACAGAGAAGATGAAGATCAACACTTGAAGTGCTTGATCAAAGTTCCAAGAGAGAAACTTATGTAAAGAAATGAGAAAAACTTTACAAGAACAGTGAGAGAGAAAATATCTTCATTGAAAGGAAATTTACAGGAATTGATTCAGTGAATCAAAAGAGAAGAGAGTGAGTCTATATATACTAGAAGTGACATCACTCAATCTACAAATAAGTTTTCCCGCCAATCCTAACAGATTTCCAAAACTGGCGGGAAATAGTTTAATCAAGCTTAGAGCCAGCTCAGGTCCTCCAGCTGGCAATGCTTAGTCAGAGAGTTTTATCATAGAAGTTCTTCCAGCAGTTTTGATGATCAGGATGATTGACATTTGATCTATCATCAAAAGGTCTGTAGACTGCTAGTCCAGAGTATGCTGAAGGTTGCTGCTGTTCCGAAGCTTTCCTTAGAGTATCAGTACATACTCTCACATCCCCTCGCAAACTGAACTGTGGGGATGACACCATGTTCAGGTTGGAGCGATGAAACAAGAAACGATCTTGTGGAAGGCCTTTTGTGAAAATATCAGCTGTTTGACAATCGGTGGGAACATACCTAGGATCAATGAATCCTACCACCACCTTCTCCCTCAAGAAATGAACATCAAGCTCTATATGTTTGGTCCGAGCATGGAAAACTGGATTTCTGGCCAGAGAGTTCGCCCCAATGTTGTCACACCATAGCACAGCAAATTTTGGTAGGGGAATTTGAAGCTCACTGAAGAGAGATTGCAACCATAACAGTTCAGTGGTTGTATTTGCCATGGACCTATATTCGGCCTCAGTACTAGATCGTGCGACCACCTGTTGCTTTTTGGAAGCCCAAGAGATCAAATTACCAGCTAGAAAAACACATGAACCATTTGTTGATCATCGATCATCAACATCACTAGCCGAGTCGGCATCACAATACGCCTTTAAAGTGAGAGAAGGTGCCTTTTTGAACCAAAGACCAGTATGTATAGTTACCCTTTAGATATCTCATAACTCTCTTACACACCTGCCAGTGGACTTGAGAAGGAGATGCCAGAAATTGACTCAACCTGTTAACTACAAAAGCAATATCAGGTCGAGTGTGCGTCAGATATTACAACGCGCCAATCATACTTCTGTACAGCGAAGGATCATCAAACAAATCATCACCATCCTTAGAAAGCTTCAAGCAAGAGCTCATAGGAGTATCACATGGCTTGCAATCAGCCATGCACATTTTGAGCAGCAGATCAGTTATGTATTTGGACTGAGTCAAGTAAAGTCCAGTCGAGTCCCGAAACGCCTCAAATCCAAGAAAAAAGTTAACGGATCCAAGAGTCTTGAGAGCAAATACATTATAGAGATGATCAATGAGCTGAAGAATCCTGGAAGACTGATTTCCAGTGATCAATATGTCATCTACGTACACCAAAAGATAGATGACATCTGAACCATTATGTTGGATAAAAAGAGATACATTAGAGACTGCATTTTTGAAGCCCCAAGCAAGCAAAGATGTTCTGAGTTTGTTAAACCATGACCGTGGGGCCTGTTTGAGGCCATATAGTGCTTTGTTTAGCTTGCACACATGACCTGGAAAATCAGCATTGATGAAACCAGGAGGCTGCTCCATATATACCAATTCTTGTAAATCTCCATTCAAAAAAAGCATTGTTAATATCAATTTGTTGAATGTCCCAATTGTATTGCACAGCCAAAGTGAAGATAACTCGAATTGTAGATGACTTAACAACCGGACTGTAAGTATCAGTGAAATCTAATCCCGAAATTTGATGAAAACCTTTGGCCACTAACCTTGCCTTGTGCTTGAGAAGAGTCCCATCTTGCTTGTATTTAGTGTGAAAGACCCACTTGCATCCAACTATGCTTTTATCAGAGGAATTAGGTACCAAAGACCATGTATTGTTGGATTGCAAGGCTCCAAATTCATCTTGCATTGCAGAGAACCACCTAGGATCAGCCAATGCTTGCTTGACAGTCTTAGGCTCAGAAGATAATGCAAAAGAGACATTGGAGGTGGATAGAAAAGTCTTCGGCTTGAGAGATCCTGTTTTGGACCGAGTGACCATTTTGTGCCTAGAGATTGTGTTGTTAGAATGTTGATCACTTTGTGGTATTCAAGCAATAGGCTGAAAAACTTCAGATGACTGTTGGCACAAAGTTGGTCTGCTTGAAGGCAATTGACCAACATCAGCTGCAGCAGTAGCCCGTAGGCTGTTTGATGTAGTTGGAGCAGCTATATTAGTAGCTTGAATGTGATCAGCTGAACCAGTATTAGATTCAGATGGCGTAAAAAATGGCAAAGTCAAAGTTACTTGAGAATCTGGAACAGAAGCTGCAGCTGGATTGGCACCAAATAGACACTGGAATGGGAATTCTAACTCATTAAAAACAACATTGCGTGAAACAAACACCTTCCCATTGGAGTGCAAACATTTGTAACCTTTGTGGTTAATACTATAACCAATGAATACACACTTACTGGTGTGGAAATCCAATTTATGCCTAGAATAATCTCTCAAATAGGGGAAACAAGCACACCCAAAAGTTTTGAAGAAATTATAGTTTGGTTTCCTAGCAAACAATTTCTCATATGAGGAAATAAAACTAAGCATAGCTGAAGGCAAATTATTGACCAAAAAGGTGGCAGTTGAGAAGGCTTCATACCAGAACCGAAGTGGCATTTGGGCATGAGCTAGAAGAGTCAAACCGAGCTCTACAAGATGCCTATGTTTGCGTTCTGGAACACCATTCTGTTGGTGAATGTAGGGGCATGAAAACCGTAGCTGAATGCCCATGTCTTTCAGTTGAGAAGCAAAAACTTGATATTCCTTTCCCATGTTAGTCTGTAGGCACTTAATTGTCATACCAAATTGATTTTCAACCTGTCTTTTGAATGCTAGAAAGCATGATAAAGCCTCAGACCTTAGTTTCAAAGGAAAACACCAAGTATATCTAGTATATGCATCAACAAAGATTATGTAATATCTAAATCCTTCGGTAGAAATCATAGGAGCTGGCCCCCAAATATCTGAATACAGAAGTTCAAGGGGTTTTCTAGTTGTAATATTCTGTCTTTGAAAAGGCAACTTGTGCAACTTTCCTAGCTGACAGGAATCGCAAAAATCCAAAGAGTGAAGTTTGAAAGGAAACTTGACATCTTTTAATGCCTTTTGAAGTACAACAGGTGATGGATGCCCAAGTTTGACATGCCAAATCACAGAATTATTCTTAGTAGCAATATCAGCACTATACAAGTGTGATTGACTAGTATTTGTTTTATTACAAGCATGTTTATTTAATAAAAAAGAGTTCCTTGTAGGCAGCCTCCTTGCAGGCAGCTGGCTGGACTTGTCAAGAGAGCAAGGCCTTCTCTCAGCAAGCTTCATTTGATACAACCCATCTTTAAGTGAACCTTGAAGAAGGACCCTCTTGGTGTTCAGGTCCTTAACAACACAGTTTTCAACATAAAATTCAGCACTAGCATTATTATCCTTGGTAAGTTTAGAAATGCTAAGTAAGTTCTTAGATATTTCAGGCACATGCAATATATGTTTGAGATGCAAATCTTTAACAGGTGAAGTGTGTGACCTAACTAAAGCATTCCCAACATGTGTTATGCATAACTGATTACCATTTCTAACCATAACAGTATCGTTACCTTTGTACTCAGATTGCATAAAGAGATTGCCCAATTCTGAGGTTATATGATTGGTTGCTCCACTGTCCATATACCAAGTCTGATCATTGACGGTTTCTGGTGTAGCAAAGTGTGTGTTATTTGGCTGAAAGTGTGACTGATTATGGTACTGAAGTTGATTGTTAGCTTGCGGCATTGTGTTCTGTTGATGATACCAGGATGGATCTACTGTGATCTGATGTCCTTGCTGTTGTTGAACAAAGTGAGCTTGACTCATCTGGTTCATATGATTTGGTCCTTTAAAACCTTGGTCAAATCGTTTGAAGCATTTAAGGGCTCCAGGCCTGGTTTACCACATACTTGGCAATGAATCCTCTGATTTGATTTGGTAAACCTGCCACTTTGCCCTCTGCCTCTCTGCTGCCATCCTCTATTATTTCCAAAACTATTTGCATTCTTTTGATACCTCTTATCAGTATTGTTAGGACCACTAGAGACAAAGTTAGCAGAAAAACCAAAAGTAGTGATTTTAGCAATTGAATTCTGTTGTTCTATCCTTTGTTCATGCATTAGAAAAAGGAATTGAGCATCTTCTACAGACATCGTGTGTTGCTGTGAGGAAACTAGTACCACAACAGAATCATACTCCTGTCCAACACCTTGCATTAGGCTGATAATCAGATCACGATCTGTCACAACATCTTCAGCAGCCATTAAAGCATCTCTAACTTTTTTAATTTTCATCACAAAGTCACTAATAGAGTCACCTCCCTTTTTCATTGATTGCAACTGTTGTCTGAGTTGCAGTACTCTAGCTAATGAGTGTTGTGAATAGAGTTTTCCTACTTTTGTCCATAGTTCAAGAGAAGTTTTACATTGAGTTACCTGTTCGATGAGATTAGGACTGATTGTGGAAATCAGCCAGCTGAGTAAGAGTTGATCTGCTTTCCTCCATTTCTCATATTCACCATTCGGTTGCTGTTCAACAATAGCTTCTCCTTTGTCATTTGTTGTTCGAGATTCAATGAATCTCTCTGGAACAGGTGTTGTATTTGTGATGAGATTTTCCAGATCCAAAGCACGAATCACTGGCAAGAGCTGTGTCTTCCAGTAGAGGTAGTTGCTTCGATCAAGCTTCAAAGTGATGTTGAAACTTAAAGTTTTTGCCAAGGAATTTAGATCCATACCAGTATAACTCGAGGACAATCTGTCTGATTGCCTTGTGGTGTCTGAATCAGCGGAATTTGTGGTTGCCATTGACGTTAGTCTTGTTGGTTCTGATACCATGTGAAGTTTTAGTAAAAACTGAGAAGATGAAGATCAACACTTGAAGTGCTTGATCAAAGTTCCAAGAGAGAAACTTATATAAAGAAATGAGAAAAACTTTACAAGAACAGTGAGAGAGAAAATATCTTCATTAAGAGGAAATTTACAGGAATTGATTCAGTGAATCAAAAGAGAAGAGAGTGAGTCTATATATACTAGAAGTGACATCACTCAATCTACAAATAAGTTTTCCCGCCAATCCTAACAGATTTCCAAAACTGGCAAGAAATAGTTTAATCAAGCTTAGAGCCAGCTCAGGTCCTCCAGCTGGCAATGCTTAGTCAGAGAGCCTTGTCATAGAAATTCTTCCAGCAGTTTTGATGATCGGGATGATTGACATTTGATCTATCATCAAAAGGTCTGTAGACTGCTAGTCCAGAGTATGCTGAAGGTTGCTGCTGTTCCGAAGCTTTCCTTAGAGTATCAGTACATACTCTCATAGAATGAATTGTCAAACTTTTAGTCTACATTAATTGGATCCAAAAATTATTGAGAACTCATAGTTTGAAAATAATATTATGGCTTGATGTGACAGGGAATTGAGAAATTTTATTGAGTAAAAATTAATATATTTTTCTGGAAAAAAGAATTATATATATATGTACTGATTTTCAAATTTGGTTGGAATGGAAAATAGGAAAACTTTATAAATATATATATATATAGAAATTTATAGAAATTTTTAAGTTAGTGAAATCAGTGCGTTGCATGTTGAATACTAGATTTACATACTTTGATTCAGTGTGTATACACTTGTTAGTGCTTCTCCATAATCAGTGGTCCACATGCAACACATTGATGTAAGTTATATCAGTACGCACTGATAAAAATCGGTTTTTATATATATAAACCGATTATGATAATGATGATGAAGTGTTTGATAGTGTGTGAGAAAAAAATTATTTAAAAAAGAAGAAAGATATTATAGGGTTTGTAAAACATGAAAAAAAAAAAAAAGTACAAATGAGAAGAAAAAAAATTTGGAAAACGTTCTTATATGATAATATGAATAGGGATTTTTGCTGACGTAGCTGACTATTTTTGCTCTGAGGCAGTTAGGGAAGTCCTTTGGGTGTTTGGCTGTACAGAGGGTGGGTTTTGCGAGTGTGGAGGCACATGGAACGTCAAAACAGCCTATGGTGAATGAAGTTGGCTGGTTTTTGGTTGGAATTTTGATTCTCTGATTTTTTTTTTTTTTTTTTTTTTTTTTTTTTTTTTTTTTTAGGATGGCTCAAGGGCGTACGAGTCGAGGGCATGGGAAGGGAAAGAATGCTAAGGTGGTGGAGGAAGTGAATTCTGTGTTATCTGTGGGTAGATCTGATGAGGAGGTTATCACTTCTTTGGATGGTGTAGTGGGTAGAACTGGTGAGGAGGTCATTAGTTCTATTGATGGTGTAGATGTGCTTGAAGAGATGGTTGATGAGGAGATTGTTGCAGAACATTTTGTCTCTTTTGATGTTGGTAATGGGAAGAATATTTATCTATGGTTTGATGCTTGGCACCCAGATGGGGTGCTTTATGAGAAGTATAGGCTTAGAGTCATCTATGATGCTCATAGTAAACTTGAGGCCCGGTTAGAATCTATCATCCAGAATAGTCAATGGTATTAGCCTGCTGCTCGTTCGGATCATCTTTTTAATATTCAAAGTAGGTCGTGTATGGTTCCTATTGGTGATGAGGATAAGCCAAAGTGGAATGTTTCAAAAATTGGTACCATTCTCTTGCTCAAATACTTGAGATTCCATTCGGGTTGGGGAAATATTGTGGATTGGTGGGCTTTGGTTTGGTTTCCTCTTTCAATTCCTAAGTAAGCTTTCATCACTTGGTTAGCAATGAGGGATGCTTTGACCACTGGGAGGAAGTTGTTGATATGAGGATTTCAAGGGGATGTGAAATGCATTTTTTGTAGTCATATAATTGAGGATATAGATCATTTATTTTTTGCTTGTAGTTATAGTAGAAGAATTTGGCAGCAAGTAATGAGTTTGTGTAGGTTGCTTAATCCGCCTACTTGCTAGGACGATGTGGTTTCTTTTGGGTTGGAGGAGTGGAGGGGCAAAACTATGAAGGCTTATTTGTGTCGGTTAGTTTTTGCTTCTACAATATATAATATTTGGAGGAATTGTAATGCTTTGCGGCATAACAATAATCCGTGCAATGAAGAGAAGCTTATCCATTGTATTTGATGGGAGGTGAGGATCCGGTTTGCTACGGAAGGTAGATTTAAAAAGACTAGAGGAAATGATAGTCTTTGTAGTGCTTGGGGTATAGATGGGATATTGGTTTAATCTTGTGATTTTTTTTTATTTTTTTTTTTGTTGCTTTTTTAGGTGTTTTCGGCTTTAGCTAAGTGCTTTATCTTTTCTCTGTAAAGTGTTTAGTTGTTGGTTAATGAAAGTTACTCATTCATCCAAAAAAAAAAAAAAAATTGGAGTGTCTTTAAAATTTTTAATTTTAGTTCAGGTTAAAATTGTTATTGTATTAACAAAAAAATTTAAAATAGAATAAACAGAAAATTAGTGGATTGTCAACGACATTGCTCCAAAAAAAAAAAATTAAATTTTTTTTCTTAAAAATCTATATATATTTTACGTTTTAATCCTATTAATTTTTAGTTTTATTATTTGTCCCACAACTACAGATGTTCGGTTCCACCACTGGAACGGGACCATGAGTCACACCTAGGCAAGTTTTATATATATATTTGATGCTATTTGAATATGCAGCATAAACAATTTAACCAATATTTTTACCAATATTGTAACTATTGATATTTACTTTCTCATATGAAGTAGTGGTGGCAATGTGGGCCGGCACGGCCCATTTGTGCCGGATCGAAAGAGCTCGTTTTTGAAAACGGGCTCAGCCTGGCACGGTACAACAAATTGCCGTGCCAGGTCAAGCCGGCTCATTTCAAAAATGGGGGGCCCGACACGTGCCACCAGTATACCTCATGTGTCGTGCTAGAGGGCTGGCACGCAGGCCCACAATTTTTTTTTTTTAATTTAATTCAATTGTAGTACACTAGTACATTATATTGTTTAAACAATTTCAATTATGTAATTTTGATTGTAATTTGTCTATCTTATTTATTATTTTAGTGTGATAAAAAAATAGATAGATTTATTATTTTATTTAATAAAATAATTTAAAGAATAAATAAAGATAAAATATTAAAGAAAATAAAAAATACATGAAATTATGAAAATATGAAATGAAGAATGATTTATTTATTTCGGATTCTCAGTATTACATGATTGCCTCATTAAAAACCTTACCAAGAAAAACCCAGTGGGATAAAAATTTGGTAAAGGAAAAATAGTGCAATCTCTAGCATACGCGGAGTCGTAACGGGTCCATCTCAATTCCATTGTAGTTATGTCTGGGTTATAGTGTCTACCTATCCATGTCGAGCCATGCATTTTTCCATATGCCTTTTCAAATGACCGGTTCCTAACTTAGAAGTAGAACTGATATATAAGAGTTTACAAAACTTACAACGATATTTTGTTATGACCCTACTGTCTGGGTTTGGTATTTCTTCTTTGTCAAAAACCACTGCCATACATTTGATGTGTGCTTTTTAAGTTTGGGAGGACGTGATGTTAGTGTTACACCGGAACCAGAAGATCCCGTTGCCGTTTCCGTCGGCCCGTAAAGGTTAAAATAATCATCCTCCATGTTAAGACCGTCCAGAAATTGAGGATGATTATGATCAATTTCCTGCAATACAAATATTAACTCATTAGTCATTAAAAACTAGGCATAAAATCATAAATATACTAAGCATGAAAATATTAAAATTAATTACTAAGCATTTAATCATAAATATACTACTTATTACTAAGCATTTAATCATAAATATACTAAGCATAAATATATTTAAATTAATTAGTAAACATAAAATCATAAATATCATAAAAAATATTAAAATTAATTACTGAACATAAAATCATAAATATACTAAGCATAAACATATTAAAATTAATTACTAAACATAAAATCATAAATATCATACAAATATTAAAATTAATTACTAAACATAAAATCATAAATATGCTAAGCATAAACATATTAAAATTAATTACTAAACATAAAATCATAAATATCATACAAATAATAAAATATATTTCTAAACATAAAATCATAAATATACTAAGCATAAACATATTAAAATTAATTACTAAGCATTTAATCAAAAATATACTAAGCATAAATATATAAAATTAATTACTAAACATAAAATCATAAATACCATAAGAATATTTAAATATATTAATAAACATAAAATCATCAATTTACAAACTAAACAAAATATACTTAGATTACTAAGCATAAATTAAAATATACAAATATTAAAATTAATTACTAGACATAAATTCATAAAATGATAAATTTACTAAAATCTAAAATTCTAAGATTAAATATTAAAATTTATAACAAAGCATAAAAATATTAACTCATAAATACACTGAGCATAAAGCCATAAATATAAAATATACATAAAACATAAGAATAAATATTAAAATTGATAACTAAGCATAAATATATTAAGTATAAATATAAAATTTAAAAACTAAAACATAAAATTAATTAATAACATTTAAAGGAAAAACATACCTTTGAGCTTTGGTGGAGAGATTAGAAAATAATATTAGTAATATAGTATTAGAAATTTATAATACCAGATTAGTAGATTAGTTGTGTAGAGAATAGAGAGAGTGTGAAAGTAGAGAGTAAGAATGGAATTATTAAAATATGAAATGGTGTAGAGAAATAGAGATTGGAGAGAGTAATGGAGAGTTGGAGAATGTAGAGAATGAGAGAATAGAGATGGAGAGAAAGTGTATGGAAATTGAAATGGGCGGGGGTATTTATAGAAAAATTTAAAATGTGGGTAAAAATATAAAATATAAGGGATGAAGGGGGTAAAGTGCAATTTTTGGCCAATTTGAAAATTTGACCGTTTGCTGACGTCAGCAACGGTCAAACTTTTCAAAAAAATAAAAAAAACAATAAAAAATGGCAATTAACGGTAAAAATATATATATATATATATTTGAACGATCGACCTAGCTGGTCGGGCTGGCACGCTAGGCCGCAATTCTATACCCGGCTCGTGCCAGGCATGGGGGCCGTGCTTGGCCTGGCTCGCGAAACATGGCCCACTATCCTTAGCGGGCCAGCCGTGCTGGGCCCGCACATTTTGACACCTCTAATGTGAAGTTAGTTTAATATCCTGACATTGTTGCGATTGATTTGGGGAGTAAATGAAAATTTGTACAAAAAACTACAGAAACAATGAACGTCATTTCACTGCACAAGCCTCAATCAAATCAATCTATTAGAGCATTTAATAAAGAAAAAGTAATACTAGATATCACATCTAAAATTATAACTTTTTCATCACAATATATGTGGTCGTTGAGGTATCAATTGGTGAATGAATACATGGATAAATGAGATAAATCATTATTAATGTGTATCCACTTACCAATTGACAACTGCCGTATCGCATGTGTTGTGATGGAAAAATTGTGATTTTAAGTGTGATATCTAGCATTACTCTTTAATAAAAGGCTGACCACTTGAAATAATTTTCCTTTTTATGTACGCTCTACGCACTACATGTTCTCCGGTAATGCTGGCAAAATGGGCATGGCTTGGCAGGCCAAGCTCGGTCGGCCCACTCCACAACCAGGCTGAGTCTAGTACGGTCTGGTCCATAAGCAGGTTAGGCCGAAGCCTGTATAAGGCCGTAGGCCAGGTCAGGCTTGCAATTTTTATTTATTTATTTATTTATTTATTATTTTTATTTTTTTAAAAAAAACACTTATTAAACAATATATATTAATATATGCATAACTAAACAAAGCTAAACTTATTGTAAAATTGTTAAGTCACACAACCTCTTTGCTATGCCTATGAACCCTAGTTCGATTCCCACACGTTTTAGTTTTGTACAATTTTTTTTAAAAAAAAACTTAACAAAGCTGGATTTGTAGTAAAATAGTTAAGTCACACAATGTCTTCCTCAGACACCCTGGTTCGATACCCATCCAAAACATTTTAAAAAAAATATTATACAGCCCGGCCTGGGATCAGGCCTACGGCCCGGCACAGCCTGGCCTGTTAAGATGGCAAGGCCTCTTTGGCATGGCCTGTTAGAAGGCCCGACCTGCCACCGGCTGGGCGCCTGTATTGCCACCTCTGATCTCTCTAGAGAAATCATATAGAATGCAATCACAAGTCACAACTTACTAGCTTAGTGCTTGCCTACTAGAAATAATCTGATCAATAAACAAAAACAACTATCCATAAATCCTCTGGTAGATGGATGAGATTGAGACTTGGGTAAATGATTCCCAAGTCAACGGCTCATAAAAATACATGGTCTAGATAGATCGATAAATAGATATTGTAAAAATAAAATAAAAAATAAATTCCTCTGGTATATAATTTAAAGACAGTGGTAAATATGAAATTTCATTGCTTCTCTCATAAACCATCTCGAATTCACCTTTCATGGTGTAAATATCAAAATCTACTTTTTTTTATCACCGTCAAATATGGTTTGGTGGTAAAGGGTGCTCATTCAATATAAATTTTTGGTTGAAACAACTCTCCTTCAAGAAAGCTTGGAGAATTGTTTCCAGATACAGATATCATGTAAACTTATAAGCTCCATCTACCCGAGACCAAGAAAGGTAAGAGTTGCTCTTAATGTGGTGAATGAAGACACAAGAGAGCGATGAGGATGATGCAGAGCAACATGGCCTGCTTCGATTTTTCCAATTCGGACAACTTTGTCAAATTTAGTCATTTGTAACATCTAACAAGAACACATCTGGGTGTCTTGTAGTAACTGCCAAAGCTTTAGAGTGCCATACAAGACTATTATATATATATGACCATGTTATCAGTCTCCTTCCTTCCCGAGAAAAGATCTCCCATGGTCAAGCCGACTACCAAGTTTTGGTTTGATCTCGGGTGGCTCATACAAAGGCATGGAAAGAGGGAACTTTATGGCATTGTGCTTGTCACTGGGTGTTCATTGGCGATACACTTGTCCTATGGATACATTCGGAACTGTGTGGATACAAGGTTCGTGATCTACAGATTTTTGCTCGGGTATATATATATATATATATATATATATGACTGCTGGAAGAGACGACTACTCATGCTTTTCTGCCAACCAAACCCGTCTTGGCTCTGGAGCATCAGCTTTGCAATTGCAGAGCTAGTGAGAGCCATGTTGTGTACAAACTACAAAGTGCATAGAATGCAGCCTCCATAGTTGGCTATCAGTGCTAAACCTCCATGAAGAGATAGAGGAGCGACTTTAAATACAACTTCAAAATTATAGTATCAACCATTTCGATTAGATTTCAAGTATTGCAACTTCAGAAATTCAAGAATCTCAGCAAGAGAATAACACAGAATTCAATTATAAATTTAAGCATGAGAATATATTCACGTTTCTATAGAAACGAACCAAGTGTATTTTGTCAAACTATAGCTTCAATACATTAGAGCCTTGATGCTCAGTACAGGAATCCTAAAAATAGTGTTGTATCGAATGGTTGTTTGCAACATACATCCTGTGTATACATAATGCCATTTAACAACGTCTATAGAAGTGAAGATTTACTGAAACTGCGAAGAGAAGAATTTTAATCTGTAGGAGAAAGAAAGTGTAAAATTTGATATATCAAAAAATAATAAAATACTGATATCACCTCTTGTATAGACATGAAAGGGCCAGGTAGAATTTAAACGTTTCTGCAGAAACAGGCAAAGATGTACCTGGATCCTCAAATGCAGAATGTCAATGCTGATGAATTGGCAAACAATCGGCAACGCTTCCATCCTTCTGTCCCTGAATTAAAAAAAATTGCACACTATTTTATCTCATAGTTCAAGTATCATATTTCAAGTATCTAAGCAGAATAAGTGATAACTATCAGCTTAAAATGATAGGGTGTGGGTGTAATAACACGAAGGGTCATTGCAAATGGCAGCAAAAGTCATCAAAACTTTCGATTTTTGAAAATCCCCTAACGATTATTGAAAACATAGGGAGTCTCAAACCACAGAAGCAATGTACTTACATTTGCAAGAAGTTCACTACTTGGTTAAGCTTAATTTTGAAAGCATGGCAGCTGCCTGGTCACCACTGAACAAAAAATAAGGATGCCTCAAAGCAGCAGCTGCTGATAAACGCCCCCTTCTAAGGAAACCTCTCTCTGAAATAAGCTTTGTGGCTAGATCCCAACCTCTTCCCGAGTCAAGATCAAGAATGCTGAAGTCAGGCCTCAATCGAGTGTTCTCTCTCCAATTATTCAGGTCATAATTATATGTCCTTATTTCTAAATTGAAATTCTTTAAGCCTGCCGTAGACCTTAAGGTTGGTATTGCCATTTGCAAGAGTACAATCCCAGCGGAGTACGTATCAAACAGATCGGGACTGTTCATCTGCAATGATAATAGCTAACTCGACTTTAAGCGCTTCAAAGATCGTAAAGATGGTACTATAATTTTGGAAAAGGAAATCCGTGCATTCACAAGGACTGGGCATGAAAAGAAAGTTGAGATACAGCACCTGCCACAGAATTGGAGAAAGGAGAGCAGCAATTGGCTCTGGAGGAGGAATCGGTGTTTCCTCTGGGAGTACATATTGTTCAGGAGGACAATAATCAGGATCAAGCATACCACGATTGGGTATGTAATTTTTTCCAATCCGAAGATCCGTGGCTGCTCCAAAATCTATGAGCTTGATCTGTCCCTTCTTTGTAACCACTAAGTTGGCTGGCTTTACATCTCGATGAACAATGCCTGTGTCATGGATTTTTTTAAGTGAAGTAATAATCTGTCGCATTATTTGCTTGATGATCAATCCATTCCGTCTTGTAGAATCTACACCTTCCAAGACACGACCAAACATGACAGACTCTAAGTTAAAAGGGAAGTTGCGATCTTTCATGTAATCAGCAAGACTCCGATCTCCCTGTCACATGGATATCCCTACAATTAGTGGGAATGTGAATTTAGAGATGAGCACAAATCTACATATGCATTTAACAAACAAAGTTCATTTAATCAAGGAACAATACAGATATCAAGTTAAACAAATAAGTCTCGAGTATGCATATCCTCTAAGCATATTAATATCATTCAAACGGTCTCCGTGTCATCATGCAATGCACTTGTAATTGAACCAGGGAAATTGGAGATAGGACTTTCAAATTGGTATTTGAAGTGTTTATTATAATTTCGGCTGAGGAAATTTACCTCAAATTTCCAGACAAGCCATTTGCCACCTTTTGTAAACTGAGAGTTTGTTTTGTCAGCAACAAAACTTCCAAGGAAATCGGCACACGTTTCAGGAGCAGCTCTTGATAGCCTATAATTAAACCATTCTTCAAATTCACCACATTCTTCAGCCCCCTGAACTCCAATCTTCACCTGAATCAATGAAAATCCAAATTTATCTGGTTACAAACCAGGAAAAATAATACATGGAATCATCAACTACAGAAAAAAATTAAAAAAATAATAATCTGAAAGTCACAATTCATCCTTAGCTTCAACATTTTAGAACCATTATTCTTTTTCAAGAAATACTGTTTATGCAAAAATCTTGAGGCTATATTAATTCCAATTGATACACATTCCACAGTTCAACTACAGATAAACAGCTGATTTTTTTTTTCCTAAAAACAAACCCATAACTATAAGGAACATATAGATACTAAGAAAAAATAGATGGCAAACAAGTACACAACAAGAAGATGATTGATTATCTGATGATCAAATGATACAGTTATTTTACCTTCTTGAGAATGACTTTTTTCTTGAACCTGCTATCCAACTCTAATGGTCTTCCTCTTCCTCTTTTCTGTCCTCTATCTTCAACTGTCACATTCTTGGGAACAATTGCTCCAGAATAAACAATACCAAAAGACCCTTCTCCCAATTTATCTCCAATCACAAAATCAGTCCTCTTTAGGCTCCTCCTACCAGTCAAACTGTCCAAACCTAGTTGCAATGGAGCTAAAAGGTATGCATCAATGGCGCCAATAAGAACACCTGGTCTTGCAGTCAAGTACACCCATATTAGCCCACCAAAAACCAAGAAACCCCACCTCTGAAAATCAGATAATTCTTCAGTGAATCTCTGAAACTGCACGAACCCAGATTGAAAAACAGGGAACTGAGACAATGACTGTTCCAGAACATCATCTGGGATGCTGCTGCTGCCAAAAAATGCATTGCACTTGCACCTTCTTGTATTATTGCTTCTAAATCGATTTGACAAAGAAAAGAAATCACTTTGTGAAGCACCGGGTTTCAAGGAAGAAAAGCAAATGATTTTGCGATTCTGTTGAAGTGTAATTGTTGGAGGAGACAAGATAGAAGCCATTACTGGTAGTTTATGGTGGCACTACAACTACAAGAAGCTAATGCTATGAGTTTAGTTATGTTTTATTTTGAAGAAACAATCTTGTGCCACGTGCCGTTCCCAATTTTATCCATCCATTGAGTAACAAATATGTGGATGCTTTTATAGTTCCACACTTCCACAGTACTACTTCCACACAAACCGAACAGGACTGATTTTGGGTGTTCGGGTCGGTTTTTTTACAAGGGTCGGTTCGTCTATCATCTCTCTCAAAAACCCTAATCGTCTATCATCTCTTTCTCACACACACTCTCTGGTTTCTCTGGAAAAAATGAAGTCGGTAGTGGGAATGGTAGTGTCGAACAAGATGCAAAAGTCAGTAGTGGTGGCTGTGGACCGACTCTTCCACCAAAAGCTCTACAATCGCTATGTCAAGCGCACCTCCAAGTTCATGGCTCATGACGAGCACAACCATTGCAACATTGGTGACCGAGTCAGTTCCTCTCTCTCTTGCTCATAAACATACACATTATAGCTACATTGCATTCGCTTCTAAACATGTTTAATAAATTATTTGTTTTGCTTCCGAATTGTGGTTATTAATCTCTTACAACTAATTGATGATGCTGATAATAATTTACTAGTGCTTCAGTTGATTGTCTATTGAATATTGTTGTAAGTGTAAAATCAAAACATTTTCCGGTTCGAAAGCTGTCTTTGCATTCACTTGCTTCATGGATAATTAGTATTGATATGGGTTTTATTACTGTTTGGGACTGGTTTCAGGTTAAGTTGGATCCATCTAGACCATTGAGTAAGCGTAAGAATTGGGTTGTTGCTGAAATTCTGAAGAAAGCGAGAATCTACGTGCCACCATCGGCAGATAATGCTGCTGCTTCAAGTACCAAGACTCAAACACTGGTATCATAAACCCTAAGGTTTGACTAGAATGCAAGCATTTCTTTTGTAAGTGTTGCTTAAGTTGGAGACTATAGTTAGATCCATAATTAGAAGATAGTTTTCTTATATGTAAATCTATAACCAATAAGGTGATTGGAAGTTTGATTCACTTTGAAGTTGTTTCTCTTCAAGTTTTAAATTTCCATTTTTATTGTCTTGAAACTTTGGTGTAGTTTATTTCTACCAACATTTGGCAACTATTAGCCAAATTTGAGGTCACAATATCCTTATTCTAGCTTTTGGAAGAAGTATACATTTGCAACTTATGTATCAATATAGAATGACCTACTTTGATCATTAATTTAGGTGGACTGTTTATGCTTTGTTTGAAGTATAGAACATTAAAATTAAATAATATATTGTTTATGTTTCCTTGTCCACAATGGTTGAGATAAGGTCTTAATACACGTTTTCTCGTACTCTTGCCTCTCTCTTCCTTAATAAAATTTCAATTCTCTCACCTTTCTTTTCTCTTGACCGTCCATCATCAACTCTCAACTCCTGTTGACAAAAACTTTATGTTAATAAATCATCAATGCCATTGAAAATTGCAATTATGATATTATTTTAGAGAGGACAGGTACACAATTGATTAAATGATGCTTTTCTTTTCTTTTTTTTCGTTTTATATGTGCAAATGAAGGGTTGAGAGGAGATGATGTATGGTTATGAGAGAAAACTGACTGGAAAAAAGTTAAAATTTAAAGTTCATGTTTACGGGAAACAAAGAACAGATGTGATAGGAGAAAAGAGAGAGGAAAGAAAGTATTTAATATAATTGAATATATATATATATATATATGTCTCAAACTATGAGTTAATTTCAACCATTCAAAACTACTCATCTAAGTGTAAAATTTTTGTGACAATTGGCACAAGCTCCTTTGGGTGGTAGACAATAGTAAATTTATCAGTCCCAAGCTTTTGGGAAAAGAGGAAGGTGCTTGTAAAGTGTCGTTCTTTAGTACATTAGAAACATCAAATTCCAGAATGTTTGATAGTAATGCACAGTAAGAATCCTTCTCTTTTCTGTTCTGTTCTTAAATTGTCCAATAGTAGCTTTCTTATGTGATGATATTTATGCTTTTCCACTGCTTCCATGTTATTCTTTGACCTCTTGGTTCCTGCCTGAAACTGTTGTCATGTAGCCTGTGGTTTGTGGATGGGGCATCAGAGGTTGATATTGTTGCACTACTAAATTTTTCCACTCATGGTTCCTCTAGGTCCGAGTATTTTTGTGAACGTTGATTTACATCTTTGTCCTGTGATACTTTCTAAAAGCTATGTGTAATGAACTGCAATGATTAAAACTCCTTTGGTTTTGGTTGAGAAATCTTTTACAATTAGAATTTGGATTGCATGGTGATATATCTTGTCTTGGGAATGATTTATAATTTATTGGTCTTCCCCCCGCCACCCCCCCCCCCCCCCCCCCCCCCCCCCCCCCCCAAGCTCTTGTGAACAAAAACTTAGTAGGTGCATTTTTTTCTTGGATAAACTTTGACATGGAATATATGACTGGCTTTCTAATCTCCGTTCCGAACTTAAATAAATTCTAAGTATGAAGTTTAATGTTGTAAAGATTGGTAGGGATTTTGGTTTGTGAATTGTGACATCCATGTTAGATGACGAGGTTAAAAATTTAGTATCCATGTTAATGCTTAATGTATGTGGCATAAACAGAATTTGCGGTCTAGGTATCTTGAGCTAACCATTATTTTCTTTTTAATTTCTTTTCCCTGTTGCAATTGCAATCACATGATGTAATTTATTTGCGGTCTAGGTATCTTGAGCTAACCATTATTTTCTTTTTAATTTCTTTTCCCTGTTGCAATTGCAATCACATGATGTAATTTAATTGCAAGCTGGAACTCTGCTACTGCTGCAATTTACCTGGTTCAATTTGTAGGTCGGTATTGTAATAATCATAACTGCTAAATAATGAAACACAGCAGAAGTTTCCAAGCTTCGGTGGATGTTGCCCTGATGTTTGCTTTCATTCTTTTTAATAATAGGTGAAGCTTGACTTAGGACGTACAGAAAAGTGAGGAGACGTGGATCTCGATAGAAATTTTCAAGATTTGTTATTAGAGATATCATATGAAGTGCTAATGCTTGAAAATTAAGACTTGTATTTGTTTTCAGTGGTTGGTGTCTAATGAAATGGAAATAAGTAGCCGGCGAATCTCTTGCTAGTTCTGTGGGAAATATCTTTTGATGTATCATTGTTTCTTTAGTATTTAGTAGGAGAGAGCCTTGGTTTTGCGTAATCTGAATGTTAACTTATGGTTGGCATTGTTTCTTTACTGTTTTTTGTCAGGGAAACATATGAATGGATGATCACATTAATTATTATTCTTCTGTATATGAAAAGACCATTGCCAAGGTGATGGAAATCCAAGATCCTATAAGGAGATGGGTTTCTGGTCCTCCACTATTTGTCAATTTAGCTTCGTAAACGTTGACATCATTTGGTCTACTTCCTCTATGATTTCTTTGTCGTGTTATTGGTATCTGTATTGTTATAATGAGATTTCAAGAAGCGATATAAGGGTAAGCAAAATTGGAACAAGAGTTTGCAGAACAAGTATTCATGTCGTAAAATTGAATTGCTATTTTCCTGGTGAAGTCATCCATCTTCACCAATTATTTACTTCCCAGATTAAAAATCAATACCTAGCACAGTGGATACACACTATCATCTATTACTAAAGAGAAGTTTTGATCCTTCAAAAACTTAGACGACAAGAAATGCCTAACATAAGGGGCCATTCCCCACAAGGAAAGAGGCTGCAGGCCTCACATAAGTGAAGTCAACAAATGGGTTTGCGTTGTTGCCCGTTGGGGAGGCAGCTGGAGAATCCAACACTGGCATGTCCGTCCACCGCGTCTCAAAGTTGGCAATGCAGTGCTTCCCTGCAACTTCTGGTCGAAAACTGGGCTGGATCTCTCTTGCCTCCAACTTCTTCCAGTTGATTGGTTTGAACCATTTGTGATGCTTGATTTCCTCGCTTCCCGTAGGTCCGCTGCCTAGGCGCTTGCTTGGTTCCTTCTGTAGCAGCTGAAACAACAACAAACAAATTTTCTCAGCTTTATCACTCATTTGTTCATGAACACCTATATCAGTTGTGTTCATGTTCCCCAAACCCCTCCAGCCATGAAATCATTCTTTCGAGTTCGAATAATTACCCCTTTCAACAGGGAATGTGCTTCGCTCGTCAAAAAAGCTGGCAGCTTGATCTTATCCTTGACAATCTTTTGCTGGACTTTCCCTCGATTCCCACAGACAAAAGGAGGCTGCCCAGGCAGTTAGCATAAATTTCAAAACAAACAAAACATAGATCACAGAAATTATATTTTGATGAATGCCAACCTTCCCAGTGAGCATCTCATACAATAGAATTCCCACGCTCCACCAATCTGCAGACTTGTCATGGCCCTTTCCAAGGACAATTTCAGGAGACATATATTCAACAGTTCCACACATAGAATTTGATCTTGTACTCTCGTCAAATTGCTTTGCTAAGCCAAAATCAGTCAGCAGTACCTACATTAAATGGCGAGTCTAACGTCAGAATTATTATTTTTGTTTCTATCTTGTGCTTGTCGAGCACAGGCCTAGAATGGCAAATGCTTCTCAGCCTCGGCCATTCACCATAAAACTAAAACAGATTATTGATAAATTGATAGAAACTTATGAAGAGAAAGAGAGAGTACATGGCCATCTTCATCCAAAAGAATGTTTTCAGGTTTCAGGTCCCTATGCATTATGCCATTTTCATGAAGATGGGAAACAGCAGAAACAATTTCGGCAGCATAAAAACGCGCCAGATCCTCCCTAATACAAGATCACAATAGTTAATCAACTTCATCATGCCTTGAGCTTTCTAAAACTTGTCGAAATGGTGAAAAAGCTCAAGCATATATATACCTGAAAAGGCCATGGTGGTAAAGCTGGAAAAACAGGTGCCCCCCATTTATGAAATCCAGCACAAGGTATAATCTATATTTGGTCTGCATTTCAAGAAACAACTTTAACTTTAGTCTTCCAGAGACATTTACTTCCAAAATGTAATAATCATGGTAAATCCTAATTCTCTTCCAAGAATTCATGATCAACATCGAAAATCACCTGAAATGAGTATTTGAGCTGGACAATGAATGGATGATCAATTTTCGTCAAAATATCCCTCTCAGCTTTCATGTAGTCGGCATGATTCTTCTCCATTATCTTGTCCTTCCTCATGACCTTCATCGCATATATTTCTGATGTATGTATCTTCCTCACCTGGTATACTTTCCCAAATGCACCTTGCCCAACAAGCTTCAAAACCTCAAAGTCTTCAATCCCCACACTGGGGACCTTAATGGCATATCCATTAATGACATTGTCGTAATCTTCAGTGGACGATTCCTCGAATTCTTTGATGGTTTGTTCCTTGATGCACTCGAGTAGTTCTACTGAATCCTCTGTCTCACGTAGCATAAGTGTGCTTAGCTTCAATGAAGAAGGGCCAACCAGAGAATGTGATCGGTTGTGAATAACAACTGGATCTTCATAAATTATCTCACTTGCATCTGCTGCTGCAGCCAACGCAGAATTTCCTAAATTGACACAACTTGCTTCTGTTGAAGCATACACTACTGGAACAGGACCGAATACATCGGAGAAATCTAGCTCAACAGGATCAGCCACGACAGCTTCTGGAGGGTTCGAGGGAAAAAGTAAGTGAGTCGACAGGAGTGGTTTGCAGGTGCGGGTTGTGGTCATCAAACCAGGCAACTGAGGGGAAACCATGCCCGAAAGCTTTGGCAGACGGTGAAGCTAAATTTCCCCAAAATTCTCTAAACAAAGAACAGTTGAAGAAGGGCTCCTATCAATGGCCTTAATCAACAGGAAGGGCACGTATGCAATAGGAGTCCCTAGAAACTTAGGCAGCAAGCAAAAGAGAATCCAGGAGAAGAAGTGGTTCTTGTTTCCCGATTTGCAGGAAACAGCAGATGCTCCAGTAGTTGTCAAATTCATGAAGATCAAGTTGTCAAATCTGCAATTCAATGTAACAAAACAAAACACAAAAGTATAAAATAAGCAAAATTGCATCCAAACTTTAATTGTTTATTTTGTAATAAGACTATAAAACTCGTAATATAAAAGTTAATTTTCCCAACTGAAAATACCAATCTCAGATAAACCCTAGCTAGAAGAAATTAACAAGATTAGGCAATGTAAAACAATATTCAATGGTTAATTAACATATTTTGGCATCCAAATCCGAAATTTTTTTATATTCAAAATCAGAACTTGCAAAAGCAAATACATGGAAACAAAAAAACATGCGAGAAATCAAACCGTCAATTCAAATAACAAACCACAAAAGGCAAGAAGTCGGATCATCCAAAACAAATCGTTACAAGACAAAAATAAATAAATCATTCTTCTACGAAGAAGAAGAACACGTCGGATATCATAATCATATCACAATTCATCATAAAAGAATAAAAAGTAACAAAATTTAACATTTATGATTCTTTAACGAGACGGGTTCTGTAATACAAAAAAAAAAAAAAATTATGGTGGGGTGTTTTTCTGTGTTTTCCTGCAGTTTCTCAGATACCAAACGGTACACGAAGAACACGAACTTGAAGATAAAAAAATAAAAATTAAAAAAAAAATTAAAAAAATAGATAGAGAGAGAGGACGTGATTGATTTGAATTACCTGGGAAGATTGCAGAGGAGAGAAACAGCAGAGAGAGAAAAGTGAGTTATATATATATATAAAAGAGATGAAACTCAAAGGTGTCCGATGTTGTAACCTGTAAGTTGTAACAACGAAGGAGTCGCGTAGCCGCTTACGTGAACGAAAACGTGAATCAATTGGAAGCTTTCGACACGTGGCGGGATGGTAGTGGTGGATTGGGTAGGTTTTTAATATGTTAATAAGAGTAGTTTCACGTGTTTTTTAAGAATGTAACTTTGCTCCCCCATCTTAATTAGAAATAACCATTACCGCTATCATTAAATATTACCTCCTGTCCTAAACTTAACTCAAAGTCTAAAGTTAACCAAAGTTAACTCAAAGTTTTGAACACGTGACAACATTTAGAGAGAAAAATAATAGTTACCTCTAGTTAAGATGGATGAATAAAGTTGCATACGTTTTTTGATCGAATGTGAACCAAAGTGTGGAATATGCGTTTTTGGATTGGGTGGTGGCTGGCCTAGTGGAATACAGCGTACACACGCAACTAACCTTTATTAATCCTTATCTTATTGGTCGCTGTTTCATTTATTCTTCTCTATTTCTATGTAATAAAATGCAATCCAATCATCTCTATTTTCATTGTTAGATCATAGATGAGATTCTATCAACTCTTTTTCAGAGAACACTTGTCATATAGATGAGATTTGATAATGATTAGATAATTTAAGGGGACACTTGTCACTTATTGGCATATAAGATTGACACTTGGGATGGGAGGGTTACATTTGGTAAGTGTTATTATGTGAGGATGCATGACATCTAGAAATCTAGGATACACCTATCCTTTTGGTTTGGCCAAGTGTGTTTGGAAATCTAATATTTGTTAGAAGATGAATTCGTCTTGAAAAAATCCTTATAAAATTGGGATGTTATTGGGAGATCTTTCTTTAAATTCCTATCCGTTCAAATAAACTCTATTATAAATATTTATTTTCTTAATTCACTCAACCAAACCCCTATTGAACAACCATTAATTAAATGTGTGGTAAATGACTGAGGAACCTTTGACCTCTCGTGTCCATTCTAGTGCTTTGATATCCCTATGACACGTAATAAGTAGGGACGGCAAAAATCCCCGATCCGCCCCAAACCCGCGGGGCCCCGGTCCGTTTGGGTCGGGTTTGGGGCAGTAAAAACGGGTAACGGGGCGGGTTTGGGGCACATTTCTTGACCCGGCCGGGTTACCGGGTCGGATATGGGGCGGTCCCTTTTGACCCGACCCGCCCCGTTTGACCCGGAATATATATATTTCAAAATATATATTTTTTAAATATAAAAGGTAAAGAAAGAAGAAAACCCTATGTTAACCGAAAAGAAAACAATTTGAAAGAAATAAAGTGATATATATATATTTCGAGTTTAAATCCAAGAAGACAATATATATATATATTTAGATATAAACTCGAGATATATATATATATTTAGATATAAACTCGAGATATATATATATATATATATTTTTAAATATATGCTTGTTTTCAAGAAGACAAAGTGATGATGAAGATATTGGATGGATTTTGTTATTGAAATTTTTTAAGTTTAAATTATTTTGGTGAAGATGTTGAATGGATTTTATTGATACCGAAAATGTTGTATGTATTTTGTATTTTTGTTCAAGTCATTTTGGGATTTGTATTTTATACTTTACGGATGAATTTAATATTCATTAAACTTAGTTATCGTGCGTAATGAATATTAAATTTAAATTTACGTAAATGAATCGGGTCATTCGGGTCGGGTTTGGGGCAGAAATTGAAAACCCGTTCGGGTCACGGGTCGGGTTTGGGGCAACCGTTGAAAACCGGGTTTCGGGTTTGGGGTGGCCTTGACCCGCCCCGACCCGCCCCATTGCCATCCCTAGTAATAAGGCTATGATTGGGATTACTTGTACTTGAGAAATAATCACGTATTTCTCAAGTTTTTAGTAAATAGTTGTTTGATAAATTTCCTAAAAACAACTTACACTACAAAAAAAATGTCTATCAGTGACGAACTATTTTCGACGGCACTAATTGCCGTCGGTAATAGTACATTTTTCGACGGCGAAATCAGTGCCGTTGGAAATGGGAAAAATCTGATACGACATTTCCAACGGCCAAATGACCGTCGGAAATAGTTTTTGTGCCGTCAATGTTGTTCTCATTTATGACGGCATTTTTTGTACCGTCGGAAATAGTCTTTGTTCCGTTGGAAATGAAATGAGGAAAAAATAATCCAACATTTCCGACGGCCTAATTGACGTCGTAAATAGTCACATTTCCGACAGCATTTAGCCGTCGGAAAAGATTAATTTTTTTTTTAAGTGTCAAAAATGTATTTTTATATAAAGTTTCTTCAAATAATTTGTACAAATAAAAATTTCATGATTATTTTTTCTTGAAAAATAAAAAGTTAGATAAAATAATTATATAAACTCTATTTCGTAGTAAGCATTTAATACACCTGATTTTCCCTAAATTGCTATCTGGACAATGACATATATGTGCAAAAATCAGGAGTGAACACTTTGATGCAACAGAAATACACAAAACATTTGTCAGGGTTATGATTAAGGGATTTGTGAGATATTGACATCATTATTTAGGAACTCCCTCTTATTATAAGCAATTTTATCTTGAGAAATTGTTTGATGACAAAATATTGCCGGTCAATTGCTTGGAAAGTCACGTAGGGATGTCAAGGAACATTACGAGGCCCTCGTACATGACATCTGTAAGATTGATTTGGGTTGTGTCAAGTTATCGAGTTATGCTGATGACTTGTGGGACTTTTTGTGCCGTTGAAAAAAAAAAAAAAAAGTACCTCATTTCCAACTGCTTTTGGGCCTTTAAAAATAGTCAAATAAGTCGTTAATATTACTCACTTTTCTAAGAACATAAAAACTATCATCGGAAATGCTAAAATTTAATTCGAATTACTTTATGGAAACATCTTACTAAATTAACTAAATATAAAATATAGTAAAATTATTAATAATCACAAGAACATTTAGTTATTTTTAATTATGTTTAGTGACACTATATCGGATTTTTTAAAACAAACTCTAATAATTTTAATAAAATATTATTTAAAAAAACAATATCTCAATATTTATATTTAAATAGTAGACAAAAAAAATATTTAATTAGATATTATACAAAAAATATTAATATCTTATATATAAATAGTATGCAAAACATATCAAATATAAAGTTACAGTTAAATGGTAAGGGTAAACCTTATTGTCATTCCAGTCAAGGGTTTGAACCCCTTGTTGGTTGGGGTTGCATTTCAAAGCTGATTATTTTAGAAACTAATCCATCACTTGTGGAATGTCCATAATACCTTGACCATTTTAATGAAAAGACAGTATTACCCTCACATTTAATACTAATATTTTTTTAAATAAAAACTTTATAAAAAATTTGAAAACAAAACAAAACTTGTAGTGGTCATTGGTGGTGGCCAGTGGTGGTTTTGAAAACTTGTACAAAACTTGTATAATCGATACGAAATTTCGATTACAAACGTAGGATGAACCGATCTCAATTCCTCCAACGTCGGAGAAGTTCAGTTCCTCCTCCGTCGACTTTTCGGAGGAGAATCTATCCTCCTGCCGCTGATGAACTGAACTCCTCCTCACGCCAATTCAGATTGGAGACGAGCTCGCCTCCTCACATCGGAGTACGCTTGGCATCCTCCAGCACCAGAGGATGATCCATCCTACGGCGACGTCGCCGGAGGAGGCCCAGCTTCCTCTAGTGGTGCGTTGCAGCAAGGAAGCAAAGAGCTCGCTGCTCGCCCCTGTTTCATATATATATATATAGTATGTTTTTTTATGTTTATTTTATTTTTTAGAATTAATTTTGTTAATTTTTTCTCAATTAAAAATACATCTAACTTTAACAGAAAAAAAAAAGTGGAAAAATGAAAAATAAAAGAAGACGGTTATATTATAAAGTGACAGATGTTATATTACATGTTAACATTTTGATCTTTCTGCATAATCACTTTTTTATTAAGTTAATTATTGCTAAAGCAAATTTACCAAACATCTCCTTACTTTTCTTTTATGATGGTTATTTTTAAAGTTATAGCAGTTAAGCTATAAGTGATTATTTCTTAAGCTACAACAACCCCAAACATAGCCTGATTGTTTCCCTTTTTACCTGTTGTTATAAAAGTAAGATCAAAATGTGCTAAGGCTGATTGAGGAACCTTCGAGCTCTAGCAACACTAAGGACTTGTTTGTGATAACTTTTATTTTTAACTTTTGACGGTAGAACAAGAAAAGTAAAAGCCTAAGAGGCTGTTTGTTTTTTTTCCAATAAGACTTATTACCTCTTATATCTTAAATTAAGATAAATAAGTTTGTTTGTTTTTTCAACTTATATCTTATTTTAAGATATATATGTCTTTTAGAAAAAGTAAAATTTTTTGACTTTTATCTTATTCAAAAAGTGATATAGTAGAGTTTTTTTAATAAATTTCCACAAATGTCTTGTAACAATTCATACATTTATGATTTTATCCGCACATAATAAAATACTAAAAATCAATTTTCCAAAAATTCCCAATTTTGAAGAAACCCTAATACAACCTAATCAATTTTATATTTGTAATAAGTCATCTAAAATGAAAAAAACAAACATATCATAATATCTTAATTTATAAGACTTATCCATATATCTAATAAATTAAGGTCTTATAAGACTTTAGACAAAAAAACAAACAGTCCCTAAGTTTTTCCGTTACTATTTGGATAATGTAATTCAGAAGAGCTTTTATTTCCAAAAGAGCTTTTGAGACTGTTTGGATGAAACATTTTAAATTTTCTCAATTTGAATGTACCCATAATGCCCCCGTTAGAATAACATTATTTTAAAAAATAAAATAAACTCAATAAATGAAAACCTAATATAACACTAAACTGATAAAAAATATATATATTATTTTTTAATAAATTGACACTTGCCACTTGGCATGGGAGGGTGACATCCGGTAAGTGTTATTATGTGAGGTTGACATCTAGAAATCTAGGATACACCTATCCTTTTGGTTTGGCCGAGTGTGTTTGGAAATTTAAGAGTGCGTCCTGTAACGTTTTTCAAAGGTGTTTTTGTTTTTGTTTTTCAAAAATAAAAATGAGAATGAAAACAGTATTTTTGGTTTCAGTTTCGAAATCCAAATACGCATCTGGTAGCATATTCTGGAAACTGTATTCCAAATATAAAAACATAAAAAAAACGCGTCTGGTAGCATATCCTGAAACTTGTATTCCGAATAATTTATGGGCATAAAAAAAAACAAAGCAAACAAAAAAATTCTGAGCATAAACAAAAAGCATCCTACTCTGGGCAATTCATCACCAGAATCATCACCAATCATCCATCCAATTCTGGGCAATTCATCACCAGAATCATTACCATATTTATCAACATAATACCAACTACACCAAAATACCAAATTTATCAAAATCCAAATCAAAATCTGAAATCAACATACCAACAAAATCAACACCAACATCTGAAATCAAAATATCAACAACACCAACATCTGAAATTAAAATCCACAACACCAAAAACCCATTCAAATCAAACAAAATACCAACAAAATACTAGATTTATCAACAAAATACCAGATTTTATTAATTAACAATTCTGAAATCTGGAAAATTTTCAAAAAATTTCCAAATTTCCTCTCTTAAGCAAATCGGAAAAAAGAAGAAGGGAAGAAGAAGAAGAAGAAGAAAAAGAAGACGGTAGGTTCGCGAAGAAGAAGAAGAAGAAGAAGAAAACGGCGGCACTGCGGCGCTGTCGCATCAGTCAGGAAGAAGAAGAAGAAGAAGAAGAAGAAGATCGGTGAAAGAGAAGAAAAAAAGAAAAAAAAAATTGAGTTTTTTTATTTTAAGTGAAAAACAAAACGAAAAACAAAATGAAAAACATCAAAAAGTTGTTTTGGAATTTTTTCACTTTTAACACTGTTGTCGTTTTTGTTTTTGTTTTTGTTTTGGAAAATAAAATAGAAAACAAAATGGAAAATGGTAACGAACGCGTATTCGAAATTGGTTTTGAAAAATAAAAACAAAAACACCCTTGTAAAAGGGTACCATTGATATTTGTTAGAAGATGAATTCATCTTGAAAAAATCCTTATAAGATTGGGATGTTATTGGGAGATCTTTCTTTGAATTCCTAACCGATCAAATCAACACTATTAGAAATATTTATTTTCTTAATTCACTCAACCAAACCTAGAGGTGGCCACGGTTCCGATTGAACCGTCGGTTTAACCGGAACCGTACGGCCTAAACTGGAACCAAAACTGTAACCTAAATCGTCGGTTTAAAAACTGGTTTTGAATCGGTTTATACGGTTTCGGTTTCGGTTTGACCTTCCTAAAAACCCACCAAAATCGGTGGTTTTGTCCGCAGTTAACCCGCTGGTTTTTCAAAAAAAAAAATCGATAAATCAGACACTACCACGTGATAGGAAAAAAAAAAAACCGAAACCGAAAGCGCCCAAAACCGAAATAGTAAAACCACAGGTTTTAAACCGTGTACCAAACCGAATTTCCGGTTTAGGTTTTGGTTTTGGTTTCGGGTGGCCACCAAACCGAAACCGTCGGTTTCGGTCCGAAACCGAACCGTGGCTACCACTAACCAAACCCCTATTGAACGACCATTATTTAAAGGGAAAATATTGTTTTCATCCCTATGGTTTACCCTATTATCCGTTTTGGTCCCCATCGTTCCAGTATTGGCCCATTTAGTACTTCTGTTCCATTTTCTGTTTAAACAGACCATCTGACAAGTTCAAAAGACAAAATGACCGTTATGCCCCTTAAAATGTCTGAGGGGATTGCAATGATAATTTTGCCCCCAACTAACCGTATGATGTGTTTAATAAAATATTAATATTAAAAATAATTAAAAAAAAAAACTAATACAGTATTACATGTATTTAAATTAATAAATATTATTAAATTAAATAATTAATACTAATTAGAATTAAAAATAAAAATAATTAAATTTATAATTAATTAAATTTAAAAATAAAACTAATTAAAAAAATAATTTAAATTTAAGACCACACATTCATAAAACTACCCAGAAACCTCTCACCAACACTTTTCAGTATATCATCAGTCAACAACACCTCTCACCAGTCAAACACACACACACACACACACACACACACACGAACCCTAAACCCAAACTCTTCCTCATCTCTGTTAAAACTCACACACACACACACACACACACTCTCACGCGAACCCTAAACCCAAACTCTTCCTTATCTCTGTTAAAACTCACACACACACATACACACACACACACTCTCACGTGAACCCTAAACCCAAACTCTTCCTCATCTCTGTTAAAACTCTCTCACACACACACACTCACGTATTTTCAAGGAGAACAAGTTTCAAGTATTTTTAGAGCTGATTGAGTCCAGATTTTATTGTTTACATGTACGTGCTTCTTCATGGCATGTTCATCATTGTTGGTAAATCATATTTCTCTACATATTTGTTGTGTTTAATTGTTATAATCTCTTGATTTGTTGTTGAAATATGTTGAGGATGATTTGGATTTTATTTCTAGGATTATTCACTTGAGTTTTAAAGCTATTGCATTTATATTGTAGATATAACATGCTAGCCTTGTTTGACATGTATTGAAATCTAGATATATTTGTGTTTGTGATTAATTGCTATTTATAGGTTTTAATTTCATGTTCTTAAGAGTTAGAATCATTTGTTTGTGATCTTAATTGTCTAAGTCTAATTATTTATAGAGTGAATTTGATATAATCATTCTATTTGATTGTATTGCATCATGCGTACATGTTTGCATTACACTTAGATCTTTGCCTTGTAAAAGGAGGAAGTCTCTTGTTGGAGTTTAAAGCTTTAACTTGAGAAAGAAGTCTTAACCAGGATCGAAGTGATCCGGATAGTTGAGCAAGGAAGTCTTAACTAAGATCGGGGTGATTTGGATAGTCAAATAGAAATCTTTCTAGAGGCATGAGTGAATTGTCTTGGATAGAAAGTTGCTTTCTAGAGACATGAGTAAAGTGTCTTGGATAGAAAGTTGACAAGTCTTTCATTAGACCTAAGGGTAGAGTAAAAGGGATATCTTAGAGACTGGATCATGTGGATTGGTCACTTTTGAGGGTGTACTTTTATTTGACATAGTGGAAGATAGTTTGCCAGTGGTTGTGGAATCAACCTGTAGATATTTCCTCATTTGTGAGGTTTTACCACGTTAAAAAATTCCTTGTGTTGATTTTATTTTATTGAATTTATTTACTTTACAATGTAGTAGATACTCTTAATTGCCATATTTGTTATACTTGTTACTACTAACCATCTTGTGAAGTTTTTTGTTGTTTGTTTTTAAGAGTGTTTTGATAGTTTGTTTGTGCTGCTAGATAGCTATCTTAAAAAGTTTCACCGAGACGTGTAAATTACATTGTCCTTAAGGTTAGATTTCGCCCCCAAGAACAATGTTCTGGTGCAAATCGGCCTATTGATGCGCTCTAACCTCTAGGGTACCGCGACTTTAAATTTGTAAAGGTGCACTCCTATAGATGCAGAATCCCTAGAACAACCATATGTTATTTTCTTCTTTGGTTAGTGGAAGATGTTGGGTGACAAACACAATGCTAGTGCTAATTTAGATATATTCTTGCACCTCAAATGAGTCATATAGTAAACTATATATTAATCAATTTATGAATTACAATTAATCAATATAAATGCTATAATAATTTGTTTATTAGCATTTAATTTCATCAGTTTTTTATTTGCAATTTAAATTACAAATCAAAACTGCTACATTCTATCATGAATACTATTTTTCAATGTCCACCAACCAAGATCAATTTCATATTGTAACTAATGCTCAATATATATAAGCTTTAGTAGCATGCGAATTTGATGGTACTTGCTTCGCAAATCAAGCTTTTAACAATATTTGTGCTCTAATTAATCCATCAGTAATAGGAATCAGAAACTTGTCTTTGATCGTAAACTTATTTAGAGCGTGATAGTCAACATACATACGCCATGAGTTATCATATATGCTTTTTTACTAGGATAACAGGAGATGAGTAAGGACTATTTCTTGGTCTGATATCACTTGTAGAGAGCAAGTACTTCACTGATAAAGTTATGAGTGATTCCAGAGTTAACCAAAACAAAGGTTGATATGTGCCTAATGTTGCCTTTGATTCATTGTTTCTGATGCTCGCGAACTAGAAATAACATGTAAGGAAATTGTCGGCATCTCATCCAATTCCGCGTGACTGCTTTCTTCTTTATCCATAACCAGATCGCCATCTACTTTAGCTTCACAAAGTTCTATCAAGAATAACTTCTTGCATTGATGATTCAGAACAAATTTAAAGCTCGATTGAGAAGAAAACGAAGCCCGCCTTCAATCCGAGCCCGATTGAGAAGGCAGGCTTAGACATACAAAATAAGCCAGTGAGCCTGAGGGGTGAGGGCCGAGGGGTGGGCTAGGCTTATAGTTTAAAGCTCATCAGGCCTACCAAAAAATTCACACATAAATTATATCATATATACTTTCATTAAAATTTCTCTTTAAAAAAATAGGACACGTTATTCTCTTTATAAAGAATATGAAGCAAGATATATTTTATAAAAGTACTTAATCAAATATGGATTGTATTACCGATGATTATTTTTTGTGGCAATTGCATAAAATTGGTAGTTGTGAATTGTGATGGATGTCAACCTATTTGGGATGCATTGAAACTACATACAAGTATACAAGGTAATGGAATTCTCACCCTATTTCCTATGCATACAATATTCAAGATAATTTATTTATGATTGTTAATATTTTATTAGCTAACTAAAAAATAATTGTTATTTTTTTTTTACAAGTCAAAATGTATAATTCTTAAAATTTAATCTCTAGCCAGCGGTTGGGTTTGAGTCGTTTGACCACAATCTTAATTTTCTGTTCTATATATATATATAACTTTCTCATTTTTATTTTTAATTAAAAGATTGTTTCATTCGTGGTACATCAAGATTGTAAATATAAAATTAAATATCAATATATTTCTAAAACACTTTATTTATTTGACATGATTTTTGCATCCTATAAAATATTATTCCTTTAAACTATAGGTTTTATTTTTTAAAGTTTCTCCTTAAAATCCAATATTTTTTTTTGGGTTAATATTAAAATTCTCTCATCACTCTTGAACTATTATTGGATGTATAACTACAAATGCTTTTATTTTAGAAACCTCCCCTATAAACTAACACCGTTAGCATTCCGTTTGTGTTGACTGAGTTTAACTATTAAAAAGTCTAAAATGTCCATATTTAAACTTCAATTGTATAAATTGACCATTATACCCTTATACTTTTACTAAATAAATTAATAAAATAATACAATTGAAGCTTAAATTAATAATACTCTCATTCCGTTATTTTGTTATTTTTAGGGATAAAATTGTCCACAAAATAACTTCTCCTTTACAAGTTAACATTATCACATTTTTTATCAGTTTATTAATTTATTTGGTAAAAGTATGAGGGTATAATGGTCAATTCATACAACTAAAGCTTAAATAGAGATGTTTTTGGATTTTTAAACAGTTAAAAATGGTCAACACAAATGGAATGCTAACGGTGTTAGTCCATATGGGAGATTTCTAAAATAAAAGCATTTATAACTATACATCCAATAATAGTTCAAATGTGAGGGGGATGTTTATAATATTAACCCTTTTTCTTTTTACACTTTATTTCTAAAGACACTCCATTTTAAAATTTTTAATTTTAAAAAAAAAATTCTTAAGCCAATTCATTTTTTCCAAAATTATCATTTTTATATTTTGGCAATTCTAAAGACACTCTATTTAAATAATAATAATAATAATAATAATAAATTCTAATGATACTCCTAATTGAACAAAAGTGAGAAGATCGAATCAATAAGAAAACTTTTGGAGATCAAATTGTGAAAATAGGAAAACAATATTTGATTTTCTTTTTTGGATTTTAAGTTGAGTAAAAATAATAATTTTATTGAGTAAAAAATAATTTTAAATATATTTTTCTAGAAAAAAGAATTATATATATTTTCTAGTGATGGTGATGATTGAACGTGGTTGGTATTTCAAAAAAAAAAAAAAATTGATTTCAAATTTGGTTGAACCGGAAAACATGATACTAACGAGAATTAGTGAAACCGCGTGATAATATCGTCAAGTATACCTGACCTGATAACTACTATATATTTATATATATATATAGAGAGAGAGAGAGAGAGCTCTCTTCTCACCTACAAATCCTTTACATACAAACCTATTTTTTAGTCTTTAGATGTCGTGTAGGTGGTGGGCCATGTGAGAGAATACACAACATGGATTTTGATACAAAAGCTAATAAATAGGTTTGTATGTAAGGTTATATTAGTGGTTTGTAGGTGAGAACCTATATATATAACTAGTGATGATGATGAAAAAAATTATTTTGAAAAAAAGAAGAAGATATTCTGGGTTTGTAAGATTGGAAAAAAAAGCACAAGAAAGGAAAACAAAACTAAAGATGGAAACAAAACATGTTTTCTAAAAAAATAATTTTGAGTGTCTTTAGAGCTTTTTTGTCTTATTTAGTAATTTTTATTCATGTTAAAATTTTCATTAACAAATTTTTTTAAAATATAAATAGAAGTTAATGGATTGTTAATAGCATTTCTTTTCATTTTTATGATCTAAAATTACTTCTTTTTTTTAGGCCGTCCGGACCGTTTTTAGGTCGGCCCTCTAACGGGCTTGAGCTTTTGACCGAGCTTAAAATTTAGTTTGCGAGTCAAGCCTAAGGCCTACCCTTTATGTTAAGAGTCGAGTTTTACCTGACTTGTAAGCTCTTATGGACATCTTTTAATAGGTCGGGATGGTCTGACCCGTTTGACACCTCTAAGTTCAGTTATTAATCGGATTGACAAATTTAACCAAAACTTGGTTTTGGTTAAATTGATCGATCCGATTTGTAATCTAAACCTAGGGGTTAACCACAGTGACTATGAAGTCGTTTTCAAAAGGGATTCGATATGCAACCCACATACTACTCGTTTCTATTTTCAAGAAGAGTAATACTACACATCTCACCTACAACCTCACTATTTTCATATTAACACATGTGGCAGCTATATTGTCATTTGATGAGTAGATACATATTAATTGTTGAGTTGATACATAGGTAACTAGTGATGATGATGAAAAAAATTATTTTGAAAAAAAGAAGAAGATATTCTAGGTTTGTAAGACTGGAAAAAAAAAAAAAAAAGCACAAGAAAGGAAAACAAAACTAAAGATGGAAACAAAACATGTTTTCTAAAAAAATAATTTGGAGTGTCTTTAGAGCTTTTTTGTCTTATTTAGTAATTTTTATTCAGGTTAAAATTGTCATTAACAAAAAAAAATTTAAAATATAAATAGATAGTTAGTGGATTGTCAATAGCATTTCTTTTCATTTTTATGATCTAAAATTACTTTTTTTTTTTAGGCCATCCGGACTGTTTTCAGGTCGGACCTCAATCGGGCTTGAGCTTTTGACCGAGCTCAAAATTTAGTTTGCGAGCCATGCCTAAGGCCAACCCTTGATGTTAAGAGTCGAGTTTTACCTGACTTGTAAGCTCTTATGGACATCTTTTAATAGGTCGGGATGGTCCAACCCATTTGACACCTCTAAGTTCAGTTACTAATCGGATTGACAAATTTAACCAAAACTTGGTTTTTGTTAAATTGATCGATCCGATTTGTAACCTAAACCTAGGGATTAACCACAGTGACTGTGGTGCCGTTTTCAAAAGGGATTCGATATGCAACCCACATACTACTCGTTTCTATTTTAAAGAAGAGTAATACTACACATCTCACCTACAATCTCACTATTTCCATCTCAACACATGTGGCAACTATATTGTCATTTGATAAGTAGATACATATTAATTGTTGAGTTGATACATGGGTAATTAGTGATGATGATGAAAAAAATTATTTTGAAAAAAAGAAGATATTCTGGGTTTGTAAGACTGGAAAAAAAAAAAAAGCACAAGAAAGGAAAACAAAACTAAAGATGGAAACAAAACATGTTTTCTAAAAAAATAATTTAGAGTGTCTTTAGAGCTTTTTTGTCTTATTTAGTAATTTTTATTCAGGTTAACATTGTCATTAACAAAAAAAATAAAAAAATAAAAAAATAAATAAAATTAAATAAAATTAAAATATAAATAGATAGTTAGTGGATTGTCAATAGCATTTCTTGTCATTTTTATGATCTAAAATTACTTCTTTTTTTTAGGCCATCCGGATCGTTTTCAGGTTGGACCTCAAACGGGCTTGAGCTTTTGACTGAGCTCAAAATTTAGTTTGCGAGCCAAGCCTAAGGCCAACCCTTGATGTTAAGAGTCGAGTTTTACCCAACTTGTAAGCTCTTGGTTTTGGTTAAATTGATCGATCCGATCTGTAACCTAAACCTAGGGATTAACCACAGTGACTGTGGTGCCGTTTTCAAAAAGGATTCGATATGCAACCCACATACTACTCGTTTCTATTTTAAAGAAAAGTAATGCTACACATCCCACCTACAATCTCACTATTTCCATTTCAACACATGTGGCAGTTATATTGCCATTTGATGAGTGAATACATATTAATTGTTGAGTTGAAACATGGGTAAGTAATAGAAACCCAAGAAGAGTCCATTTTTGCAACCCAACCCAACCCCACCCCCCAATTATAAGGGCAAATTGGTAAGCTAGTAAATAAAAATTAAATATAAAATCATTTTACAAATATTACAATAAACAACGCAGATTTAACAACAACAACAATAATAATAAATCCCAAGTAAGGTTTTTTTTTTTTTTTTTGTAAAAAAAAAAAAAACCTAAAACATTATTTTAAGATATATATATATATAAAAAAAAAAAAAAACCTAAAACATTATTTTAAAATATATATATATATCTTCACGATCTCTTTCTCTCAACAGTGACTTTTAAGTTTCTCATCACTCATCTTCCTATATCTTCTTTCTCTCCCGCTTATCTCTCTATCTCTTCTTTCTCTCTCTCTTATTCGATCTCTTTCGCTTCGAACCGATTTGGTGGTTTTGGCAAGGATTCGAGGTGGGTTGGTGGCTAGGGGTTGAAAGTGGCAACGATTACCGGGTTTCGGTTCGACGGCGGGGTTTGCATGATTTGATTTCGTGGTGGTTGATTTTCGGTGGTGGTAGGTTGCTGGGTTTGATTTTCTATGGTGGGAAGTTTCTGAGTTTGATTTTCTGGAGACAGAGGTTGGGTTTAGTTTTGGGGTGATGGTGGTTGGATATGAGGCAATGGTTGGTGTGGTTTTGGTAGATGGGTTTGAGCCTTGATGGGTTTGGGGTGGTTGTTGGTGGGGTGTTTGGATTTTAGGGTTAGGGTTTGGTGATTGAGATTGATGGTGGTGGGTTTTGGTTTAGAAGATGATGGTTTTTGGTTTTGATATGAAAAAATGTTTTTTTTTTTTTTTTTTTTTTCAATTGATTTTCAATATCTATTTTTTTTATAAAAAAAAAAAAAAAAACAGAGAAGGGGTAAAATTGGTAAAACAAATCCTAAAATATATATTTAGAGAGCTTCCCTTACAATCCACAAATTATCTATTCACACTCAAAATTAAATTTTTTCATCAATGACAATTTTAACCTAAACTAAAATTAATAAACAAGACAAAAAAAAATTTAAAGACACTCCAAACTAATTAAATTATTAAAAAAAAAAAATTCTCTATCCTAAATCATTAGATTAAATATTACGTATTAAACTCTTTCCCTAAATATGTTATTATCATATTAAACGTTCTCTCCTGATTAATCTCTCTCCATTAAAAAAAAATAAAAATATCATTATTTTCATACTTTCTCTATCAATCTCTGATTAATAGTTAAGGAAAAAAAAAAAAACTTACGAATATTTTAGTTTTTTATTAACAGTAATATATATATATATATTAAAAATTCAGTTTTCAAAAAATATATATATATATATATATATGAAAGCTTGAATTATTTCAACTAGATTCGATTAAACTTAGAATTTCTAAGATTAATGAAAGAATTAAAGTTCTCTAGGTAAGCACATACCTACAAGAGCAACAACAAATATTTTTATATTTCGATACTTTTTTTTATATTATTTATTTATTTTAATGGTTCATAAAAATCAAGCTTATTAGTAATTTATTTTTATTTATTTTTATTTATTTTTATTATTTTTATTATTTTTTTCTAATGGTTCCTAAAAATCAAGCTTATTAGTAAGGTTTTTTTTTTTTTTTTTTTTTTCTTTTTTCTCTTCTCTTTCTTTCTTAACTGTTAGTCTTACTTGAGAATGAATGAAGATAGAAAATTAAGATATTTATTGGAGGAGAGAGAGTTTAATATGGTAATTAAAAATTTAGGAGAGAGTATTTAATATGTAATAATTAATTTAATGATTTATGATAGATATTTTTTTTTTAATAATTTAATTAAAAAAAGATAAAAAAGATATTCTTGTAACAAAATGAAGTGTTTTTAGAATTTTTTAAAATTTAAATTTTGAGAATGAAATGTTTTTAGAAAAGAAGTGTAAAAAGAAAAAAAATGAATTGTCAAAAGAAACTCCCATATATTAATTTAGGGTGAAAATGGAAACTAACCAAAAATTAAGGAGGTTTATTGTTTTTAGCCGGAATTAGTATTTTGATTATTTTTGTCAAACAATACACTTTTCGGACTTAAATGCCCTTTTAAAAAAAAAAATCACATCTCTCTCTTTTTCTACAGAATCTTTCTCTCTCTCCTTTTCTCTCATGTGTTCTTCTTCTTTCTTCTTCTTCTTCTTTCTTCTTCTTTCTCTCCTCTCTTCTCTCACGCCTTCTCTCTTCCTCCTTCTCCTTCTCTTTCTCTCCTCTCTTCTCTTTCTCTTTCTCAGTTTTTTCCATATTTTTTTTAAAACAAATTTTTTTTTCCAGATTTGCTTGTGTTTCAGATTTTTTTAAAAATAGAAATTTTCAAATTTTGTGGTTTTCCGATCGTCGGTCGTCCGATCTTCTCTCATTCTTCTTCTTCTCTTTCTCTTTCATGTTTTTTCCAATTTTTTTAAGAAATTTTCGAATTTTTTTTATTTTGAAATTTTTTTCAGATTTGGTTGTGGTTATAGTTGTGGTTGTGAATGTTTGGTGGTGGTTGTGAATGTTTGGTAGTTGATTATAAGTGTGGTGGTTTTTTTTTAAAGAATGATGGGAGTTATTTATTATTATTATTTTTTTTCCAGATTTTCTTGTTGAAATTGAAAATTTCAGATCATGTTGAAATTGAAAATTGAAGTTGAAAATTTCAGATCATGTTGAAATTTTTTTTTCCAGATTTTGTTCAATTAAACACACCAGGCTCGTACTAAACACACCAGGCAAAACGGACTAAACACACTAGGCAAAACGAACAGACTAAACACACTAGGCAAAATGACTAAACACACCAGACAAAAAAGACTAAACACACCAGGCAAAAAGTACTTAAACACCCCAAGGAAAATGAATTAAACACACCAGCCAAAAAGGAATTAAACACACCAAGTAAAAACGACTAAACACATCAGGCAAAAACGACTAAACGCACCGAACAAAACTCATTAAACACACCAGGCCACCAATTAAACACACTAGGCAAAACTCATTAAACACACAAAGGTAAAAACAATTAAACACACTGGGCAAAATGAACTAAACACACCAGACAAAAACGACTAAACACATCAGGTGTGTTTAATTGGATTGTCTGGTGTGTTTAATTCATTTTGCCCTTGCGTGTTTAATTCATTTTTTCTGGTGTGTTTAATTCGTTTGTCCTGGTGTGTTTAATTGTTTTTACCCTTGTGTGTTTAATGAGTTTTGCCTAGTGTGTTTAATGAGTTTTGCCTAGTGTGTTTAATTGGTAGCCTGGTGTGTTTAATTGTTTTTACCATGGTGTTTTTAATTAGTTTTGTCTGGTGTGTTTAGTCATTTTTGCCTGATGTGTTTAGTCGTTTTTACCTGGTGTGTTTAATTCCTTTTTGGCTGGTGTGTTTAATTCATTTTCCTTGGTGTGTTTCAGTACTTTTTGCCTGGTGTGTTTAGTCTTTTTTGTCTGGTGTGTTTAGTCATTTTGCCTAGTGTGTTTAGTCCTTTTGTCTAGTGTGTTTAGTCCGTTCGTTTTGCCTAGTGTGTTTAGTCCATTTTGCCTAGTGTGTTTAGTCGGTAGCCTGGTGTGTTTAATTGAACAAAATCTGGAAAAAAAAAATTTCAACATGATCTGAAATTTTCAACTTCAACAAAAAAATCTGGAAAAAAAAAAAAAAAAAACAACTCCCTTTATTCATAAAAAAAAAAAAAACCCCACCACACTTATAATCAACTATCAAACATTTACAACCACCACCAAACATTCACAACCACAACCACAACCACAACCACAACCAAATCTGAAAAAAAAAATTCAAAATAAAAAAAATTCGGAAATTTTTTAAAAAAATTGGAAAAAACATGAAAGAGAAAGAGAAGAGAAGAGAGGAGAGAAAGAGAAGAAGAAGAAGAAGGAGAGAAGATCGGACGATCGACGATCGGAAAACCACAAAATCTGAAAATTTCTATTTTTAAAAAATCTGAAATATTTATTTTAAAAAATCTGAATTTTTTTTTAAAATCTGGAAAAAAAAAGAGAAATTGAAAGAGAAGAAGAAGAAGAAGAAGAAGAAGAAGAAGGAGAGAAAGTGAGAAGATGGAGAGAAGAGGAGAGAAAGAGAGAAGAAGGAGAGAAAGAAGAAGAAGAAGGCGTGAGATGAGAGAGAGAAAGAGGAAAAAAAATTCTACAGAAATGAGAGAGAAAAGGAGAGAGAAGAGGTATTTAAAAAAAAATGAGGGGCAATTATGTCTGTACAGTGGATTTTTTGACAAAAACAATCAGTTTACTAATTCCGGCTAAAAACAATAAAGACCCTTAATTTTTGGTTAAAAAAGGGTATTTCCTCATTAATTTATTTATTAACCTTGATTAACTTTTGAGTTAAGTTTTAGACACTTAGTAGGAAATGGGGAGGGGGGTAATGCTCACCCCCCCTTGAAGAGCGGTGAGCAAAAATGAACTCCTCAACAATCCATTTGTACATCCATGTGTCTATGAGTTTACACGTCATAATAATCCACGACTCTAATTTGACAAAAAAGGTTAGGCTAATTCAGATGTGTCCGAATGTAGTCAATTTTTCCTCATTCCTTTAAAGGGGGATAATGCTTACCCCCCTCTAAGGGCCGGCCCTGAGCATAAGCCGACAAGGCGGCCGCCTAAGGCCCCCATTTCTCAAGGGTCCCAAAATTCATTTAGTGTGTATTCTATGTTAGGTCCGAGTAGAGTTTTGTTTTGTTTTGTTTTTTTTTTTTAAAAAAAAACTACGTGTCAATTATTACTTAAAAGACCCACTAAAGAAATATTTATATACAGCCCATATGTTTTTGTTGTTAAAAAAAATGCCCATTAAAGAAACAAAATCATTATGCTTACCCCATCACAACATATCAAATTACAAATTGCAATTCATTGTATCAGACATTTGAAATTTGTTACGGTTCTTTACTTCTTTGGCACTTGACAGCTCTCAGCTCATTAGGAATTAGTGGGAAAGTAATTGTTTCTGGATTGGAATTTGGAAGCTATCTTCTTGAAATCAATCGTAGTTGTTTTAAAATATAATTTAACACATTTTTACCTTTTTCTTCTTCTTTTAATCCGAAAAACCTCTTTTCATTTTTCTATTTAAAGTTTTGTTAGAATTTTGTATGTATTATATATTATGTACTATGGAATTCGGAGGTAAGGATTCAAGAACCCAACTACCCAATAGTAAAAATTGTTCTTGAATTTTTATGTATGCATTGCTAGAATTATTCTTGAATTTTGTATGTATTGTATTAGAATTTCGTTTTTCTATTTTAGTTTTGTTAGAATTTTGTATGTATTATGTAAATGGAACCCGGAAGTCGGGATTTGGGGGCCTCAATTTTTTAGTTCGCCTTGGGCCCCTGAAATCTCAGGACCGATCCTACCCCCTCTCTAATACATGACATGTGTTTAAGGAGGAAGTATTTTTGTCTAAATATATGACAATTTTTAGATAAAAATACTCCACCCTTACCACATCAAATATTGAGGAAGGGGATGCCCACCCCCTTCAAGGGGAGGTGTGTGTGTAAAAGTAATCTCGTCCGAATGTAATAGTTGAAAAAAGAAATTGACAATGAATTTCTAAATTATATGAAAATACATCATCTCCTTTTTAAAATTGAAAATTGGTAAACCCATAAAAATTGGTGCTGGCTTCTCCTCCCAAATTTCACTAATTCAATCATGCAATTAGAATTTAGGGTTTTAAGAATTTGTGAATGCACAAGCTCGATTCCTCCATACTCACCTGTCTCTATCTCCAAGATTGGAACTTTATCACAAAAATGGAGAAAAAACAGTTCAAGTGTTAGAAATGGCAAGTCACGGCTTGTCAGGAGATGTTACAAACCAAGCACAAGCAGTAGCAGAAACCAGGACATGTTTGAGGAGTTGAAGTACAAGGGAGAGCTCGATGTTGATTCGAAACCTGTAGAATTGAAGGAAGAGAAGAGAAGTGAAGTGGGGTTTGAAGAGAAGGAGGATGAGATTGAGACTGGTTTGGACTTAGAGAAGGTTAGGTTGAGAAGAGGAAGACAAAACATGAAAAGAACAAACATATTGGCAAAGCAAGTGATCAGCATCCAATCTGCTGTTTCTCTGGGTTTCGTATCTCAGCTTTGGGTCGACACGGCCTCTGTAAGTGTATTTGATTGATTCATGACTCGTTTAGTTATAAATTCCACAACTTGCTTTTATTCATTTTGTGTTTTTTTTTTTTGTTTTTTTTTTTTTTGTTTTTGGTAGTGGGTGGTGTTGGTAGTTGAAGTGAAACCCAATTTGTTTTCTGGTGAAGCAGAAAGGTTTCTTCTTGAAGATGTTAGTCAGGTACTACATATTTTCTTTTTATTTGTTTATTTATTTATCTACTTGTGCATGATATTGGCTTGTAAATGTTGAAGTTTGTACTTGTTAGAGAAACATATCATAATTTAGTTTGAGAACGGCTTAATTGTCAATGATTATCTACCGGTCGAGGGTCATTTTGTTCATTAATTTCACTGCAATGGCTCTTTTACTTGCCATAGAAGGGGTACAATGACTTGGAGGTGATGATGATCTCGTTCTTGATTTTTCGCTTGAACACCCCCTTCCCTTCCTTTTTTTTTTTTTTCACTTGGATGTGGCATGATGGCATTGGTTGCTGCTTGTTCACGATTTTTGGTCCAGCGTACCTCATATGAGTAGGCCGATGATATCCTTATGTTGTTCTTGGGGTGTTAATTTCTGTGGATTTTCCTTTGATTATAAATACTGGAGCTGCAACTCATGTCTTACCATTATTTGTGTTGTTTATTATTTACATGCACCTTGTTGGGGTCTTAAATGGAGTATTCAATTTGATATTCTATACAGGTTGGTGATGTTGTACTTGTCAAGGATGAGAGTGTAATGGAGAATGATTTTAAAATGGTTGGACTTGACTCATTGGTAGGTGTTGTTTACTAGTCCTCCCCATTCTTGTGATATTTGCCACTCTGACTCTTGATTGCTTGCATATATATACAGATATATATTTTTTAATATTAGCATTCTATTTTTGATAGTTTGACATTTGATGCATCCTTAGGTAGGATATAGAGTTGTAACACCAGGTCGGCGGAACATTGGGAAGGTGAATCCAAATTTCATTCACCGCATGCTAGATTATCATATCAAGGTCCATAGTTTTCTTATGATATTTGTTGGTGCATTTTTAGGTGCGGGGATACACTTTCAACATTAATTCAGGAGCTGTTGAATCACTTGAGCTTGATTCATTTGGGATATCAATTATTCCATCGAGTTTGGTAGGTTGTCCGGTCCTCTCTATCTTTGATAAAGCAAAATGCCTACACTAATTTTGCTTGCATGTTCAGCAGTATAGACCATATTGACCGACTGTAAATTTATCCTATTAAGAATTCCTATACAAAGCTCTAATGCAATCTGCTTCTCATAATTCCAGGTGAGTACTTATGCTTTGCTTGTAGAGGATGTACTCGAAGTTATATCTGACACAGTAGTTGTTCATGAAGCTTCAGCTTTACACATACAAAGGCTAACTAAGGTACCTTAGTTCATGAATCATGATAGCTTAGTTTTTTGATTTATGTTTGTAAACATGCAATTTTACTCTACAATTCCATCGCTATTTTTAAACTGCTAGTTAGCGAGAATCATTTGTTCATTCAAGGAGTTATTTGGGAAATTGCGAAGCTTCTAATTCCTCATGTTACCTGGTTGTAGTGAAAATCAACTTACTTTTTGGTTTGAGAATTGCCTACTCCATAATTCAAACATGTTGCACATCCTCGGCCATCTGGGTCTAATGGGCTTCATTGTTCTAGAAACTGATTTCTGCAATATGGAGACCCTTTTTAGTTTTTATCCCATTCCCATCTGATGAAAACTTTATTATCCTGTCTATATCATAAATGAAACCTCCTGACATATTTGTACCAGGGTCTTTGGGACAACCAGAATGCAAGAACATCCATAGATGAACTTGAAGAATATTCAGAAGCTGAAAGGCCTGATAAATTTAATTCTGGCCGAAGCAAAAGAAGAAGTTTTGACAGCCAGAAATTCCATCCAAAGACAAGAGAAACCGAGGATGAATGGGAGCTTCCAATGGATTACTTATAATCGTCAGGGGCATGACTTTCAATGCTTCACTGCTTCTACCTCTCTACCCTCTGTTACTTGTAGATATGTGCCTCTCTGCTCGGATATCATGCTCTTTTTCGCCTTCCTTTTTGGTTTTTCTCTGATGTACCATGAAAGATTAGTATCATTCCATACAACATTCAAATTATGCAAATATGCAAATACTATTCTCTTTAGTTGGAGTCGAGGGTTCTGGGCATTTCAGCTCCCCTTAGGTTTACCATGTATTTTTTTATTTTCTCAAGAACAGTGTTGTAAATATTCAAGTACTGGATCAATCAAACTTTGTTTCTTTTGATGTTGTAAATGTTTCGTTTTATTTTCTATAATGTCTATAAAACTTTATTTATTCTTTTGGTTTGTTAGTTCAAAATATGGAATGGTTGGGCCTTGCAGGTCTCGAACCTGCGACCTTCGCATTAATGGGGCCATTTGATGATCCAATTGCTTAAACAAACAATTTGAAAAGACTGTACATGTGCAGAGTACAGGTGTAGGGGTGGTCAGTGTAATTTCACATTTTCAATACTTTACAATGATAGAATCATTTATGTTATGTCTCTCTTGACTTTAAATCTCACAGTCCCACTCTCTTTTATTTATATAAGTAAAAGTAGCCGTAGCCGTTTCACTTGGCTCCATTCTATTTTAAAAATCCTCTCTCTCATCTTCATCTCCTTCCAAAACAATCCACAAAATGACGGTCACCGCCGCCGCAGACCAGAAACTCAGACCCAAGTCAGGCCGGAAGCCACTCCACCCGATAAACTCTCCCATCACTACCACTCCCAAGCCAAAGGCCAAGCAAGAATGGACGGACCAGAACCAGAATCAGATCGCTCTGGACAAGGAGAACAGCAACAACAACCACCATCAGGTGAAGATGGAGACACTGGATGCCTCGCTGGCGGAGGAGCTGAGCGCCATAAGGAAGAAGATGGAGAGGCTGAGATCGGACAGAGAGAGAACAGAGAAGATGTTGGAGGAGAGAGCGGCGGCTATGGAGACGCACTTGAAGGAGATACAACAGAGAGGTGAGATTCAAAAGACGTTCGAGCTGGAAGTAGATAGATTGTACAGATTAAACCAACTCAAATCTTATTGCCTGGTATGATTTCTTTCTTTCATTCTCCTTTTCCTTTTAGTGTTTAAATTCTTAAAATTGATTTCTTTTCATTCATCTTAATCAGAGGATCTCCACGATTCGAACACTCAGAGAGAAAGAAGAAGATAAGAGAATGGGCGAGGGTGAAGCAGGTAACTCTCATCAGTACCAGGATGATGACGAGGAATCCGTCGGTGATAATAGTCCTCTGTGCCCCAGTCCGTCTTCATCGGAGCTTGTTACAGACAAATGATGTCCCATGTTTTGTATTGCTTTTGGTTTGCTTTTGCATTTCCATTTCCATTTCGATTTCGTGGTGACACCAAATGATATAATGTCTCGTTATAACGAATGATTGAAATTTCAAATTGTTTGCGCTCCTCTCCTCTTTTGACTATAAGACCCCCATCCTTTGAATGTTTCTGATACACAAAATTGGTAGCATCATTATACCAATTACCATGTAATAATGTTTCTGTGTGCTCATTTTTAACACACACATATATATATATATATATGATTCAATGCCGCATGCAATTACCTAAACTCAAAAAATACTACTACACCGTCCAGTGTGGCTTGGTGGAAAATGGCTCTCATTCTGTCTGACGGAGTCCAAAGTTCCTGCCACTGCAAATGGTATAAAATTAAAAAAATAAAATAAAATAACTACCTTTTTCTTTTTCTTTTTCTTTTTCAAGAAAATTTCATATAAATTGAATCTTTTGTTCCCTCTCCTGTAGCCCCGGTCCAGGGTATTGCAATGTGATCAATACTAATACAATCATCTGTAAATCTATTCAGTAAATGCCTCATCAATCAAAACGAAAAACATATTTTCATGTATGTGTTCTCAACATCCACAGTCCACTAGCTTAACAACGATCAACTGTTACACAATCATTCCAACGAAAGATCCAATGTTTTTCATGAGACAATAAACATATGGGGTAACTCAGCAATAAAACAATTTATCAAATCTAAAAAATAAAGTTTACTACTATATTATTCTCCAGCAACACATACGAAATCCAAACAACTAAATCTACCATGACCACTCTTCACCTCAACAAATAAGGGAAGCACACAACAACACCGATACGTTACAAGGTTTGTGGATTTCAAAAGAAACACATTAAATTCTACAACCGAACAAGCTAACATTAAAAAAAGAAAAGCTAAAACAACTACTTAAGAAACTGCTGACCCAATGGAATGAGCCTTTCTCGCTACAAACAGGAGGATGTATCTGACTTTATTAGGACTTCAACATACATAGATTTTAAAGTCAGAACACCTCAGTACCTCACAACGGTCAACTTATCTCTAAATCAGAATTGTCTCTAAAACGAACAAATATTAATCATAAGATTGTATTCTAAACCTTAAAAAAAAAACAGATTCAATCGATAAATTGTTACAAAGAATGATGAAGTATCCCAGATTATCAACTCCATACCTTCTCTGTATCTGCTCTGCATCAAAGGCAGAAGTACAGGAAACCCCACTAGCAGAATTTCCAATGGTTGTTGCAGTTCACACACGTTACATAGGTTGTCATAGGTTCATCAGCACTCCTTGTCTGCATTTGATAGTAAGTACATTTGCGTTGACCACAACGACCGCACTTGAATTGATCAGTTGTTGCCTTTGGTGCACCAGCTCGCTCGCAGTCAAACAAGGCTTTCTCTTTAATTTGGGTAATCTCAAGTTGCCTGGCATCACTTGCCATTTCTTCTGGGGTCATGCTGAGCAACCTCTCTGGATCGACTTCTCCAAGAAGAACCCTTCTCCTCAGATCAGGATTTTTGGGATCCTTAATGTTGAACATAACAGACCTGTACTTGAGTTTCTGCGCACCATTAGACTTTCCCAACTTCTCAAACATTGCAGATTCGACAGAGACAGCAACCCGGATTGGGTCACATGCTTTTACTGCATTAATATTTTCCTCATCCACCTCATTAGAAACTTTGGACAGGGCTTCAACAAGAAGTTCCCGAATTTTATCACGCAAAGAATCATTACATTTGATCAATGTCGTCAGCTTTGGAGTAGCAATAGGTGCCTGCGATGACTTTTTAACACTAGAAGCTTGCTTCTCCTCTTTAATTATCTTTTCAACCTTGACAGTCTTGCTAGCATTCCCATTTCCTTCCTTTTTCTCTACCTTGACACTTTCCACCTTCGAAATGCTCCCACTTTTCTCAACCTTGACAGTGTCTACGGTGGAGACCTTTTCAACCTTTATCGCATTTGCCTTTTGCACCTTCTCAACTTTGACAGTATCAGTACTGCCATTTTTCTTATTTCTAGCTGTCTCTTCAATGACTATTTTCTTCCAAATATCAAGCAAGTTAGAAGCTACAATTTGTATCTTCTCCATGGGATGTTTTGTGAGAGGGCGAAGGCGTTTCCCAACCTGGAATATGGCATAAAAAATAAAGTTCACTGAAATATAAGCATGTGCAGAGACAGCAACCACAGACACCATCTGAATGAATATGAACAACATCAATTATTATTATTATTATTTTTTTTTTGCGGTCTAAAGGTAACTTGAAAAATGAAAAAGCAGGAAGTAGTTACATGAGAAGGAAACACGGCACAGCACACTGAATACCAAAAGACTGGCTGAAATTTGAAACCATGATCATAATATTGTTATCTAACTAGTCACAGAGAGAAAAACTTCTTAGATGCCAATGCAATTATCTTCAAAAACATTTACTCTAACCGACAAGATATTCAAAACTGTGGATTCGACTTATTAGTAAATGCACAAGGACCAACTAGATGCTATCAATATATGCTAGCCACGTATCAAATAATATAGTAAATTGGAAGACCGGGAGAAATCTTTAAGCTTGTGATACAGCCATGCACATCATCACAGAAATTGACAAGAAACAGCTATTTATTTGATAACACCAATAACAGAATGGTTTAGTCATCTAAAATAGTAGGCAAGACCTAGATCTATAAAGGTTGCATCTTGGTGACCTTCCTACTGATAAAAACTTCAGCTATGTCACCTTCGAATATCCCATTCTAAACTGAAAGATTCTGTACATACCCTAGCTACAACTACAAACAATGGTATATATTAAAAAGTAAAAAGAAAAGAACTTATTCCTTACTTCCGTTAAATATAGTTGCTTTTTCAACATTATTTCATAGCAAAAAAAAAAAAAAAAAAAAACACAAATTATAAACCCTGGTCACAGAATTAAAACACAATAATAAAATCAAACCGAAATTCCTCTGTAGCTAGTACCCTAACGAACCAGACCGGTATGATCAAATAATATTTATTAAATACACTTTCTTTCCTTACAATAATAATAATAAAAAAAAATATTGCATACCTGAGTGGACACGAGAATGTCATACGTAACGGGAAAGGTCTTGAGCTGTTTCAAAGCGTCGACGCAACGAGACACCTCGGCTCCACCAGACGAAACGCCGTCAACTGCGGCCGCGTCGGCCGCCTTCTTCGCAGCCTCAAACAATTCCACCAGCTCTCTCTCCATGGCTTCTCGAAATCCCTAACCTACCTAACGAAACCTAAATCACCGAGAAAAATATCGAAAAGAAGGTAAGAGGCGTTCAATGATAAAAAAGAAAAGGAGAGATCTGAAGTAGATAATAGAGATAGAGAAATACCAGAGCGTAGAAGAAGAAGAAGAAGCCAGTCGCGGGAGGCTGTTGTTGTGTATTGTAATTGTGTTTGTATCTAGGTGGTTGTGTGCAGGCTCTGCTTGTTTTGCGATGACTCTGCGGATCGATTGTTTGTGAATTGTGATGGTGTAGTAGCTTCTACCAAGATATAAATACTCCTTTTTCGTTTTTTTCTTTGCTTGGGCTTGGGCTTGGGCTTATAATTATAGGAAATTATGGGCTTATCAGCTTTATCTACCTGAGTCCATTTCATCCTAGGAAGATAAGGTTAAAATCAACCTAATAATTCTACTTCTTAAATGGGGGTGTACATTATCCGATCTGATTCGATCCGATATAATCTATTGGATCCAATCCAATTCATTGGATTAGATCGGATTTGAGGACGTGATTGGTTCAGATTGGATTTTAAATTCTAAAATTTCATTAGATCGGATCGGATCTTGGATTCCGTCAATCCACAGGATCCGCCAAAAATAAAATGCGTAATTTTATATTTGGCCAATTTATTTTATCTTATATAGATGAATATCGAGCAAATTTTGGATGTTATTGTATTTTGTTGTGACAAATAATTATATCTTTATTCCAAAATCTTGGATGATTTTATTATGTTTGTATTTGAAACTTACGTTTAATGTTTATAATTTGTTGTACTTTTGATCTTTAAAGTGCACAATTATGTATTGTTTTTATGTTAATTTTATTTGAAGTGTGTATGAATTAATAATTTGATTTTGTTAATTTTAGGAATGTTTTAACTTGTATATACAGTATTAAGAATTGCTTAATATGAACCTGATCCATTGGATTGGATTAGATCGGATTTAAGTATTTTTACGATTGGATCATATCAGATTAGATTATAATTTCTTGATCCAATCGGATCTTAGATCATAACAAATTCAAAGGATTCGATCCACTCCACATCCCTAATAATTACTTTGTAACATTATGTAGTTGCGAATCACTTTGCATGGAAACAAGTGTGGGATCTAATACCCGATAATTCTTAATATTACGAAATAAATTATAAATTAATAATTTTAGAAGGGACAAGACCACATATTTTTGAGTTCCAAAGCGAAGTACAAGTGTACAACAACAGAGTTCTCTCTCTCCTTGAGTGAGGAGGGCCCGACATTCGACAAGGTCACTGTAACTCAAAAGATTGTTAAGTACACTGCTACACCGGGAGAAGATTGAAGAATCTACCCTTGAGTTTTGCAGCAGCACGGCAAATATCAGCCGCACGATCTGAAGCAACATCATATCTGATCCTTCCCATGATACTAATATCTCAGGGCCATTTTGGGCATTTAAAGAAACTTCAGACTTGTAAAAAGCAAAAGTGACATCCCGAATTTGACAGGCCTCTGTCTATCTATAATCTATATGCATAATGCATTACCGTTGTTGTCTGTTGAGAGGGATCTTTGAAGAAGATGAAGTTTGTGGATGGTAGCTTTTCTTCAGGGCCAAAGTACAATTTACTCGGTATTTCTTGGATTTATTATCGTTATTTAAAATCCAGTTTGATATATAATTATATGAGGAGTGCTATATGAGATTACTTTTCTAACCCCACATGTGTGAAAGGAGGGGTATTTTTGTCTAAAAACTGTTATGGTATTTTTATCAAAAAACTGTCATGTGTTTAGACAAAAATACCCCCTCCTTAGACACATGTCATGTATTGGGGAGGGGGTGAGCAAAAATGAACTCGTGCTAGATTCACTCTCTCAACTCACTCTTCCAACCCAATCTCTCTTCTCCTTTTGACACTTGTCTTATATTGACTTTTAGAAATAAATTTTAGAGCTATCAATCCTATCATTAATGAATTATATTTTGCATGTTATTTAAAATTCAAATCATCCACATCTTCTCAAATTGCTCATTTTTTACACCAAATTGTCATTTCCAAATATGTGAGCAAAAATCTTTAAAGGTAAAATGGTTTGAATAATATTTATTAAATTTATTTTATATTTATTTTTTAAAAATAGCAAATATTTAATTAACAATATTTAAGTTATTAAAATACAATAAACATTGACATCTTACGGTTTTTAATATATTTGAGTTTCGATATTATTAATGAAATTTTAATTTTGTTAACTATATTTTTCAAATTGCGTAAAAATAATCATTTTATAAAATATGATGAACAAAAAGAGTTATGATATTATAGACAAAAAGGACAATTTTTCAAATATAAATTGTATTTGTTATGATATTTTAGAAAATAAAAAAGAGTTATATATATAAAAAAATAATATTAATATTTAAGAAAAGGACTATAACAATTAGGTATACAGAAAAAGGGCAATTTGGAAAGATATGATGGTTTGAATTGTAAATAACATGGAAAAACAATTTATTAATGATGACTCTAAAATTTATTTCAAAAAAGCAAATAATACACAAGTGTTAAAAGGAGAAGAGAAAGTGGGTTGGGAGAGTGAGTTGAAAGTAGGGGTGGCAAAAATCCCCGACCCGCACCAAACTGATTGCGTTATTTTCTACACAAAGTGTAGCCCCTTTCCGTATCCTTTTGTGTATGTTTCTCGGGTAAAACCGGGGTTTTAATGTTTCATTTGAGGTTTTTGTAGGTTTTTCTGTTAGCAGGGGTGTTTTGGCTCTATCTGGAGGAATTTGGGCAAAAAGCGCAAATATGGAAAGTCTGGGGGCTTGGATCAGAAAGCGTCGCGGGTGGCACAACCGCGGCAGTCAAGCGACAGAGATCCTCCAAGGCTGCCGCTCATGAAGTGCCGCGGTCGTGCAACAGCGGCAGAGTGGCGACAGAAACCCCTCAGAGCTGCCGCTCATGAAGTGCCGCCGTTGGTAGACCGCGGCAGAGTGGCGACAGAAACAGCAATTGCTTGCCGCGGTTGATCTGCCGTGGTTGTCCAACCGCGAAAATGGCAACCGCGGCAGAGCGGCCCTTCGTATTCCAGAGGGCAGTTTGGTCATTTTTGGGCCTCCTATAAGTATCCCTTCTAGGTCATTTCAAGCCAGACCTCCCCAGCTCGAATTATTACAACAAATTCCCTTCTTGGCTCTCTCCTACTCACATCACCAACCCATCTCTTACAAACCCACCAAAATCCCACCTTTCCCTAAGATCCAAACACACCAATCCCACCTCTCTTCCATAGCCATCATCACTTCGCCTTTTGAGCAAGAAGAAGGATAGAAAGAGAAGAAGATCCAAAGAAGAAGAAGCTCTCCATATAGTTTTTTCTAGACTCTTTCTCTTTTATTCTTATTTGTAGCCATGTATTTCTTATTTCACATCTATTGTATGGTTACTTGTTGTAATATGATGAGCTAAACTCATAGTGCTAGGATTTGATGAAACCCCACCTTTGACTATACACTTAAATGAATTGATTCTTGTTTTTCCCTTATGTGCAAGATTGTTGTTTGTATGGGTGTTTTATGTTCTTAATGCTTTTCAATTGATTGATCTCCTCTTGAATGACTTTTGTGGTGTGCTATGCACTAACCGGAGACGCACGCCACATGTTCGATAAAATGCTTCCCTATGCATGCTTAGAAAAGTAGACCTACTTAGGCTAGCGTATAGGACTCATTTAGTACACCAAAGTTCGTAATGAACTCATTCGTACATTCCGGGTAATCGAAGGATAGGCTTGGGTACGCTTTGAGTGTGACTCACTCTACTTGACCAAGATTGTGGGTCAATAGAAGGGTGTACGAGTATACGAATTGCATGAGTACGTTTGGGGTTATACAATCGAGTCTAACTAGAAAGTCAATCTAAGGGTGGGGTGTAGTCAAGTCCTAGCATAATTCTCTCCATTATCACATCCGTGTTTTATTTTGAGTTTTTCATTTCATTGCTTTAGTATTAGTTTTAAATCAAGATATTTCACTTTGTTTGTTTTGAACTACCATCATTGTTGATTGTTTGAATAACAATTTGACTAATCAATTTCGGTAATCGGTCACTCAATTCCATGGGAACGAACTTTATTTTCCGTTGTGCTACTCTCCGACCTCGTTCTATTTCGAGTGTCACTTGAGTGATAGCCACAAACCTGCGGGGCCTCGGTCCATTTGGGGCAATGAAAACGGGTAATGGGGCGGGTATGTGGCAAATTTTTTGACCCGATCCGGGCGGTCTCTTTTGCCTTGACCCGCCCCGTTTGACTCAGAATATAAATAAATATTTTGAAAATATATTTTTTAAATATAAAAGGTAAAATAAAGAAAGAAAAAGAAACCCTAGTTTATTATTATTATTATTTAGTTGCTTTTACTTTTTTTTTTTTTAATATTATTTTTTATTTAATGAAACGGGGTCAAACAGGGCGAGTTTGGGGCACCATTGCTCTAAACGGATTGGGTTTGGGGAGGAAGTTTTTGATCCAGCAGGGTCATGGGTCGGGTTTGGGGCAATATTTAAAAATCAAGTTACGGGTTTGGGGCGGCCTTGACCTGCCCCAACCCGCCCCGTTGCCACCCCTAGTTGAAAGAGTTATTCTAGCACTCCTCTAATTATATATACTTTTTATTTTTTTGTTGATGAAATTAGACTGACCTAAGGGGGGAAAACATCACAAAAGATTATAAGCTAAACCTCCTAGACGGTATCCATAAATATATAATTAAAGGAAAAAAGAAATAAAAGAATACAAAAAACATAACAAAACAGAGGACACAGCCCCAAAAATCTCAAAGGCATGCAGGCCAAACAAGAAAAAACAAAACTAGGAAAACCTGAAGGGTTCTCTACCCATGCAATCATTATTAACTAATCAAGAACAGAACGAAGGAGTGGAGGACCACCATAAATCAGAAGGAACGCCCAAAGCGTGCTTAGAGAGAGCATCCGCCACCTGGTTACCTTCCCTGAAGATGTGAGAAACCTAGAACTCCATATACGAGATTTGATAAATACAACGTTGCTAAGCTTGATGAACACGCCAGGTAACTTTATCAAACCTATCACAAAGAAGTTGAACCACATAAGAAGAGTCGCTCACGAGCCAGATCCTATGCCAACCCAACTTCCATGCAAAATTGATGGCAAAAGAAGTAGTAAGGAGCTCAACCTCAAAAGCAAAAAGTTGACAAAAGGGGACCATAAAACAGGCTTTAACAAAAGATTTGTAAGTTCGAAAAACATCCCCAAAACCCCCATGCTTGGAGAACCTAAAGCAGCCCCATCCGTGTTAATTTTGATCCACCCCAAAGTTGGAAGCAACTAGACAACACTCCTTATAACCAGAGCCTTATCGGGACGACCACTGAGGCCAAACCGACGGAGAATCAGCAACTCATCAATACAGTTATGCATACAGCCAATCCCCAAACGGTTCGTATCATTGACCGAACGCCAAATAAGAGATAGAGCAACCTTGAAATCAACAGAATTCCCATAAAAAATCCACTGATTACGGGAATACCATATACTCCAAACCACAGCATGAATGGCAACATTCCACAAAATCCTAATCTGATCATTGAAAGAAACAGACATGGTTTGACATAAAAAAGAGCCCCAAGTGTCAGCGGAGACATGCCTCTGAAAAGCAGAAAAAACCGCCTCCCACAGAGCAGCATCAAGAGGGCACTTAAGAAAAAAAATGGTCCACATTCTCCAAGTTAGTGCCACAAACACTACTTCTGGAGGCTAATTGAAAACCGAACCTGCATAAACGGTCTTCGATGGGTAATCTATTAAGAAGAAGACGCCATGATAGGATAGAACGAGAAGGAGGGATATAGCGAGACCAGACATCCCTTCACCAAGAGACTTAAGGAATATCATGAAACATCCTAGAATAAGCCGCCTTACAAGAAACCCTCCCATCCTTAGAATGAGGCCACACCAAATAATCAGCCACAAGAGAAATAACAATTTTCTCAATTCGAAAACAGAGATCTGGGAATTTAGCATGAAAACGATCTTCCAAAACCCATCTATCATCCCGAATGATGTCTAAAACCTTAGCATGAAGATGTATGACCACGAAATATGGAATACCAAGAAGATCCACAATGGGCACCGCAAGCCAATTATCATGCCAAAAATCTCTCTAGGAGTCTTTCTCGATGAGCCAGATACCATCATTAAGGAGCTCAGCATAGTTAGACTTAAAAGAAGTCCAAATTGAGGAGGTGATGTAGCCTCTCAAAGGTTTCTGCAACTGATTAATATCTCTCTCACCTAAAAAGGTGAAAGCAAAACTGTTAGAAGTTATAAACTTCCAAGTAAGCTTTTGAAGGAAAGAATCGTTCAATAATGCCAGATCTTTCAAACCAAGACCCCCAATAGCATAAGGTCTACAACAACGTTTCCAATCAACATGGACCAACTTGGAGTCCTTATAAGAACCAATCCATAAGAAATTTCTTATCTTTTTAGTAATCATCTGAATTAGGGAAACCGACCACTTATAAACCATAAAAGAGTGAACAAAAGAGTCATTAATCACCGAACGAATCAAAGTAGCCCGGCCAGCCATAGAAAGGGACTTACCTTTCCACCTGGCAAATTTATAAACAATCCTATCTGCAATGGTCATTAAAATAGACTTCTTGGGCTTGCCCCGGAACAAAGGAACCCCTAAGCAAGAAAACAGAAAATGACCAATCTGTATCCCAACTAAGAACTGAAGGGAACTAATCCGGGTAGGAGAAATAGAAGATCCAAAACAGATGGAGGATTTACTCCGGTCAACAAGTTGGCCCGAAATGTTGCCATAAACACAAAAAAAACATTCATAACATTCCTTTGATTATTGGCCATGCCCCTTTAAAAAATCAGTACATCATCGGCATACAACAAATGAGTTGGAGCAGAAAAGCTCATTGGGGAGGATATAGGAAAAAGACGATCAGACGCCACCATCTTAGAAAGTAACATACTAAGAAAATCCTCTACAATACCAAAAAGAAGAGGAGAAAGAGGATCCCCCTGTCTAACCTCTCTCGTGCATCTAAAATAACCAGCCGAAAAACCATTAATCAGAACCGACAGTCTTGAAGAGCCAAGAATGCTATCAATCCAATCCATGAAGATTTGAGAAAAACCAAAAGCACGAAACACACGACAGATGAACTTCCAATCAAGAGCATTAAAAGCCTTACGAATGTCAATCTTCATGGCCATACTACCCCTATAGCATTTCTTATGAAACATATTAACACAATCGGAAGCAAGGGCAATACAGTCTTCAATATGTCGATCTCTGATGAAACCAAATTGTTGAGGAGAGACAATACGAGCAGCAACCTAAGCTAACCTGTCGGCCAAAATCTTGGAGGAAATCTTGAAAAGAAAGTTACCAAACAAAATAGGGCAAAATTGATTCACGGTGATTGAGTCCCTTAGCTTTAGAATAAGCACGATAAAATTAGAATTCAGACCTGGAGCAACCACACTAGAAAGGAAAAAATCCTGAGTTGCAAGAATCATATCTCTGCCCACAATCTCCCAACAATGCTGAAAGAAACGACTAGAGAAGCCATTGGGCCCAGGGGCCAAGAGAGCATCCATGGCAAAAACCGCATCATGGATAACATCGGTAGAGGGAATAACGACCAAAAACGAGTTCTCCTCATGAGAAACCAAAGAGGGAACAATGTCATCAATAATAAAGAGATCTTGATCAATATGAGCTGAATCCAAAGAGAATAAATCCTCATAAAATTTGACAATGTGATATCTGATAACAGACTGATTACCTTAAATAACACCATCAATCGAAAGAGAAGACAAAATGGCTCTACACTTCCTTCGTTTGATCGAGGTATGAAAAAAAGCTGAGTTATAGTCCCCATCCTGCAACCATTTCACTTAGGATCTATCACGAAAGAAACACTCCTACCTACGTAAAAGCACATCAAGATCATGATGAGTGCGTGACTTTGTCAAAAAAGCTCCTTAGAAAAACCTAAATCAGACATTTGGCTCTGAACAGAATGGAGCTTAGCAGATTTCCTAGAGATGTTAGCGTTGAGATCACCGAAAACCTCCAAATTCCAAGACTTAAGAGCCTTCTTTAGATTCTTAAGCTTACCAATAACACCTGTGGGGGATGACCAAACAAAGAATGCCCCACACCCTGCGAACTAGGTTTAAGAAATCATGATGATCCACCCATATGCTTTGAAAAAGAAAAGGCCTGGAAGAAGAAACCTGAGATTCAGATAATCGAATCCAAATAGGATAATGATCAAAAAACTGATGGGAGAGAGCCAGACAAGAAATATCATGCCAACAGGAAGTGCAACCCTCAGAAACCAAAGTCATGTCCAATCTCCGCTCAACTCTAGTGCGACTAGATCGACCCTTAACCTATGTAAAATGAGCACTTTGAGATCGAACACCAATCAGATTGTAATCCTCAATCATTGATTTAAAATCCTCACAAGAATCGCCAGTAAGAAAGCAAGACCCCAAACACTTATGAGCACTTAAAACTGCACTGAAATCACCCATCACCAACCAAGAAGAAGAAAACGAACCAGCCATCTCTCGAAGAGAGCACCAAAGCGCCTAGCGAATTGAGGCAGAGGTACTAGCATAAACAAAAGAGTACCAACACGTCAAAGAACCAAGAGAAATGGAGACGGTCAAATGCTGATCATGCCACAAAACTATTTGAGTATTTGTAATAGAATCACAAGCAAAAACCCAAATAGATGGAATCAAACCACCCTTGTCATTCATACCACCAAATGAAGACCAAGAGAGGACCAAAAACTAGCAGAAATAGAATCGAAAACCACCATGGGCTTTGAAATGCAAACCAAGGCCGATGAGAACAACATAAATCTTTGAGAACTCGTTTAGTAGAGTTGTTCCCAATACCACGGTAGTTCCAATAAAGGATACTAATCACGGGAACTGTTGGGAGGAGTTCGACTCTCGGACTTAAATGACTTCAATATACTTTTGATACCCGTGAACCACTGATCCACCTTATGAAGATCTAAAACCTTAACATCTACCTAATTAGGCCAAGGAGCGACCGCGACAAAACCAAGCTCAACATGAGCATCTATCAAAGAGGAGTCTGATTGCATGACCCAAGAAGAGCTGATCCCATGCTCTCGAAAAGGCCGTTCTACAGACTTACTAGGATCAACCGTAGGGAAAGATTCCATAATAGGACTACCCGAAGAGACAACAACATGGGAATGAGGAGAAACCTCACGCGGCAAAAGGCTAGATAAAGATTCCATAATAGGGCAACCCGAAGAAACAACAACTGATGGAGGAGGAGAAGCCACATGAGGCAAGAGACTACAAACCTGCTGAACGATAGGAGCATTTGGTAAATGAGTTGGAATCAAGCCCACAACAGTAGATGAAGGACCTAAAAGAGAGATACATGTAGAAGACATAACCAAAGCCGAAAAAAGACCTGAAAAGGTTGCATGATGAACTACAACTGAAGCAACAGATCCCAAATCATGAGAAAACTGGTTCCTCAACAGAAACCTCGACTATTGGGTAAGGAGATTTTCCGGCAATAGCAATAGGGACCTTAGGATTGTTCCGATGACAAGAACTAGGCAGATGGCCAATAAAAGAGCAGATAGAACAAAATGACGACAATTTTTCGTACTCAACCGAAATGAAAAAGCTATAAAGCTCACCACTTTCTAATAGGACTGAGGATGGAAGCAATATGGACATATCAACATCCACTAAAGCCCTAGCAAAATGACCAAAATCACCATCAATAGTAGCCTTATCCTTTCTCAACAGAACTCCAATACATCTAGCCAAATCAAAAATGATCTTTGGATGCTAGTATTCCCAAGATAAATTGTAAAACCTAACCCAAACTTGAGCATTAGTGGACTTCTGCAGAGAGGGATTAAAATTCGGGACCTAAGGCTGAAGGCGGAGAACCCCAGGTTGAAGATTAACAGAGCCCAAACCCCAAACCTGATTCTTGTCCTCACGAGACTTCAAAATAATTTGGAAATATTCTTTTCCTAAAGAAATTAGTCTCTAGTCAGCTGAAATCAACCAAAGCTTACTAAGCTTAGCCTTAAGTTCAGCAAGCTTCCAAGAACGCTCACCACTAGAGAGAACCACTTGCCCAATAAGAGCATTCTTGCATAAATCAAGTCTGGATTGATAAGCCACCGGATCAACCTGAAAAGATACATAACCTCCCATTTTAGAGGAGCAGCAGACAAAGGGAAGGGATGAATATATTCTTAGGGAGACTTCAAAAGATCTGCATATGACTTGCCGCCCATAGATATAGAATTAGAATTCAAAACAAGGCCCTGAATTGAACCTCCAACATTAACTGGAATATCATACAAAGTAGGAAAAGAACGCAACACATTACCCAACCTGAGCCCACCACTGCGAGAAACCAACCCCCACCACAAGTAGGAACAAAAGTATGTGAGAAGGAACACAAAGATGCATCCAAAACTTTGGGATCATGCACGAGGCCAAACATTGAAGGAGAAATCATGGAATGAAATACAAATGCGCAAACGAACCAGTATTAGAGAAAATATCAAAAATAAAAATAATCAAAGCTTTAAAAAATAAACTAACCGGATGAGGACAGCAACAACGTAGCCCAAAACCAAGAAAATTGCAACCAAGAAGTAGTCGCAGCTGATCCAAGACACAATCAGATAAAGATCATAGTACAAGCAGTAGACACACCCACACCAAAACCACGCGTCATCAGCAGTAGAAAAGCCCGAAACCAAGAACGCACAATCAGATGAAGAACGAAGCACAAGCAACAGATACTCCCACACTAATACCATGCATCATCAGCAGTAGACAAAACAGAACGCAGTTAACAACTGCTACAAATGGAAAACTAACGGAGAGTGAAAGCAGGACTATAGCAAACAGGATCAAGTGTAGCGTCGACTGAAACCAGGACTCCAAAAACCACCGCCACCTAGATTCAAGAAGCAAATCTTGGCCAAAAGCAACAGCAGCAAGCCAGCAACGATAGAGAAAAGAGAACACAGTAGAGAGGTCACTGGAAGGGAGAACACATTGGAGAACACAGCAGCAACAATGGCAACAACACCGGCCGCTGGATCTGCAGCGAGCAACCCTAAAGAACCCTGCAGCTACGTGAAACCCTAGCAGAGCATTACAATGTTTTCTAGTAATTAGGTATTATTCTATTATTTTCATTTGATGAATCTTTTTTATTTTTTTATTTTTTTTGAGGATATGGTGGATATGATTCAAAGTTTCAAACCCACCTAATTATATATACCAAAATTGTGAAAATTGAAGACTTTTTTATCCTCAAATGCAAGCATATTATTATTTCTCTCTAGGAAGATTCCCAAATACCCCAAGCCAAGGTTTAATCCTTCTTTAAAAATAATCTTTTAGATAAAATTCGGTGGGAAGAGATTGGCTCAATGGTATGCCCTTCATTTTCCCATTTTATTTAAACCTTGAATTTTTGTAATATTTCAAACAAATAAAATGCAAATCCCTCTAAATGGGAGAGTTTCATTAACCAGTTGTAATATTTCAAAATAAATAAATAAATAAATAATTAGATGCAAATCTCTCTAAATGGGAAAGTTTCGTTAACTGGTCAGAGCCTAATAGGATATGTCATCCGTATATTTACCATATACTTTTATAATGTATATAGAGAAAATTGAAATGTGTATAGTGACATTCTAACCCAATGTTGATTTTATGGAATCTGATTGCTTATGTAAAATTTTAAATTAATATATATATATTTTTAGCTATAAGTCTTGTTACCCATTATGTCTTAAATTAAGATAAATAATTTTGTTTATTTTTCTGACTAAAATCTTATTTTAAGATATGTATGTCTGATAGAAACAGTAATTTTTTTTTTAATCTTATTGAAAAAGTGCTACAGTAAAGTCTTCCAATATATTTCCACAAATGATTTGTAACAATTCATATATTTACAATTTTATTCAAACACAATAAACCCTAAAAATCAATTTTCCAGTTGAAAAAAAATTCTCAATTTGAAGAAAACCCTAACACAACCTAACAAACAGAACAGGGGTGACAGCGGCACCACCCTTTGGCATCGGAGGAGGCCGGCCAAAATCCTCCTAGAGTCTGACAATCAAGTGATGTGGCAACAAAGGTAGCGGTGGAAGGAGAGACAGACAGACAAATTCGAGTGAGACAACACTGATTTGTCTTGTGTTATTGCACGATGTTCACGTTCATTGTTGTCATGGCACTCTTCACTACATCAAACTATGGCGCCATCGTCGTCAAAAGTGACGGTCTATGCCGCCTTGCTTCCGTTTACAACTGAACTACAGTCCAGCACAAATGTGAGATCCTTCAGCGTCGTCGATGACTCTCCCTCTACCTTATGTCCTTAAAAAATCCTTCAACATTGTCGATGACTCTCATAGCTTCGCCACAAATATGAGATCTGGTTCAAGTGTTCAACCAGATGTGAGCCAGATCTCCATGAGAGAGATCTAGAGAAATTGATATTTTATTTTATTTAATTTTGTTTCTTCATTTTTCATTTGTTTTATTAATTTAGAAAATAAATATTAAAAGAGATCTGGAGAAATCGATATTTATTTATTTTGTTTCTTCATTTTTCATTTGCTTTATTAATTGAAAAATTAAAAATTATTTTGATTCAAATATCAAAAGATATTGAAAGGTTATTGAAAATAAATATAAACGAGTCCTAATATAATCTAGAGATTGGGGGGGGGGGGGGGGGGGGGGGGGGGGGTTGGTTGGGGCGTTGAATAGATTTTAAACCCTTTTTACCAATTTTCGAGATTAATCAAGATAACAAAAATAACCCCAACTAGTCAAAAACTAAAATCAAGTGAAAAAATGCGGAAAGTAAATAACACGAGATTTTTACGTGGAAACCCACACGGGGAAAAACTACGGGCTGTTTTGTGTGCCACACTATAACCTCAATCCACTAATTGTAATGACAATTACAACCTAGGTTGACCACGTCAAACCTTACACGGTTATTAATCTACCATTACTACCTACAAGCCTTCAAAAGTGAATCTAGTCCATTGCTTGCAAACTACCAAAAGGTAAATACAAGACTTGTCTCTCAAAGAGAAGAGATAAACACAACATAAGGTGAATATGTGCAATATTCAAGATGCTAAAATGCAAGGTTAGACATTTAAGCTTATCTAGGCATGGATGAACATGTTAGAGACATTCCTAGATATCATGTGGCTACATGGCATTCATACAACATATCTATAAGTGCAAAACAAACCCTATAGGCAATAGCTATTACAAACAACTCACAAAACACAATAAATGCTATCTTGAAACTAGTTAAGTCATAAAGATGCAATCTTGAGACTAGTCAAGTAATAAAAGAGCTATCTTTTAGAGAAAGAACATGTGAAGTGATGCTAATGATGTTCTAACTACAAGTCATGTGAGAAAAGATGAACACCTTATAAAAATCAAACTAAAACATGCTAGATGATGAATGAAACATGAAAGTATGATGGGTGTTAGCGTTTTGAGTAATAAAAATGAAGTTTTGATACCTTTTCTTTGAAGATACTCAATAGCTCTAAAAAAGATGTAATTTTTGCTCTAAAAAACGTCCAAAGGCTATCAAAACATATATATATATATATGAGATCCAAGGAAAGTGGCATTGTTTTGAAAAAAAGGTTCCAGATTCTCGCCATTTGCGCTGGTGGTGCGTTGGTCGTGTGTAGTGCACCATACCAGCACACTCCCTTTGCTTAGCAAGTGCGCTGGTCCACCAACGCATCTGAAGGGCGCATGACTAGCGGCATACCTCTAGATAAATTGTGCTAGAGAGACTACACATGACGACCAACGCATCTCCAGTGGCACTCCTCTGCCAAGGTTGCGCTGGTGCTGCGCATGTGGAACGGTGCAATGCGCGGGTCAAGGCACCAGGGCACAACCACACACTCAACAATACTTAAGAAAATTGTGCAAGTGTGATTTGTGTAAAGTAAACATACAAAAAGCAATAATCACACATGCAAGCTAGAGAGTGTGTGTGTGCAACTAAATCTCTTCAATTTAAGAGTCAAGATCAAGTAGCTACCTTCCTTGAAGCTCTTGAAGTCCAAAATGAGGTCCTTAAGCATTTGAGTAGAATTTCTTCAATCCTAAGCTAACCTTACAAGATTGAACCCCATTGTGATTTTATCGACGAAATAAGTCAACAAAAAAGTGAGGCACTTACAGTTATAAATGGAAAAAGCAAAAAATTCTACATCAGTAATAAGTTATTCAAAAATGAGAAAACAAACATGTTAATGTATCTTAATTTTTAAGATTTATCCATATCTCTAATAAATTAAGGTTTTATAAGACATAAAAAAAAAAAAAAAAAAAAAAAAAAAAAAAAAAAAAAAAAAAAAAACACCACCTAAGTGATAAGCTCATCACACCTAGATCCAATAGATTGGTCGAGTCATGCCCTTAGGAACACTAAGAAAATAAGTGTATATTTATACAATGTATATATTATGTTTTATGTACTAGGTTGGACTTCAATTCAACTTACTAGATTTATATATATATATTTTTTAAATCAACTAACTAGATTAAAACAAAATATTTGTATTAAATATAGCAGTAATGCTAGACCACTCAAAAACAATTAGCCCCAAAACCAACCCAAATAACGTAGTAAGTGATTTGTCCATGATTTATGTTGTGATAACAACTCATTTGACACATTATTTTGATTGGATTTTGAGTTAATTTGTTGAGTTATATAGTATTATATAAAAAAGTATTTGCATTAAAGATTAAGTTATCTGTATTTACACAACTTTCATAATGATTTCCTTTTTTTTAAAACCAGATAGACAAACCTTAAGGAAGAAAGACTACCGTGTCCTTTAATATGAAAAAAATAAAATAAAAATAATGATGCTTCATTGTTAAAGAAATAAAACTAAGGGTTAACAACATCATTGTCCCCTGAACTTTTATCGAATTTACAAGTTGCACCCTAACTTTTTTTTTTTTTCTGGACAATTTACCCCTTGAACTCTCTTTAATTGGCAACAAGTGATAGAATGGGGACGGAACCCCTTTTCCATCACTTGCTACTCATCATGTGTGTCTATTAAAAGGGTACAATTGGAATAAAAATAATAACTTAAAGAACAAAAAAATAAAATAAAAACGAAACCCATAACCAATGAAACCCAAAAACCCCCATCAGACCCAATCCCAACCGTCAACCCCTACCACCACCATCTCCATCAGTTTTCCTAGAAATCCATATCAAACCTGGAATCCCAAATCAAACCTACCGTTAGCTAGTTCAAACCTTGATGAGCCGTCGAGCACTCACAAAAATGATATAATTTTGTTTGATTCTTGAAAACCCTTTTTAAGCCACTTAATCCTTTAAAATGTGATTTGATAGCAAATGGTAAGCAAGTTCGTTCCACAGGGATATAGAGTGCTAATTAGATAGATTGACTAATCTTGAACAAATAAAATAAATCATAATGTTGGATAGATGTGTGGTTTCAAAAACCACCAATGTTAACTACTAAATTAAAAATACACAAATGTTATGAAAAATAGAATACTCAACAACCTTGATAAGAATAGTGATGAAAACAATTAATAAGATAGCTAGGGAATATATCGATTAACAATTGAATGTGGGTAATGCCATATAGCTACTTTAATGTACCAATCTCTTTATGTTAACCACTAAAGACTTAGATTAGTGGGGTTGATATACCCACCACTAATCTATCCTATTCAATGGGTTTTTAATCACACAAAGAGTGTCAATCCACATATGAATATATAACATATTACTCCACTCAAAATTGCAATTAACAAGTGATATACAAGTCAATTACATAATGAATAGAATCTAATAATTTGAATGAATAGAACACATAAGAGATTCATTACAAGCTAAAGCTAATACCCACAACCAATTGATCCTCAAATCTATCCCCTAGATTAGGGGTTTAGTTACACATATTAGCAATAAATGAAAAGAAGTAAATAGTAAGGAAATCACCCTTGGGTCTCCTTCTTTAAGCTTGATCCTTCTTCTCCTCTATGCTCCTAAATGCAAGGAATGGAAGTAGAGGATATGTCTTGAAATGTGGGTGTTTTGGTGGAAAGTGACAAAGGAATTTGGGTGGAGAAATGGTAGGAGAGGAATGATTTAGGGAAGTAGTCAAGGTTTTGTGTTGAGGTTTGGATGGGATTAAATGAGTACAAGTAGAGAAATGGAGGATAAGGAATGGTGTGCCATGGATGAGAAAGCTAGATCTCAATGTAAGCAATTTCGTGCTCTTCTCAAGTCTGGATCTCCTTTTGAAGATGGAAGGCCATTCTATATATACACACTCTTGGACATGTACTGATAACTGCTTGATTCATTGATGTGGCGCCAAGTTCGCTATTTTGTCGCTATGGGGACCCTGGTGCGCAAAATAGTTAGATGCAAAGGTCGCCATGAACACCATCTTTTTCGCCATTCAGCAAGTGGCGACCATGAGCAAATTGTGAAGAGGTCGCCACTTGCACATGAAGGTCGCTATGGCGACCATATGTGGCGACCTTACAAAGTGTGTAGAGGTCGCCACTTGCACATGTAGGTCGCTATGGCGACCATATGTGGTGACCCTGCCTTAAGGAGTGAGGTTGCCATTTACAAGGGTGGGTCGCTATGGCGACCCCTAAATGGCGACCCATCTGATGCTTTTTAGAGACTTTCTATCGCCATGGCGACCAAGAGGCGACCTTCTGATGTTCTGAATAATCCTCTATCGCCATGGCGACCATGTAACGACCTCCTCTTGCCTAAGTGGCAAAAATGCCCTGTTTCTTCCCATTTGTGAGCCTTTTTGCACACAAGTCCTCAACTTCATCCTAATTGCTCTTGAAACCTGATAAAACCTTAAATACTCAATTTAACACCATTAAATACGGGGAAATGCCCGAGAATCAAGTAAAAAGAATAGAAAATTGGGGCCAAAATCATACCAATTTTGGCTTGATCAAATACCCCCAAACCAATCTTTTGCTAGTCCTCGAGCAAATCAATCTTTTGCTAGTCCTCGAGCAAAACAATCACAAGCAAACCCTCAGAGACATGCATCGAGATATTTCAAAGGTTATTACTTTCTTATGGTCAATGTGCGAAGCCAAAATGAAGAGATTAAAACAATTATGCAATAGTGAAGACTTCAACATGTAAGAGTATGTCAAGTAAAGATTAAAAACGTGCCACTCTTAGATATGATTGTACACAATGCGATCTTACATTCAAAATGCCAAAGCTTCAAAGCAAAGGTGCTATTTAGTTTAGAATGTAATTCGCTTTGATACTAAACCTCACCGGATTCTCTCTTCTTTTCTCTAAGACTCCTAGGTTTCACTCAACATCATATATGTGCAATATGAATTCATGTTATGGCATCTAATTGATTGCACATGATAATCATTAAAAACGCAATTTCCTGAAAAGTGGTCTCATGAATGGAATTGCAAGCCATGAATTAGAAAGAACATGCATCAACCAAATTGTACAAAATGGACAATCCTAAAGATCATGAAGGTCTTTTCTTTGGTTGTAATGAGGCCTAAGGTTATAATGAAACAAAGAATGAGAGAATGGATATCAAGGAACCTAATGATTACACTAAGGCATACATTCTAATTAGGAGTTCCACAAGTTTCACACATATTGTTCACACTTCAAGGTGTCCAGGCTCACAATTGATGCAGCAGCAGCTAAGGCAATGGAACACATGGAGCGGGTGGCGAATTCATATTTGGGTCGCGTGGACCAACCAAATCCGGGCTGAACTTCGTGGACCTCTACAGAGGGCATATGAGGTCGGATCGTCTATTATAATATGTTTTCGAAAAGCCCAAGACAAGCCCTACAGATGTTATGAAGACTCTGTCCTCAATTACAGATCAAAAAAGGCCCAAATTCGGCCATCTATCTTGTTACGCGAAGACATGAGCTGGATGAGAGCTGGACGAGCTGGGGGAGCTGAACTTCGTGGACCTCTACAGAGGCCATATGGAGTTGGATTGTCTATTATAATATGTTTCCGGAAATCCCAAGACGAGCCCTACAAATGTTATGAAGACTCCATCCTCTGTAACAGATCAAAAAAGGCTCAAATTCAGACATCTATTTTGTTACGCGAAGACTTGAGCTGGAAGTTTGAATTAGATGACATTGAGTCTGAGTCAGATTAGGATTTGTTCTCTTTTTCGTAATCTTTGTTTGATTAGGATTTGTTCTCTTTTCCTATATAGGATTTCTTTTTAGTTTTAGTTTAAGTTAATTTAGAAGTTGATTCCTTGTGGAAGTCGACTTATTGATTTTCCTATTTAAGTTGTTTGAATTCAATTTGTTATGAAGTTTTTGATGATTAATAAAATTTGAGAGAGAGCATCTCCTTTTATCCAATTTCGGTATCCTTAATGGATCAACGAATTTGAAGCCTATTATTCTGGTATCTGTGCGCAGATCAACAGATTAATAGTAGGGTTCGCTTCCGGTATTCGTGCGCGAATCAACGGATCCGAATCATTTATCTTTTCTTTTATCGATTGTTGTTTGTGTTGAATTTTCTGCTACCTCAGTTGGAATTTGAGGCCTATTATTCTGGTATCTATGCGCAGATCAACAGATTAATAGTAGGGTTCGCTTCCGGTATTCGTGTGCGAATCAACGGATCCGAATCGTTTATCCTTTATTTTTATCAATTGTTGTTTGGTGAATATTCCACTGCATCAACAATTCTACATGTGCATGCTACTCTTATTTTCAAATTGAGTAGTTCATTTACTTTTCTTTCTTTTCTAGGCCATTCGTGCCTAATTTCTTGGTTCTCTTTTTCTTTGCTTGCCAATTCTTTTCCTTGCATGCTTTTCATTTTCTTTTCTTTTCACACTCTTTTCAAGCTTTTGTTTTCTTTCAATTTTTCTTTTCAAACATTCTTGCTTTGCAAGACTCTTTGCACACATTTACATGCCTAGGTACAAACCTTACATTTTCAAGTTCAAAATTTTTCATTGATTTCCTAAGCCTTAGTAAATCATTTGGTCAAGGTAGGTCAATTATCGTAAGGCTATAAGGTTCAAATAGATGTGGTTCATGAATGTAAGGCTTAAAATGTGTTTGGCTTCAAAGGGGCTTGGGAGCACACATATTCACATTGGTTGGAAGTGTTTAGGCCAATAGTGGTTTTTCACATGCATCGCCTAAAATCATTTCTAAAGGCTTGTCCACTAGGCAAAATAAGGCATCCACAAGCAGTCCATAACATGGGCTTCTTCCCGGTTGACTTCAAACCTACCAAACACAATTTCTCATATGTTGATAGGGGCATCATACTAACACTTGCTCCCAAATCAAGTACTCCTTTAAGCACCCCACTATCACCAATTGATATGGGGATCACAAAACTTCCGGGATCATCAACCTTCCGAACATATGTTTCTTCAAACAACATCGCTTCATCTCTAGCTCCATCCTTCTTGACAAAATTCCCTTCCTTAGCTTGTTCGGTGTGGCTTGGAAACTTCCCCTTCTCTTGCTTTTGGAGGGCCTCAGCAATTTGCCCCATTTGAGTCTCCAATTTCCTAAATGATGCTTCTAGGCTACCAAACCTTTGACCACTAGCTTGCATGAAACTTGTCAAAGTATGCTCGGCTCTTTGGAAACCTTGCATCATACCTCTCATTTCTTCATCAATGTTTCGGCGAGGTTGGTATGAGCTAGGTTGAGCATTGTTGTTGTTGTTCCATTGATTCCCTCCATATTGATTTCCTCATTGGGGGTATCCTTCTTGGTGATATCCTCCTTATTGATATCTACCTTGTGGTTCTCTTTGACGGTATCCTCCTTGTGGGTTACCACCTTGATTGTTCATTCCTTGTTGTTGGTTTCCTCTTTGTTATTGATTCCTAAGTGGTGGGTTCAAGATGTTGTTGTTGTTTGACCAAGAGAGGTTAGGATGGTTTCTCTATGGTTGAGTGTAGTTGTTAGAGTAGGAATTGTTACCTTGTCCTTGGAATCCCATAGCTTGTACCTCCTCTTGCTCTTGACCTTGAAATGTGTCATCAAACCCTTTGTTCTCATTGAATTGACCACTAGAGCTTCCTTCTTGTCTTCCTAGCAATTTCACCCCCGTCTTCGGAAATCCCATGCTCTCAATATGTGAAGTCAAGGTCTCCACCTTCTTGTTTATCCTTGAGATTTCAATGGCGGTTTCTATGCTAGCATTCACATCAAACTTCCCACCTCGAATACTATTTTCATTCATTTGTTGAGAGTTTTGTGCTAACATCTCATAAATTTCATATATCTCAGAGGCAGTCTTGGTGTCATATGAACCTCCACAAGCATTATCCACAATACTTGGAAAAAACGAGTTAGACCTCCTTGGAAGCAAGATACCTTATACTCCTCGGTGAACATGTGAGGAGGGCATTGGGCCACTAGACGTTGATACCTCTCCCAAGGCTCATGAAATAACTCCCATTCACTCTCATAGAAGTCCGCAATCTTGACCTTCAACTTCTTTGCCTTCATAGCCGGAAAGAATCTATTGAAGAATACCTTGTAAATCTGACTCCAGCTTGTCAATGACCCCGGCCTAAGCCCCATTAGCCATGTCATAGCTGCATCCTTCATACAGTACTGGAAGCAACACATTTGCAATTGCTTGCAAGAGAGACGCGTAATAGAGAACGTCTCAATAATTGCGCTGAACTCCTTCATGAACTGTAGGCAATCTTTATTCAGCTTCCCATGAAATGTGGGCAAAAGGTTGACGTGCATCGTCCTAAGCTCATATCCCCTAGCAACCGGGTCTAGCACAATTGGTGATGGTTGGTTCCCGATTTCCGGCAGGGCATACTCTCCCATGGTCATCCTTTGACCACGGTTGGTGTGAGTTTCTTCAGTCATCTCTTCTCTAAAAGGGCCTTCGTCCTCCCTCCTAGGTTGTTGTCCTTCCGTACTCATAGTTTGTCTCGGCATTGCTTCAAACTCTCTCACACGGCTAGTGCCTTCCAGTGGGGGATGAACTCCTCTACCTAGACATCTCCTACCGTGCATAAAACTGAGCACCTGAAAAAGGAATAGATAAAGAGATACAAGAAAAGAAAAAAGTAAAACAGTACTATGAACAAGTTAATAACCAACAACCAAAATACTAAACTAACAATCTAAACTATACTAATAAAATATTAAGAAAAGTCAATCTATGTAATCAACGCTACCATTCCCCGGCAGCGGCGCCAATTTTTGATGAGCCGTCGTGCACTCACAAAAATGATATAATTTTGTTTGATTCTTGAAAACCCTTTTTAAGCCACTTAATCCTTTAAAATGTGATTTGATAGCAAATGGTAAGCAAGTTCGTTCCACAGGGATATTGAGTGCTAATTAGATAGATTGACTAATCATGAACAAATAAAATAAATCATAATGTTTGATAGATGTGTGGTTTCAAAAACCACCAATGCTAACTACTAAATTGAAAATACACAAATGTTATGAAAAATAGAATACTCAACAACCTTGATAAGAATAGTGATGAAAACAATTAATAAGATAGCGAGGGAATATATCGATTAACAATTGAATGTGGGTAATGCCATATAGCTACTTTAATGTACCAATCTCTTTATGTTAACCACTAAAGGCTTAGATTAGTGGGGTTGATATACCCACCACTAATCTATTCTATTCAATGGGTTTTTAATCACACAAAGAGTGTCAATCCACATATGAATATATAACATATTACTCCACTAAAAATTGCAATTAACAAGTGATATACAAGTAAATTACATAATGAATAGAATCTAATAATTTGAATGAATAGAACACATAAGAGATTCATTACAAGCTAAAGCTAATACCCACAACCAATTGATTCTCAAATCTATCCCCTAGATTAGGGGTTTAGTTACACATATTAGCAATAAATGAAAAGAAGTAAATAGTAAGGAAATCACCCTTGGGTCTCCTTCTTTAAGCTTGATCCTTCTTCTCCTCTATGCTCCTAAATGCAAGGAATGGAAGTAGAGGATATGTCTTGAAATGTGGGTGTTTTGGTGGAAAGTGACAAAGGAATTTGGGTGGAGAAATGGTAGGAGAGGAATGATTTAGGGAAGTAGTCAAGGTTTTGTGTTGAGGTTTGGATGGGATTAGATGAGTACAAGTAGAGAAATGGAGGATGAGGAATGAAGTGCCATGGATGAGAAAGCTAGATCTCAATGTAAGCAATTTCATGCTCTTCTCAAGTCTGGATCTCCTTTTGAAGATGGAAGGCCGTTCTATATATACACACTCTTGGACAGGTACTGATAACTGCTTGATTCGCTTATATGGTGCCAAGTTCGCTATTTTGTCGCTATGGCGACCCTGGTGCGTAAAACGGTTAGATGCAAAGGTCGCCATGAACACCATCTTTTTTGCCATTTAGCAAGTGGCGACCATGAGCAAATTGTGAAGAGGTCGCCACTTGCACATGTAGGTCGCTATGGCGACCCCTAAATGGCGACCTATAGCGACCCCCAAATGGCGACCCACTTGATGCTTTTTAGAGACTTTCTGTCACCATAGCGACCAGGTGGAGATCAAGTGGCGACCTTCTGATGCTCTGAATAATCCTCTGTCCCCATGGCGACCATGTAGCGACCTCCTCTTGCCTAAGTGGCGAAAATGCTCTGTTTCTTCCTATTTGTGAGCCTTTTTGCACACAAGTCCTCAACTTCATCCCAATTGCTCTTGAAACCTGATAAAACTTGAAACACTCAATTTAACACCATTAAACACGGGGAAATGCCCGAGAATCAAGCAAAAAGAATAGAAAATGAGGGCCAAAATCATACCAATTTTGGCTTGATTAAACCCATATCACCAGTTCAAACCAAAAACCCATATCAAACCAGGAATCCATATCAAAAATCCAACATCACCATTGTCACCATCATTTCCATCAGTTTTCTGGAAATTCAACCACCCAAAATCTAACACCCACCGCCAAATCAAACCTATCCATCTCCAAAACCAAAACCTACCACCATCCATTTTGACCCTAACTTTAACCCTTTCTTTCTCTCTACCAAACCACCAACCAACCCCACTGTCAACCACCACTACCTTTCAGATCAAACCCAGATCAAACCTAGAAGCACCAGTTCAGATCAAACCCATATAAAACACAGATCAAACCCACCGTCAACAGTCCACCACCACCATCTCCATCATTTTTCTAGAAATCCAACCACCAAAAATCCAACACCCACTGCCAAATCAAACCCATCCATCTCAATCCTAACCTTAACCCTTTATGTCTTTCCACCAAAACCCAAACCACGAGGAGATCGGCCATCCCTTTGTCAATGGAAAAGAGAAGGGGAAGAGAAAGAGAAGGGAATCGATGAGGATTGACATTGAGAGAGAGAGAGAGAGAGAGAGAGAGAGAGAGAGAGAGCCACAGTGGCCGCTGGTGTGAAGGAAGAGATCGAGCAGTGTGATTTTCATGGGTTTGGTGTTTGAGTGGTGGTGGTGGCTAGGGTTTGGGTGGTTGAAAAGATGGTGATGTGAAGAAGATGGTGATTTCGGTGGGTTTGGTGTTTAATTTTGTATTAGGTGGAGATCTAGATGCACATTTAAATTAAATTTTTTTTTAAAAAATATTCCAATTTTGCCCTTAGTTAAAAACACACGTGGGGTGCTCGTGTCGAGAAGATGGACGGAAACTGGGTTCCGTCCCCATTCCGCCACTTGTTGCCAATTAAAGAGAGTTCATGAGGTAAATTGTCAAAAAAAAAAAAAAAAAAGGTTAGGGGCAACTTGTAAATTCACTAAGAGTTTAGGAGGCAATGGTGCTATTAACCCTAAAATAAAATAACACGGCCAATATATTCTAAAAATAGTAAACAAGAAATTAATAAATCAGAAAAGTGGCAACCTTTGAGATAAATACAATGGGAGAGAAAATTTGTATTAATATACATTAACCTCTCATGCCGTTAATGAAAATTGCACTTTATTGACTTCGATTAACTTGTAAAAAGATGCTTAAATAAAAACTTGTAAAATGATGAAATGACATTAATTTATCAAAATTTGAAATGAAAATACATCAAATAAAATAATATTTTAATGAAATTTTGTTTTTAAAAAATAGTAGAAGATTTGGTTCAATCATTTTTGAAATTAATGAAAACAAATTAATAAAAATATATAGTTATGTTTTTTTTTTTAAAAAAAAATTCTTGTTCATTTTATATTTCATTGGAAATGTCAAAAATACCCTTCAACCATTAGTTATTAAGGGATCCAAGTTAAAACTAGACTATAATTAACTCAAACTAGAGGGTAAGTCACTGTAATTAACCAATCAGGAAAAAAAGTAATAAAAGGGGCAAAATGGGAATCAAAAGAAAAAGAAAGTAGGAACCAGTAGAGTGTGACAGGACAGGCAAAAAAAGTGGCTCACCACTTGTTGAATCATCCTTGTCCATCTGTCCTTGATTATTTCGGCTTCTGTACCCCTCAATTCTCTTTCATATCGTTTTGTTCCGTTCTCTCCTCCAACACAGCCTCTTCTCAAGTCTTAACGTTGTTTCCACCATCTCCAATTTTTCCAGATTTTAGCCTTAGTTATTTTTCACTTTCTTAGAAAAATAAAATAAAAAATAAAACTGAGAATGAGTTGGACTTGGGGGTTAATAGAGACAGAGAGAGACCTGATTCATGTTCGTCTGATCTGTCGACCAATTGCAATATTCATTTCGTTTACAATGCATTCAAAGCCATTTGATTATCCTTCAGGAGGGCTTAGCTCCACTTTTTTTCTAATCCCGAGACGATAAGACATGTGAGTGTGTGTGTAGAGAGTTGTCATTTTTATGTGATTTTACTCCCAAAATAAAACTGATTAACTTTTAAACGTGTTTTTCTATCGATTATTAGAGTTTTATCGCATTTTCTTCCTTGTACACATTTTTAATTGTTCTGCGTTTTGTGTTTTTGTCTTTCTTGTATGTGTGTGTGTGTGTGTGTGTGTGTGTGTGTTTAGTTTTGCCTCATCTTGGAGGTGGATCCGTATATTGTTGTTTGTATCCGGATTCGATCAGAGGACCTTTGTCTTCATTTGATTCAATTCAATTGCATAGCTAAAAAAATTTATAAAAGAAAAGATTGGGTTTTTTCTCATTTGGGGCAATTTGAAGGGCAAGTTTTGTGTCTCTTTAACAAAGGTGAGAGGTACACAAAGTAAGTGTTTTTATAGATTTACATTGTTCGATCTTTATGTTTTATGATAATCTGTAATTTGGACAATTTTTTTGTTTGTAATAATAGGATTGAATCTTGATTGCTACATTGAGTGAGCCCGAGATATGAAGTGTCGTGTCTTATTGATTGAGGGAGAATAATGGATTTGTATTGCATAAATTGCTGCGAATTTTTGACCAAGGAAGTTGAGATTTCTCTGGCTTGTTTAGTTTGGCTAGGGATTGAAGCAGGGATGAGATTGACCAGCTGGTAAATTATTCTTCATAGTTGTTAGAAGTGAGATAGATTATCTATAGAATTCTCCAATGCCCACATTCGAGAATTATTTATGAGTTCAGGGCAGCTGTTGTTGCTATCATTATCAGATCCTTGTCTTCGGTCTATAAGATTTAGCTCTCTTGGTTGTTTTTGGTCCAATACCCTGTTTTCTTTTCCCACTTCCGAGTTTACTTCTCCCATTTCCGAGGACGACAGTTTTAGTACTTCTCCCATTTATGAGGATGACACTTTTAGCGCTATTGACTTGAAGGATGGCGAGGATAACCACAACAAAGAAGCTGCATAAATTCGAGATACCATGTTTCCTTTGAAACTTTTTCAGACTTCCCATTCTTCTAATGCAAAGACAAATCTGTTCTATTATGCCGACCTTCATTTAAATAATCAACTCTCACTAGCATGCCCTACAAAGGATAGAAGACCTCTGGCCTCGTGGGGTATAATGGAACCGAAGAATAGCAATAACACTTCTACTACATTTGAAATTGTAAATGCCTCACTTTTGATTGGCTTATTTCATTGACAAAGTCACAATAGGGTTTAAATATGTATGTGTAGCTTAGGATTGAAGAATTTCACTCAAATGCTAATGGACCTCATTGTGGACTTCAAGTGCTTCAAGGAAGGTGGCCTACTTGTCTTGACTCTTAATTTGAAGAGATTTAGATTGCACACACACATTTTCATATTGCATCTCTTTGTGTGTTTTCATGTTATTATTATCACACTCTTTACGTGATCATTAGTCACACACTTGTTTGTTAAAGTTATGTGTGGTTGTTTAATCCTCCACGCGTGTTCCTTGATGCACTTGTGTTGGAAGTTGACCTTTTAGGAGTAATTCAGCACCCTGGATTCTACAGTTAGGGGCTGCAGAGCGAGGCTGCCGAATTGAGACCAGAATGTCTGGTTGCATTTTGGCGCCCTCATTCGGTGATTAGGGGTCGTATTTTTTGACTGTCGAATTCAGACCAATGAGTTTGATTGTAATTCAACGCCCTTAGTTCGATGGGCAGGTCGCCGAATAAGGCCGCTAAATAAGGCAGATAATTCCAAACCAGAGCGATGGTTAGCATTTCTGCACCCTTGGTTCGGTGGGCATTGATCGTCGAGTTGCCCGTAATTATGGGCAGTTTGGTTTTTTCGCACTAGCTCGTTTCTTCTCCTATGTAAACATCATGTTCTCTTCTTTAAAGATTTAGAGCTCATATTTTGTGTTTCTTGAAAGACTATAGAGTGACTTGCAAGAGGAGAAAGCAAGATTTGATTTTTATTATCCAAAACACAATCACCCATCATCCTTTTATGATTCATACATCATCTAGCATCTTCTAGGTATGATTTCTCATGAGTTTTCTTTATTACTCACATGAGTTGTAGTTAGAACATCATCTTCCTTTTTACATGTTATTGCTTTACAAGATATCTTCTTTATGACTTGACTAGTTTCAAGAATGCTTTTTAATTGTGTTTTGTGGTTTGTTTGTGATAGCTATTGCATATATGGTTTTATTTGCACATATTGCTAAGTTGTATGCATGTCATATAGACACATGATATTTAGGAATGTTTTTGACATGTTCATCCATGACTAGATAAGCTTAAATGTTTGACTTTGCATTTATGCACTCTGAATATTGCTCATATTCACATTAGGTTGTTTATCTCTTCTCTTTGAGAGTTAAGTCTTGTATTAACCTTTGGTAGTTTGCAAGCAAGAGCCTAGAATCACTATTAAAGGCACACAGTCTAGCAAAGACGGATTAGTAATCATATAGGTGTGATGCGGTCAACTTAGATTGTAATCGTATTTACAAATAGAGGATTTGAGGGTTCGAATGGCAATTATACCCGTGAGTTTTTTTTTACCCTTTTGGGGTTTTCTCACGTAAAACAAATCATTGTGTCATTTAGATTATTTCCGCACTTATTTTACATAATGATTTGTGTTAGAGATTAGGGGTGTTTGCTATTAATATTGACTAACCGAAATAGTTGGCGATTAATTTGGTTAAAACCTATTCACCTACCCTCTAGGTTTATTTAGACACTTAGTATATATATTTTCAAAAATGGCTAGAGCTTCCAACTGGTGTAGGAAAAGTTGGGTAAGTCATAGAGGATTCGACACAAAAGCACACAGTTTGATGAAAATTTGTTACCTTATGAGAATTCTAGGGTAATCTACATTAATGATCCTTGGAAAACTAATGATAAATATGAGTTCACTAGGAACGAGATCCGAACAAGCAAGTACACACTGATCACCTTCTTGCCTAAGAATATCTTCATCTAGTTCCATCAGGTAGCTTATTTATATTTCCTTGCTATTGTTGCTCTCAACCAGGTGACGACGAAAGGTAATTGTAGATTCTCATGGTATGGTCCTAAGTTTATGAATTCCTTTTTTCTCGTTATTTCTTAGCCTTCACCCAATGGCCCCATTACAACTTTAATTGTATCTTGGTTGATTGGTTTTTACAGGATATGTTTGTGGGTACGTATCATAGCTGTAAACTCTTAAGAGACAAAACTCCTTCTACTAGGGGCACCTAGAGGTTTAAAGGCTTGTGGCATACTCTTAACGTTATTGTGTTCCCTACAAAAGTGGCTTAGTTAGGATTTTTATTTCTAGGTTTAGTTTTTAATTTTTGTTTTCTTAGTTTTGCCCGAGGACTAGTAAAAGATAGGTTTGAGGGTATTTGATCGGTCATTATTTGTATATGTTTTTAATCTCCAATCTCTTTGTCAATTGCTTGTTTCTCAAGCTATTTAGATATTTAATTTGTTTGTTTGAGCATTTTTCAGGTTGTTGGTTCCAAAAGATGTGTTTGGAATATTTCAGAGAGAAAATATGATTTTGGAAGATTCAATGGACTTATGAGCAATTTGCCAACAACCGTTGTGCAATGCACATCGATACCAATAGTGGTGCAAAACCAGAGAAAAGCACCATAAAGACCGTTGTCCCATCGCCATGCAATTAGACAACGGTTCAATTCCAGAAGAACCCGTTGTCCCACTGCCATGCAAGTCGTTGCCTAACCTTGTCAACCATTGTCCAAACCGTTGTGAAAGGAACAACGGTAGACACATCGGTTTGACAAATTATTTTCGAGAAAGATTTCTGAAATCAATCAACCTCTTGGATTTTTATAAATACATCAATATTTTAGTGTTTCAAGACACCTTACAACTCTCTTATCATCATACAACATACCATACACACATATCATCATGCACAACTGTTAACCGCCTTTTTTGGCAGGGGTCCAAGGAAGAATTTTCCATCCTTGCCAAGTAGAGGGATGCCGCGAGAAGCATCTAGCTACCTCTGAAAGGAACCAAGATCAACACACCTATCTATTTATCGTGGTCTAGATAGCCCAATAGAAGGATGCCGCACCCGCAGGACCACGCGGGACCCCGCAGATCCCGTAGTACCCCGCGGATCCCGCAGGACCCAGCAGATCCCGCGGACCCTGCGGACCCCGCTGGACCCCGTGGTACCCCGTAGTACCCCGTACCCTGTAACTAGTCCTCCAAACTCCTCCCGACCACCTAGCATACAAGACATCAATAGAGGAGGTCGTAAATACCAAGGAAGAGCTAGACCACGCCAAGAGTTTAAGTAAACAAGGAAATTGCCTTGTTTCTCGCCATTCAAGAGTCCTATATTAAAGAGGAGTCAACTCTTTCAGTTCTAAAAGGAATCACTTGATTCTGGGAAATCAATCCCACGATCTTCTCGCCTATCAACATGGAAACGCCCCGTAAATTGCTAGGTCATTGGATTGAATTTATGGGAGTGAACAACAAGAAATAAGACCTATATATATGACAAGATTTTCAACGGTGAAGGGGGGATTTTTCGGCTGGGGGCTAGCTTCTTTCCTTCTCCTCTTATTTTCTATTGATTAAAGAAAAGGGCATATGCCCACCTATGATTGTAAGCTCTCTGGAGCACTTATGTTGTATTATTCTCCTACTTGTGTAAGCTCCCCGGAGCACGCCTTATTGATAGATATATAAATGATCTCTTTCCGCCGGATACTACCTAGGGGTTTTTCAGCATATGATCATGCGTGATGCTTTTTCCCCTTAGGCCAGTCCATCTTCTGTCAAAAAGACTTGTCATTCTCTCCCTCGTATCTATTTTATTACACATGTATGTAAGTTTATCATTGAAGAGCTCCTATCCCATATCCTACTTACTTGCTTGCTATCCGGGTTGGGGAATCACAATGGAGATCTAGAAAAGAGTATGGGATGCGGGATTCGGGATACGGGGTATGAGGGACGGGATACGGGGTACCGAGTACTGAGTACGGGATACGAGGTTCATAAAGAGGGATCACAACCCTTACTCCAACATGGGAACCCCAAACGCCATATCTTTCCCATATGTTTGAAGCCCGATGGGCGGGATGACTTTTTCTCCTACCTACTGCATCTTACTCCAGACATTTTTACTCGTACAAACCATGGTACCTAGAGGTACCTACCCCGCTGCAGCCTGCCAGGTAGCAGTTTGAGGGTGTTAATTGAAATTCCTCACCAAGAGCGAATTTACGGTTAACAACAACTTTCTCTCATCCATCTTTACACATAGAAGATTTGAAGACGAAGAAGATTTCATCAATGAAGATTTGAAGAACTCATTGAAGGCCAAGATGAGTTTTATCTTTTCTATCTCTTATCTTTTATTTTCGTCATGCGTAACTAATCCCATAACTAGGGAATCAAAGTGAACCTTTTGTGAATGCTCTTGTTTGGATTAACCATTATTTTATCAAAGGGAAATTGCACAAACATCCCTCGATGTTTGATGAAATTGCATATATATGGTAGTTTAGGCTATATACACACAAACTTCCCTCAACATTTGAAAATCATTGCACAAACATCCCCTGCTGTTAGATGGATCTGTTAGTCAATTATCAAAAGTGTAAAAAGTCTAAAATACTACCTTTATTTTTATTTTAAATAAACTAAAAAATAAGATAATTTTTTTAAAAAAATATATTTTTTAGATAACATGAATGTATTTTAAATTTGAAAGCTAGAAAAAAATTCATCTTTACAAATAAAAAAATAGTTTTTTAAACAATTTAATAATAAATAGATTTTAAATTTTAAATTTCATTTAAAATCAAGGGGGTATTGCACAAACTAAATTATATATATATTTTTTAATTTTTGAAGATGAAATTTTTTTCCAACTTTTAGATTTAAGATACTCATATTTTCTAAAATATTTTTTAATATTTTTTTATCTTACTTTTGAATTTTTTATTTTGTTTAAAATAAAAATATGGGGTATTTTAGACTTTTAGCACATTTGACCATTGACTAATGGATCTATCTTACGGTAGGGAATGTTTGTGTAACAATTTTTAAATGTTAAGGGAAGTTTGTGAGTATATGGTCAAAACTGCCATATTTTTGCAATTTTATCAAACCTCAGGGGATGTTTGTGCAATTCCCCCTTTTATCAATTCAATTCTTGATTTATTCATTATGTGTAACTTCTTGATTCCTTATTTGTGTTTATTTTTATTCACACCATATACCAATGGTGGATGATTATTTGATATGAATTTAGGGTTAACATTATCTAAGAATTAGGTTTGAGTATAGACTAAACCTAATCTTGATTAATGCTCACTTGAATGAATGAATTTTATCTTTAGCATAGACCAAGCATACTATAGAATTTGGTTCTAAGTTCTTGCACTTAACGGGTTTCTGGTCGTTGTTCACACCATAGAACAAGGGTGAATGATAATTGGGAATACATGACTCATCCAGCGATCATACGGTAATAGTCATAATTAAGATTAAGAATCAACCCTTGAATTGATTGAATTTTGTTTACAATAACTTTGAGTACTCATAATTGAGAATCATTGATGACCTAATTTTTCTCATCCCTTGATCACAATCCATAATTTCTTGTTACTTGCTTTCAATTAATTTAGTTTCTTCGTTTAATTTAGTTTTAATTCAATCTCAACAATCTTTATGGTTACTTTTAATTTAACTTAAATTAGAATTAGTTTTAGTTCATAAATCGTTTTTTCTTGTGGGAACGATCCCTACTTGCCACATTACTTATCTTCATGATTCGTGCACTTACGAGTTCAGGTTTTATAACACGATCAATATTGATCAATATTGATTTTCTACATCATCTACACAGCCAATCAATTTTGTTCAAGGAGCTCTTGTTCTTTCTTTCCTCTGACTAATGACATTTTGTCAGGGGCCGATGATGTTTCAATGATCCAAATGGCGGATGTTGGTGTTGGAATTTGTGGTCAGGAAGGGCGTCAAGCCGTGATGGCATCATATTTGGCTATGGGGCAGTTTCGGTTTCTGAAAAGATTACTTCTGGTACATGGCCACTGGAATTATCAGCGCGTCGGCTATTTAGTTCTATACAACTTCTACCGCAATGCTGTTTTTGTATTGATACTATTCCGGTATGCAAGTCTCCTTTTTATGTGAAAGATTTAAGTTTTATCCATTCCACTATGTGCTTTGAATGTACGGTTTTGGTCTCTTGTTAAAGATGAATAATGTTCATGCAGTTAACTTCTTTATATTTTGCATGGTCTTTCTTTTACTTCAAAGGACTGCTACGTTAAGCTTCAAAAGCTTTACAAATATTGAGCGAATTCTTTTTCCCTCCTTTTTTAATCAGGAAAAACATATGTAATCAACATTACTTCGTAACTCTAGAAATCAAGTTCTCATAATTGGATATCTAAGCGATGAAATAGTCCATTTCAACCATTCATATTAGCACTTGGGATTCTTATTCTTTTTTCTCTTTTTTATTGGTAAGAATAAGTTCTTCGGATTTTTTTGAACAATGCCCAAGTTAGATGGATTCTTTATGGCTATCATCCAAAATTTATTTATTTATTATTATTATTATTATTTTGTGTGTGTACGTTTCTTAGTGTAAAAAAATAGCCTTTTCTTATGAATTCTAGTTTTCAACAAGCAAATATTAAAGAACTTAAGAAAGTTTGCAAGTAATGAGCAAATTCTTCAACTCTTTTGTTCAATGATAAATAAAAAAGTAAAGTTCTCTTCTCTTTGTTTTGGGTTTCATGTTAACATACTTTGCTTTAATTTGTAGGTTCATATTATACACAGGCTATTCAACAACTTCTGCACTTACGGATTGGAGTAGTACTATGTTTTACTCTATCATATACTTCAGTCCCCACTATTTTTGGTGGTATTCTGGACAAGGACTTAAGCCACATGACACTAACACAGTATCCAAAACTCTATGGCGCGAGGTATAGACATGAGGCATACAATGTGCGCCTCTTCCGGTTTACAATGTGTGGCACATTATGGCAGAGTCTTGTTCTCTTCTTTGTACTTTATTTCATCTATAAGGACAACACAATTGATATATAGAGCATGGGCAGTTTGTGGACGATATCTGTGGTTATCCTTGTTAATATACACTTGGCAATGGACATACAGCGTTGGGTATTTGTTACTCATGCTACATTACATATACCTGCTTGATTATATTGGATTCTTTACCCATCTTTCCCAACTACTGGTTAGTTTTATTGATATATATATATATAATAAGGCACATCTCATTGTCTATGTTATTCTAGTTTTATAGAATTAAGTGAATATTCTTTCTATTTTCAGCAGGACAATCTACCGGCTGGTAAAGTATTGGCTCACTATTTTGCTTATAATAATTGTGGCATTGCTCCCTCGGTTTCTTTTCAAAGTTGTACACCAATCTTTCTGGCCTTCAGATATCCAGATTACCAGAGAAGCTGAGAGATTAAGAAAACGATGACTTGACTATTTGAGGTCGAAACCGAGTCAAGGTTCGAGTTAGCATGTGATTTACCTTCTGCTCCTTAACCCATCTTGAGATCATGAGTTCATCCATTGTATGGCTTTCCTACAGCAATGTCGTTGTAAAGTTCTAGGATGAGTGCCTCTTTTGTTTCCTTATGTTATGTACCCGACCTAACATCTTTAGTTTTAATGGATAATATAAATATGCATTGTGAGTTATTTACTTAATTAGGCCAAAAACTTGATGTGTAAAATCGTATTATAAAATATTAATTTGTAAGTGCACAAATCGTGAGATAAATACAGCAAAAAGTAGAGATCGTACCTACAAAGAAAATTGAATTATTGATTTAAAACTAATTTTAATTAAAGTTAAATTAAGAGTAACTAAAAGATGATTGTTTGAAGGATTGAAATTAAACTACCAGTTACACTAAGAAAGCAATTAACAAGAGAATATTGGTTTGTGATTAAGACTTAAGAGATGAAAGACTAGGTCATCAATGCTCCCCAACTATGTTTATTCAATGTTCGAATTGACTTGTGAAAAAGATATTAATCAAGTTAAGGGTTCATTCTTATCTTAAGTATGATTGTTACCGTATGATCATGGGATGAATCAAGTGTTCTAAATTATAATTTACCCAAAAATCAATGGCGCCAACTACAACCGAGAATCCATTAAAAGCAAGACCTAATGAACCAAAACCTACTTGCATAAATCAATGCTAAGATTAGTTTTATCCATCTATTGAATATTAATTAAGATTGTGTGTAAATCAACACTCCAAACTCAATTGTTAAATTATCAAAACCCTATATTCATGCCAGCGTATAATCATGCATTAACAAGAATAAAGAATTAAGACATATGATAAATTGAATAAGTCAAAACTTGAATTAATTAAAATATAGTCAATTCTAACAAAGAGCATCTATAGAGGTTCACATTGATTCTCTAGTATGAAATTAGTTACACATCATGAAAATAATAAGAAAAGAGAAGTAATAGATAAAAACCATTGGAGGCCTCCAATGAATTCTTCAGATCTTCAATGTTGAGTCTTCTTCGTCTTGCAAGTCTTCTATGTGTCAGATGGATGAGAGAATTTTGTAATGTGTTGTGTAAAGAGGTGGTGTGATGGAGTCTGGAAATTTGTATCCAAAAAGTGGTGTCCTTCAAAAACCCTAAACTTTATGTATATATATGAGGACAACCTTGAACGAGATCAGAAATCCGCTTTTGGCACAGAATTGTCAAACCGCTGTGAGTACCGCTGTGAAAGCCATAGCGGTCTTCACAGCGGTCTCCACTGTCCGTGCAAGAGCTGTGTGGTTTTGACAGCACAAATGACAGCGACCTTCATAGCGGTCTCCACTGTCCGTGGACCACTATTGATACTGCTGTGAAAACCCATAGCGGTCTTGACAACACTCGAGTTGAATTGCCGAAAAAGTCCCTTAAATCTTCTAAAATTGCTCTTTTCCTCTCAAATTCTCCAAACACACCTTCTGGAACCAACAACTTGAAAATGCTCAAAAAAACAAATTAAAACCCTAGATAACTCGAGAAACAAGCAATAGATTAGAGGGATGGGGATCAAAAACATATACCACAAATGACCGATCAACGTAACTAGCAAGTTAATGTATAAAAAAGTAATATAATTTGTTCATTTTTGTTGGTTTTTTGTGAAGCCTGAAACTAGCCTAAGGAACAAATTTTGGCAGGTAGCACGACACGAACCGTAGCGCAGATAAGGAGCTCAAGCCACGGCACACATATCGGTGGATTCCAAAGGTGATATGCTGTGTAGACTGTGGGGTGAACGTGGCACACATGCCGCGGCCCAAGAGGTGAAGTTTTCCATAGGTGATACGTGGTACAGATTGCGGCGCGGGAGGTGCACACACCGTGGTGTTCTGAGCAATTGAGAACAGAGACAGAACCACTATACGGGACGTTGGCTACAGACTACGACCTAGACCGCGGTAGTGACAAAATTTGTGCAATTTAGGAAAACTTGTGTGAAACGAAAAGTACTTCTTTAGGGTTTTGGTTGACCCTTTTGCCCCTATATAAATACAGTCATTATGTAAACCCTAATGGGTGTGAGACAAAGTTTTTAGAGAGATAGAGAGAAAATTGTAGGGAGACTAAGAGAGAGAGAAAAAGAGAGAGAGAGAGAGAGAGAGAGAGAGAGAGATTGTAATCAACTCTGATAGCAGTGGATTAAGTGCGGTGCACTCCGTAGTCCTAGACAAATCGCTGAACCACGTAAATCTTTAGTGTTGTCTTTTCATTCTTATTGCTTTCATATTACATGTGTGTTTAGATTTGTTTGTGCGACTCTTTTCTTACAACAATTGGTATCAAAGCCCTTGGTTGAGGCAAATTATTTTTCACACAAATCTAGGTTTTCTCAGGGTCATCGATTTCGTCACAGAGATGGGATCAGAGAAGGATACTCATAAGATTGAGAAATTAGATGGGTTGAATTTCAAGTTTAAGAAGATACAGATGGAGGATTATTTGTACCAGAATGATCTGCATTGGTAGATAAAAGAGAAGCCGTAGAGTATGGTCGATAAAGATTGGTCAAAGAAACGGATGTCGAAAAACATGGGTGAAGAGGATTTCGAACTCCTGGACCAGAAAGCATTAGGAGCAATTTGTCTCAGTTTGACAAAGCTAGTTGCTTTAAATGCAAAGGATCAGTAGATTGCTAGAAATCTTATGAAGACTTTGAAATTCCCTTAAAGCAATAGTGTTTTATACCTAGAGAAGGGGGGGGGGGTGAATAGATATAGTCCCAAATTCTTCAAATATTCAAAAATGCAGAATATAAGAATGAAATGAATGCTTAAAATGATATATCAATTGTATAATATGAATCAATTCATGTAAGCATCAATATACAAAAGAATCAATACAAGTGAACATATGGAAGATAATGAAATATAAAGCGAAAATGAGACACAATGTTTTTATGTGGTAAAACCTCAAAGAGGAAACATCCACGAGTTGAATCCATAACCACCGGCAAAGCAAATCTACTATACGAAAAGGACTTACACACTTAAAGCTATCAACACTATGATATCCACTTCAAGCTATCAAATCCTTATTAACCCTCGGGCTAGTGATTCACCAAGCCTACTCTCTATCCATGATGTGTCTTACACCTCTAGAGAGCAACTCCCTATCCATGGCTTTGAAGCCTCTAGGAAGATTTCCTTGCTTAGCAATCTAGATCACTAGGATCCTAGTCAAGCTACCCAAGCTTAACCATCCGGAGTACACAACTCCTTGCTAAGACTTTCGTTTAGTTATCCGGATCCCCTTGATCCTAACTAAGGCTTCTTGCTTGGCTATCCGGAAACCTTTCCTAGCCAAGTCTTCTTGCTCAAGACAAAGCTTCACTCACTTTGCAAGAGACTTCAACCTATTACAAGGCAATGATCTAAGTGATGCAAACGATGCAAGCACAATCAAATAAAGCAAGATGATCAATCAAGCTCTATGAACTTGCTTAGAGATATTCTAGAATATGCTTTCAACACACAATTACAAAATCTATCTAGAAATCAAAGCATATGAATCAATAAGAACAAGGTATGAATATTCAATATATCACACTAAAAACCTAGTTCTTAGATCATGAAATTAAACCTAGAAAATGTCATAAAGCACATCACATATATCATTTCTAGAATCAATTTCAAGTTAAATCAAGTTTAGCAAATATATGTTCAAGAGAAATCACAAAGCTAAAACTCAATTACCAAATGATCAACCACCCCTAGAATATGTTCTAACATCATTCTAAACACAAATCATCTATCAAATTGAAAGATTAAAGTGCAAATCAAAAGATGAAGTGAGAAGAAGAAGTTTAACATACAATGATGAAACTCGGACTGAAGAACAGCTTGCTGCGAACAATCATGAATTCAAATGACTCTGAAAATGTTTGGGGTTTGTAGCTCTCTTCAAGACCAACAATTTTGGTTTTTTGGATCACTCAATTTTGAGTTCGTATGAGAGAGTTATGATCAAAATAAGAAAACAAAAATATTGAAGAAATCTGCAGAAATTTCGTTTTGGTGTTCTTCAAGTTCTTAGAAAAATGGAGGGAAGAGAAGGCATTTAAAGGAAGGCGAAGAAGGGCATTTTTGTCCAATCAAAAGAGGCCAAGCCACCCTCTTTCCCGTGTGGGGCACGTGTGGCACACAGGACCAGAGGGAGGTTCTGGCCGTGTGGCACACGTGGTGGCCATGCCATGGCCTTTGGCCATGGTGCTTCTCCAGCGCACCTCTCGCGTTCTTCAGCCGTATTCGGGCATCCGAACTCCGATTTTGAATCCATTTTTAGATTACAAATCGTGACTCCCTCACGCACAATGAAAATTATGAAACTTTGACAAATGGTTGAGAAATCATCTCGAAAAATGACGACGAACACAACTCAACGAATGAGAACGAAAAGTAGCGTAGCTACATCGTTTGGACTCGAAACTAAATGAGTGAGTAACCGAAATGACCGGGACTCAATAAGGAATCAATTAAGATAATGTTCAAGACCAAAACATAAGAAACACAAACAAATAAACACTATGCAACACAAGCATGCCATATCTAAGCGATAGTGAAAAAACATGCAATTCTACAAGATTGTCAACAATAAGAAAAATGCATGTGCATGCTATATGTGTGTGAAAGTGTTATGTCAAATGTTTGAACAATGATACAGAGACACACATGTATGAATTGTGTGTGTGTGCGCTAACGCCTTGCAAGAGGAAGAAGAATCTTGATACCTTAGCATCCAAGTATGCGATGTTCCCCTTGAAGACGAGATTTGCACAAGATGTAGCTTCTTCACCTTTGAGGCTTCTTTCTTCCAAGAATCACCTAAGCAACAACTAATACAAATAAAGAGAGTTTTGCAATGGAATCAAGCCAATACAAATAAAAGATCTTACAGACTTTATCAAACCTATATGAATAGCCTTCTACGATAAGGAAGGACAATCTTGTCAAGAGGTTATCAAATGTGAAGATGACGGAAGGTTAGTTTTAGAGATCATCTAAACCAGTTCAAGGAACTGAAAGATGGGTTATGTTCTGTGTCTATGGGTTTCAATGAGGAGTTATTGGCGGTGTTTATACTCACCAAATTGTCAGAAAGTTGGAAGATGACAAGTCAGTCAATTGCTAACTCGTCTGGGAAAGAAAATTTGGACTTCCAATAAGTTGTGAACATGATCTTGACCGAAGAGATCAAGTTGCGTGAAGAAGGACTAGGGGCATCTATATCTTTAGCATTGAATATGGAAGGTAGAGAAGGTAGAAACAAAAATCGGCACACGCATCAACAGAGAAGATCAAAGTTAAGAGGAAAGTCTAAATCCAGGTATCAGGTCAACTATTCGGGAAATCAACAACGAAACAAGAAAGATGTAGAGTTCTGGAACTGTGGTAAGAATGGCCACTTCTCATATGAGTTTAGATTTGAGAAGAAAGATAAGGGCTAAGGCAGTGCGAACTGTGTGTCGGATGAGTTAGATGACTACCTTATCTGCTCATTAGAAAGTAAGATGGAGTCCTGGGTTCTGGATTCAGAAGCGTCATTCCATGCCATGCCACACCACACAGGGAGTTATTCAAGAACTACATCTTCGAAAATTTGGGTAAGGTGTATCTTGGAAGCTCGACAATGTAAGGCACATACCGAATTTGAGGCAGAATTTAATCTCCATTTGGCCACTGGCGTTAGACGGTTACATGACAACTTTTACAAGTGATAAGTGGAAGATTTCGAAGTGTATTATGACAATCACCTGAGGATAAATGTGGCCAAGGTTTAGGTTAAACTGCCAGTTTCGTCCGGTTTCAAACCGAAACCGTACGGTCAAAACCGTAACTGAAATCGTGATAACAATTGGCGGTTAAAAAACCGATTGGGAACCGGTTAACACATAGTTCAGTTACAGTTAAGGGTTCAAAAAAACCACCTAAAACCAACGGTTTAACCGTTGGTTTTCTTTTTTAAAAAATAAATTGGACGAATCAAAAGCTGCCACATGGCACTCTTTTTGAAAAAAAAAAATTGGGTTTTTGTTGGACAAATGACAATAACCGATTTTCTTAAAAAATATATATATATATATATATTGACGAATCAGAAGCTATCATGTGGCACTCTTTTTGAAAAAAAAAAATTGAGTATCCATTAAGGCTGGGCAGATGACCGTTGAACGGTCATTTGCTGCCCAATGGCTACTCTGCCTTTTTATTTTTGTTTTTATTTTTTCCCTTAAGTTTTTCTAATTGCAAATTTGCCCCTCTCCACTATAATCCTATAAATAAACCTCACCACCCCCCCCCCCCCCCCCCCCCCCCCCCCATCATAATTCTTCACACCACTCTTATTCTCTCAATCTCAAATTCTCAATTCTCTCTACATTCTACAATTTTCTTTAATTCTCATTTCTCATATAAATTAATAGATATTTATTTCTTCTATTTTTTACAATCATCTATTTTTATTATTATTCCAACAATTTTTTTTTCCAATCATCTATTTTTTTTTTAAGTGTTACCAACTTATCATTATTATTCCAACAATATATTTTTTTTTCAATTATCTATTTTTTAAAAATGTTACCAATATTATTCCAACAATATTTTCTTTACACATCTATATTTTTTTTATTATTAATTTTTCAATGGCAGGTGGGGGAGAAGGTTCAAGAAATTTGGAAAAAGAAAAGGGTCCAATGCAAAATTTGTTGGAACACGTTGGTGATGATGTCGATTATGACAACCAAGTTTACTACGAGTTCCTTCCAGCTCGATTTGGATCCGATCTCCCTTCTAGTTCTAATTCCCCTCTAATAATTCCATATGGACCTGAACTCAATCCCAATACCCCTAATACTAATGAAAATTTATTTGACCCCTCACCCCTTTCAGATGAATTTTTTACAGGTAAAGAAGAAAAGCTGATGAAGTCCGATCTCTTCAAAGTGCATATGAAGAGAATTAAGTTAGATGACGGAACAATCAAAATCCAGTGCAATTACCGCCCCAAATCATTCAAGACTGCTAAATCCTTCAGATATGGCATGTACTGGACCCATATAAAAAAATGTCACCCGTCAAATACGCGAAGGCTAGTAACCAAACCCAAATCTCGAGGTACGGAACCCTTTATAATCAGTTATTTCATTATACGTCTGAAAAAGTAGGGAAGAATTAGCAGTAATGGTTGCAGTTGAACACTTACCTTTTGGTTTTGGTGAGAAAGTAGGTTTTGTTAATTATTGTTAAAATGCATTAAATCTTGCAATGCAACGTGTTCCTAGATCTACTCTCTCATGTACACTACATTCCATTGATAAAAAAGAAAAGAAACAAATTGAAATAATTTTTTTTATCAATTTCAAGGTCGCATTTTCGTATGTGCTGACATATGGAGTGACAATTTTAGTAGTAATTCATATATGGGTGTGACATGTCATTATATAGATAATGACTGGGACATGCAAAAAAGAACTCTTGCATTTCGTGTTTTTGATGACTCACATTCAGCTCAAAATATTTTTCAACTCTCTAAAATAATTTTTCAAGAGTATTATATCCAAAACAAAATTTTTGCTATTGGTTTTGATAATGCTGTAAGCAATATCACATCTATTCCTATGTTATAGGATTTGTGCAATCCCTATTTTGGGGGTAAATTATTTCATCAAAGATGTGTATGCCATGTTTTAAATTTGAGTGTTCAAGCTGGATTACAAATTCTTTCTGCTTATGTTAGACCAATTAAAGATAGTATTAACTATATCTTGAGGCATAACAAAACCTAGAAAATATGGTTAAAATATTGCTCTCAAAATAATATGCGTCCCATTAAATTTTCTCGAGATATTACTACTCATTGGAATTCTACTTACACTACTACAAAAATGTTAAAAGACATCGGTGCATAACATTGGTTTTTAGCTAACCGATTAAAAAAAAAAAAACTTTTAGACATCGGTTCATACAAAACTAATGTCTTAAATATTACAGTTTGAAACGACAACGGTTTTTAGGCAAACCGATATTAAAAAATATATTTAGACATCGGTTCATACAAAAATGATATCTTAAATATTACGGTTTGAAAGGACGACGGTTTTTGGGCAAACCAATATGGATTTATTTTACAATAAGATATTGGTTTCCCTTAAAAATGATCTTTTAAATAAGTTAAAAATTATGACATCGATTAAAGATAAACCGACATGTATAAGTTTTAATTTGTTATATATATTTTTAAATAACTAGTGTCTTCACATTGTCAAATATCAATGATTTTAAAATAATAAATTAATTACCAGTAGTTATATTATTAAAAAAAAAATTGGATGAGTAAAATTTTTAATTCAATAAATTTACTTTTAAATCATTTATTTTTTTTAAAAATTGTTTATTTATTTTGCACCATTTTGTTTCATACTAAGAGACATGTTAATAATTCAATTACCATATAAATTAGAAATCTGAATCTTACATTTGTTCATTAAATTGCAAGATGTATATATAGAAATATCTCCCTTGTAGTGAGAGTTGTATTCCAAATCATGTTTATTACAATTGATGTCACCAGTCTCTTATAGAATATAGACCCATAACTCGACTATATATGTTTTAAAAAACAGAATTTTAATAAAAGTTCTAATAAATATTTTTTAATATCTGTCGTAGAAATTATTATTTTGATTAGTTGAATAAATTTAAATTTATCTAACAAGTTTTTTATTTATTTATTTTTATTTTTATATTTCTAACAACTCATATAGGTTATATATAAATATTGTGCAACTGTTAACAAATCAAATCTTGTAGTCAAGTGGTAAAGGCTTACCACTCTGATTTGAGGTTTCAAATTCAATTTCTCATAATGACAATTAATTGTCATTATTATCAGAAGTGGGGTGGGTGGGATTAATTTTCGTAATACATCAGTTATACGTTGTCGGTTTTATATATAACCGATGTGTTTTTAAAATTATTTACATCGGTTAAAAATCGATGTCGTTATTGCGTTTTTTTCTACATCATTCAAATCTACATCGGTTATAAAATTTTAAAAAACCTATTTCTTGCATTTAAAATAACCAATGTCTTTCAACTTTTTTGTAGTAGTGTTATAAATTGCTTAGTGAAAGTGTTGAATATAAAGAATTATTAGTTTCTTTTATTACTTATAACGTTCCTTCAATTTCTCTTCAATTGAACCATTGGGATGCATGTATTAAAATTCTAGAATTGTTACATGTTTTTAATGATACTACCGATGCTTTATCTAGTGTTTACTATCCCACTACTCATTTATTTCTTATTCAAAGTGTTAATATTGCTGGTGCATTCAGTGAGTGTGAATTCGATGTTCAATTGAGTGAGTGTTGCCGCTATGAAAACAAAATGGTTACAGTATTATGGGGAGATTCCAAATATTTACTTGCTTGCATCGTGTTTTGATCCACGCTTTAAATTAGAATGTTTGTAAGATTATTTAACTCTTTATTACCAAAGTTTAGGATTAGAAAATGTTCTTACTTATTGTAATTCCGTTAAGACTTTGCTTTATGAATTATATGATGAATATCTTAGAATATATCGTCCATCTTTGAACATGTCGGTTTCACAATCCCAATCCATATCCAGTGGTACTGCTAGTTCCTCAAAATTTCGATTAAAGGGTCTAGGGGATCGATTGTTTTCCTAAAGAGCCAAAAAATTACTAACATTTTCTTCATCCTCATCTGACTTGAGTTCTGAGTTTAACCGGTATTTATAAGCCAATCATGAATTTTTAGAAGATAAATTTAGTATCCAGGTTTGGTGGAAGGTCATGAACAGGATTATCCAATTTGGCTATTATTGCCAAACAAATTCTTGGAAGGACGGTTTTTACAGTTGCTGTGGAACAAGAATTTAGTGTAGGTGGAAATATTTTGGAACTAAGACGGTCGGTTATGTCTCCACAATCACTTGAAGTCCATGCGTGTGTTGATGACTGGATGAAGGCAAAATATAGACAACAAAAACTCCAGCCGGAGATAATGAATGACTTCGATCTTCGAAGATGACCGAACCACGAGAATAGAAGGCAGCGAATAGATTCCGTTCCAACTTTCAACCTCCAACACCAAGCATCTAATTAAAGGTACAAGAACTACGTGGCCTTTGATTCCTCTACATTGGTGGATTATATGTAGGCAACTTAATTGTACGTGGTCAAAAATCAAGTGCAAAGGCCGGTTTTTATTTTTATTTTTTATTATTATTTAAATTCTAACTTTCTTACCTTGTATATTTGGATTCAATGCCAATTTCTATTTTTATTTTTTTATTTTTTTTGCAATTGTGAAGTTGTATTTATTAATAAATGTCAATTTCTTTTCTTTTAAACATCATTAAATACTTCAATTGAATATTAGAACTTCTAAGAATCTAAGTAAAATATATTACGAATGAAAATGTTTGTTCAATTTGTTTTTTTAATTTTAAACTTTGTTCAATTGTAATTATTATTAGGCAGGAATTTTTATTTATGTTTTCTCCACACAATCTCACTTGTATTATTTTTTATCCTAAAAAACAAACTGCCCAATACTGAAATCGAAACCGCCCAAACCGAAATTGAAACAGCTCAAAATCGAAACCAAAACCGTAACCGCCTAACCGACGGTTACAAACCATGCAACAAACCGGTTTTTTGAATACGGTTTCAGTTTTGGTAGCCACGGAACCATAACCGGACCGAAATCGAACCATAACCATGGTCACCATTACCTGAGGAAATAAGAATGGGTCGATTTACACAACCATTAGTGGTTGTGGTTCAATTGCTATGGCGGAAGGTAAAGATGATCTGAACTTGTGGCACCAAAGATTTGTTCACATGAGTAGTCAGGGGCTGAAATTTTTGCATTCAAAAAGTAAGTTGCTAGATTTGAAGAGTGTTAAGCTTGATTTCTATGAGAGTTGCGTGTTGGGAAAACAGAAGCGAGTGAGCTTCAAGAAGACTGGAAGAGTACTGGCAAATGAGAAGCTAGAACTAGTGGACACCGATGTTTGGGGTCCAGCTTCAGTTTCGTTAACTGGAGGTAAACAGTATTCCATCATATTCATTGACAACCACTCTAGGAAGGTGTGTGTTTATTTTATAAAGCACTAGTTTGAGATATTTGATGCTTTTAAGAGATGGAAAGCTAGGGTTGAGAACGAGACAGGGTTAAAGATCAAAAAGCTACATTCAGATAAGGTGGAGAATATTAACACATTGAGTTCAAGAAGTTTTGCTACCATAGTGGGATAAAGCTCAGTAAAACGGTTCCTAGAACCCTACAGTGGAATGGGATAGCAGAATGGATGAACAGGTCATTGACTGAGAGAGCCATAAGCATGAGGTTACATTTAGGGTTACCAAAACAATTCTGGGTATAAGCAATCAATACAATAGCATATTTGATCAACAAAAGACCATCAAAGTCTTTGGACCTCGCTATACCAGAGAAGATCTAAACTAGGAAATAGGTAAAACTTTCACATCTTAAAGTGTTTGGGTGTGTTTCTTATGTACATTTAGGTGATCATGTGAAAAGTAAGCTAGACGCCAAGTCAATGAAGTGTACTTTGGTAGGCTATGGAGAAGATGAATTTGGTTAGAAACCGTAAGATGACCAAAACCGCAAGATGATCAGAAGTAGAGATATCGTCTTCAATGAAAGGGTCATGTACAAAGATAGAAACACACATGTGTCTAAGCCGGAAGAGCCAAAGTACTTTGGGCCGAATGATGTATCGGATAACAAAGTCGTGGAACATGGTAATCAAAATGATGAAGAACAATGTGTGCAGCCCCAGGTTCAAAAACCTATCTCACATGGAGATGTTCCAGTGATATAGACTCGGAGTGCATTGAGAAGATCAACTCGAACTCTTATACAAAATAGGAAGTAATTGCAATACATGTTATTGACAGATGCTGGGGAACTTGAGTGCTATGATGAGGCATATCAGGGAGAATATGTGAGCAAGTGGGAGCTTGCAATGAAGGATGAGATGAAGTCAATGATTTCTAATCAAACTTGGGAGTTAGCCAAGTTACTTGAAGAAAAGAAAGCCCTACAAAATAAATGGATGTTTTGGATCAAAGAGGAACATGATGGTTCCAAGAGATACAAGGCATGACTAGTGGTCAAAGGCTTCCAACAAATAGAAAGTATTGACTACTCTGAAATTTTTTCTCCTGTTTTCAAACTAATTACTATCCAGTTAGTGTTGAGTATTGTCGTAGTGAAAGGGTTATATTTGGAGCAGTTAGATGTGAAGACTGCATTTCTTCATGGAGATTTGGAGGAAGAGATATACATGAAGCAACCGGAGGCGTTTGCGGAAGAAGGCAAGAAAGAGTTGGTATGTAAGTTGATAAAGAGCTTGTATGGTTTAAAACAAGCTTCCCACGTACAGTGATACAAGAAGTTCAATGGGTTTATGCAAGGCAATGACTGTTTCAGATGCAATACTAATCACTATTGCTACTTCAAGAAGGTTAAGTCAAGTTTTATTATTTTGCTACTTTATGTTGATGACATGTTAGTAGCTGGTGCAGATTTAGAAGAGATTAACAACTTGAAAAAGCAACTCTCGATTGAGTCTGAGATGAAGGATTTAGGTGCAGCAAAGCAGATTCTTGGAATGAGAATTACCAGAGATGAACATGAAGGTACATTGAAGCTTTCTCAAGCGTAGTACGTACAGAAGGTGTTGTAGAGGTTTAGCATGAGTGATGCAAAACTGGTAAGAACACTTTTGGCTAGTCATTTCAGGTGATCAGAGTTCGAAGACGGAAGAGAAAAAGGACTTCATGGCTAGAGTTCCTTATGCTTCAGCCATTGGAAGTCTAATGTATGCCATGACTTGCATGAGACCAGATATTGTAAGTCGCGAAGCGGAAAAGAGTTAATACAAACAAAGAGTTGTTTATTAAGAACAATAGGTTTTAAAATTTTTATCATCTTCGGACCTTTTGTATACATGAATATGAGGAAGAGATTAGTTTTCATACCTTTGAAGAACACTCCTTCGTTTTCTTTTCAATCCTTCTCCATTAAGACTTCCAAGTTATGTCTCATGATCTAACAACTGTGTGTGTGGGCACATCACAGATTTCGGGAGCAGTTGAATGGAGGCTTGAGAGAACCAGAAGGCAACACATTGCTTCCTCTTATGAATTCAGCCAAGCTCTTGTGAAAAGAAAAAAAAAAAATTTCTTTTTCTTTTTCCTCTCTACTTACCGCACCCTATGTCTCTCAATTAGGTTTAGGTTTAGGTTTTTTTTTTTTTTCTTCCTGATAAGTATATTTTATATACTAAGATCCTAGGGTTTAGTAAACCAAGTTAAAATATGATTCTAAATCCTTTTTAATTTGGTTACCATTAGGGTTTGAACCTTTGACCTCTTTAAAGCAAATAAAAATAATCCCTTATTATTTTCATTCTTTTGCTCTTATCAAGGTTCGAAACTTTAACCTCCAAATAACAATTAATAATTCTTAATTATTAATATGTCAATTAAATAATCATATTATTTAATAATATTTAATTCAACAATTAAATAATATATTAATTAAATAATCACATCATTTAATTAATTCCCAGAATATATTTAAGTTACTTTCGTAATATTATTAATTAGACCATTTAATTCTCCGTGAGCCTTGTTACTATCAATCGTAAAGAGCTAGCAAGGGGACCTCATGGACCCATAGTTTTGAGCTCCAATAATACTTAGAAAAATTAATTAAACTATTTAATTAATATTTCACTATTTTTAACCTTGGAGTTATTCCACTAAAAAACCAAGGTTAAACTCTCGTAACTATAGATGTTTTACACAACCAAATTATTAATGTCCATTGATATAGCTATTACATATGGTATGATCCTCCACAAGTAGTTCATAATTAGAGCTAAATCATAAAGTTCGTTATACCTCTCTAATTATATCTTTTTCTTTAAGTACCATTGATTCTCTTGAATGATTATATCTTTCATTCCTTTATGGAAGAAGAAGAGTGCACTTAATCATTCAAGTCTCGAATCAACCCTTAAGGGAACTACTCATCTACTTCTCGTAAGAAGGAGTGGATTCCACTATTGTGTTCATACCTTTCTAGCCACAAGTCAAACCGTGATTCTAAGATACGAAGTTATTGATCGGGAATACTACTCCGATCTCACCCATGGTATTTCAAAAAGCACGATGTAACTCAAAGGAGCCAATAAGACACTCAAGATTTAGATCACCCATATACAACCATCATTTTTCGATATGTATGAATCTTTTCAACTAATCGATCCTAGTGATAGATTCATATAGATCATGGCCCAGTCCTATATGATCACATCATATAAGGTGCCTCCATTCTCATAACACCATATGAGTAGTTTAGGATAAGACTACCGTACATTACGGAATAGACTGCAACTGTAGATTAACCACAAATAAAGTACCCAACTTGAATTGCTTTCTACACACTCTTTAGATTGCATGTCTCAAAATGAATTCCTCTGTATATGACACTCATAAACTCAGTTTGAGTTTACATCTAGCAATCTTGGATGTTAGCACATATAATATAAATGTATGAGTGATGTTAATTGAATGAAATAACTACTTCTTTTATTAATGCATTTATAACATTTACAAATTACAAGCTTTAGGGCATATCCCAACAGATATTACCCATGCAGTGGGAGTTGTGAGCCGATACATGTCCAATCCAAGCAAGCCTCATTGTGAGGTTGTGAAGTGGATCCTAATATACCTGTGAGGTACGACAGAGAGATGTCTAACCTTCAGAAGAGATGAACTCAAGCTAGAAGGTTATGTGGATTTAAATTTTGCTGGGGAGGTGGATCAAAGAAAAAGTACTACCAGATATCTGTTAACATTGACTAGTATCGCGATTAGTTTGATGTCTCAGTTATAGAAGATAGTGACAATCTCTATGTAAGTTCTTCAATTTTGGTTGGCTTATTTCATGACAAACCACATTTGGGGATGATTTTGTAATGGGTAGCTTAGGTCCTCAATGACAAGCTTCCAAGCATCTTCGTGACTTCAAGAACGAAAGGTAAATCACTTGACTTGCCTCTTGAAGAGATTTATTTGCACACACACTTTCATATTGCATTTCCATGATCACATTTGTGTTTCTCTTAATTGTGTGCATTTATATTTTATCATCACACTCTCTCACTTTCATATCTTGTATATTTTTGTGTGACACATGCATGGTGATTATTCATGTTTTTATCTATTCCCATGCATGTTATTTACTCACTTCACACTTGCACAAAATTCATATAGTTTAGGTGTGTTTGAGAGCCCGGGAAAAGAGTTTTTAACTCTTACCGTGGTGCAAGTCGCTTCCCAAGAACCTGCCTATACCACGGCACCCACAGTGGTAAAACCTAGTGGGTTTCACGCGTAGGGTACCATAGTTGGTGACCTTGCTTCCACGGCGGTCCCCACCGCGAAGCCCTCTAAGGCTTCCACGCCATGCATACCGCGATCAGGACACCCTGTCCGTACCGCGACACACATAACAGTAGTGACAGGATTTAGTTTTCCAAGTTCAAAACGACGTCACTTTGGCTAGGGCTTGATATATATACTCCTTGTTCCCTACTTGGCCGAACTAGAGCTCATTTTTCACATTATTTGAGAGAGATTACTCCTAGAGAGAGAGAGAGAGAGCTCCCAAGAACTCACATTTACTCAACCAAGCACTTTCCCATGAGCATCTAGCTTCATCCTAACATCATCCAAGCATGGGTTCTCTTGTTTTTTTTTTTACTAGGTAATTTCTATATGTCCTAGAACCTCTTGTTTCATTCTTATGACATGTTTGCCTAGGTTTAACATTTATTTATTAATTAAATGCATGTCTCCTTGGTTAATGTTATTTCTAACTGTTGGGATTTATGCCATAAAGCTTGTAATATGTAAATGTTATCAATTCAATAATAAAATAAGTAGTTATTTCATTCAAATATATTAATTCATACAATTATATTATATATGCAAGCATCCAAGATTGCTAGATGTAATCTCAAACTGAGTATATGAACATTATATATAGAGGAATTCGGTTTGAGACATGCAATCTAAATAGTTCGTAGAAAGCAAATAAAGCTGGGTATTTTATTTGTGGTTAATCTACAGTTGCAGTCCATTCCGTATTATACGGTGGTCTTATCCTAGACTACTTATATGGTGTTATGAGAATGGAGGCACCTTATATGATGTTATCATATAGGACTAGGCCACAATCTATATGAATTTGTCACTAAGATCCGTTAGCTGAAAAAATTCATATATATCGATTAATGATGGCTATAAATGGGTTATCTAAATCTTGAGTGTCTTACTGACTCCTTCAAGTTAGATAGTGGTTTTTGACTTACCATTGGTGAGATCGGAATATCATTCTCTATCAATATCACTGTATCTTGGAATCACGGTTTAGCTTGTGGCTGGGGGACTTACCATTGGTGAGATCGAAATATCATTCTCGGTCAATATCACCATATCTTGGAATCACGTTTTAGCTTATGACTGGGAAGATATGCTTACAATAGTGGAATCCACTCATTCTTACGAGAAGTAGATAAGTAGTTCCCTTAAGGGTTGATTCAGGGTGTGAACGATTAAGAGCGCTCTCCTTCTTCCGTAAAGGAATGAATGCTATAATCATTCAAGAGAATCAATGGTACTTAAAGGAAAAGATATAATTAGAAAGATATAACGGATTTTATGACCTATATCTAATTATGAACTACTTGTGGAGGATCATGCCATATGTAATAGCTATATCAATGGGCACTGATAAAATTGGTTGTGTAAAACATCTATAATTACGAGAGTACAACCTTGGGTTTTTAGTGGAATAATTCCAAGGTTAATAATTGTGAAATATTAATTAAAGAGTTTAATTAATATTTTTTAAGAATTATTGGAGCTCAAAACTATGAGTCCATTAGGTCCCCTTACTAGCCCTATACGATTGATAGTATCAAAGACTCATAGAGAATTTGATGGTCCAATTAATTATGTTATGGAAGTAACTTAAATATATTTTGGGAACTAATTAAATGATGTGATTATTTAATTAATATATTATTTAATTGTTGAATTAAATATTATTAAATAATATAATTATTTAATTGACATATTAATAATTAAGAATTATTAAATTGTCATATGGAGGTTTCGGTTTCTAACATTGACTAGAGCAATAAAATAATAAGTGATTATTTTTATTTACTCTAAATAGGTCAAAGGTTTAAACCCTAGTAAAAAGTAATGATTAAAAAAGGATTTAAAATCCTATTTTAACTTGGATTACTAAACCCTAGGTTTTTAGTATATAAGATATACTTGTTAGGAAAAAGAAGCTAATCGGAACCCTAAAGAGAACAAGGTGGTGCAGCTACTTGAGAGGAAAAAGAAAAAAAAAAGATTTTTTTTTTCTCACTAGGATTGGCCAATTTCATCAAGAGGAAGAAGGTGTTGTCTTCCGGTTCTCTCAAGCCTCCTTTCAACCGCTCCCGGAATTGGTGACTTGCCCACACACACAATTGCTAGATCACGGTACATAGCTAGGAAGGCTTAGTGGTGTTGGATTATAAAGAATGATCGAAAAGAAAATGAAGAAGTGTTCCTTAAATGTATGAAAACAAATCTCTTCCTCATATTCGTTTATATATATACATATATATATACAAAGGGTCCCAAGAAGACAATAGAAATTTTTTGAAACCTATCATTCTTAATTTTATTGATTAATTTCAAATAAAAACCCTTTATTTTCCGCTGTACTACTTACACTAACATGTTTGAGACTTTGAATGTTGGTTTAGTGTGGTTTTCTTTGATAGCTAGCATTTATGACCATTTTGCCCTCTAACTAAGTCTTTATGCTTTCATTTAGACATTGATGTGTAGGACTCATTGATTGCATTTCTTGATTGCTTTTATTGTCCTTGCCATGTTTGATGAAAACTTATGTTGATTGGCTCTTGTTTGATGACTAGATTTTAGGTTTTCATATCTATATCTAGTTAGGTCTTTATGAGCATTCATTTAGACATATTGATATCTATAATTAATTTTATTGTCATAATTTAATCTTTAGGTAAGTATTTAGTGTAGCCTAGCATTAATTGCATTTTGAATATTGTCATATATTCACATAGGTTACTGATCTCTTCATTAAGAGTAAAGTCTTGTGACTACGGATGTGTAGTGCACAAGCATTTTGGTCTAGAATCACTATAAAATGCATGCGGGTAGTAGTGGTGAGTTAGTGACCGAGAATGGTGAGACTAGAGGTCAACCTAGGTTGTAAACATCAGATTTGAGGACCGTGTGTAACTAGTAGAATAGCTCGTGAGTTTTTCCTAGTTGTGGGTTTCTCACGTAAATCAATCAACGTGTTATTTTTTTTTTTTTTTCACACTTTAATTACGTTGATAGTATTTCATTGTATTAGGTTAATTTTTTTAATATTGACTAATCTAAAAAGTTGGTAACTAATTGGATTAACAACCTATTTACCCCCCTTCTCTAGGTTGTTTAGACACACGTTTATATTTTTTCAGTTGGTATCAAAACAGATTCCTAGACATACTTAAGAGATCATTGCTTGTGTGTCTTGCATTTGTTTGCTCTTTGATTGTTGCATTCATTTGCATACATTTACCCAAAATATATGAGTGAATTTGGGATGAGCAAATAGGGAGCGTCGAGCGTGAGGCCACCATTGCTCAAGGGTGACAATTACACCTCGTGGAAGGGGAAGATAGAGTCATATCTATTGGCGATAGATGATAGGGTGTGGATGGTGATTGAGGACGGATACACACCTCCCACCGTGACCATCGGAGATGGAAGCATTGTGCCCAAGCCCAAGGCTCAATGGAGTACCGAATAGTTTGGAGCTTCAAAGTAGAACAACAAGGCTATGCATGCCTTGCTTTGTGCAATGGATGAGAGTCAATATGAACTCATCCAAATCATCAAGAATGCACATGAAGCTTGGAGAATCTTGGAGACGACATATAAGGGAACTGAAATGGTGAGAGACTCCAAGCTCCAATTGCTCCAATTGTTCCAAACCCTATTCGAGACTATTAGGATAGAGGAGCATGAGTACTTCAATGACTTCTAAGTGAAGTTGATGGACATCGTTAATCAAAGCCATCAACTAGGTGACTTATATTCAGATAGAAGGATCAAACAAAAGATTATGAGGTCATTACCTCTTAGATTTGAATCCAAGGTAACGACGCTTGAAGAGAATAGTGATTATGAGAAAATGAAGTCGAGTGAAGTAATTGGAAGGCTTCTTGCCTATGAGTCAAGAAAGGCTCCCAACTCCTCACCTCCCAAAAAGCAAAAGGGAATAGCCTTGAAGACCTCCAAAGTTGAGAAGGAGGATGATGACTCGGATGAAGATGTGGATCTCATGGCAAAGAGATTCAAGAAGTTTTTGAGGCTACAAAAGAATGACCTCAAGAAGGTTGAGTGAAACCAAGAGAAGTCTTTAAGAAAAGGCATTCAATGTTTTGAATGTGGAGGATATGGGCATATCTCCAAGGTTTGTAAACCCTAATAGGTGTGAGAAAAAGTTGCTAGAGAGATAGAGAGAAAATTGTAGAGATACTAAGAGAGAGAGAGAGAGAAAGAGATTGTAATTAACTCTGATAGTAGTGGATTGAGTGCAGTGCGCTCCATGGACGTAGGAAAATTGCTGAATCACGTAAAATCTTTGGTGTCTTCTTTTCTTTCTTATTGCTTTCATATTATCTGTGTGTTTAGATTTGTGTGTGTGACTTTTTTCTTACAACAATTTCAAGAGCAGATATTGGAAACTTTATTTGGCAGTGATGAATACCTAGTGTTCGAAGATATCAGTGTTTTGTAACTTTTGTGATGGTCAGTGATAGTCTGGACACCTTGGGGAATATTTCTCTTGTTTCACCTTATATTTATATTTATTTTGTCATTGAAAATAACTAGTCCTAAGACCATAGAAAAAAGGAAATCTCAATACGAATTTATGTTTATCTCCTTGTTTAGTATCTTAATTACCACCATGGTTAATGTCTTGTAGGAAAAATTGTATTGAGTTTCAACATTTTATAGGACGAGCCTGCCTCACCTAAAGATTTTCTCCTTGTCAAGTGTTTTCGTGTATATTGAACACATGTCTATATTCACATTAGTGTTTGAAGTTCTCTTTTATTGACGTTATTGTCATTCTCATTCCTCAGGTATTTTCGAAAGCTGGTTGTGCACCAGTTTTTCGAAAGAAAAAAAACTAAGAAAGAATTGATTAAGAACATAGCAGAGTTACTAGTCTTAGAATAAAAAAGTTTAAAGTGACATTGTCAAAGCCAACTATTCTTTGTGTTCAGTGTATAGAAAATGCTAGTTGGATGATTCGAGTAGAGAAGGCAAAAAGGGTGGAAGAGGGTCGAAAATGGTACGCCAGTCACTCATCTTGAGAATATTGTTTGGTTCTTTAGTGTTGGGTATCAACAGAAGTGAACTAATAGGGTGACAGTTAGTTTCCTAATCGAACGACAATAGAGGAGGGCCTGCAACGGCTAGCGCGAACAAGGATTTCATGAAGGGAATTGAAAACAAAAACAAAAGGAGGAGACACATAATTACATGATGTAGTATATATAATAGTTGTGTAAAGATAAGTTTTGATACATTTTTACACTCAAATATGAGAAACAAGTGTTGACAGCAATACAAGTTATTCAAAGCTCCACTGTTTTGGCTCAAAAAATTTTGTATCTCTCTAACCAATTATCTCTCTACAAACATCAAAAGCTCCTACGATATGTGGTGTAAAGATATGACCTTTCGAATTCGGAAAGACTCGAAGAGTTCAAGACTAATTTTCAAAGATTCTTACACTTCAACACACGGCTAATTAGGACATTGAAGAATCTTCCAGAAAATATGAAAATATTGACTCAACAAAATCAGAACCCTACTGAATTCTTACAATAAATTGATTGCCTTTTATCATTCTTTCTCCTCATGTTTATCAGTTGGTCTCATTTAGTAGAGATTAATCTCTACTAAATGAGACTAGTTGATAAACATGATGAGAAAGAATGATAAAAACAATCAATTTATCTTTGAGATTTAGTAATAATCTTATACTTTCGTTAACAATGCGAGACTTCTTTGTCCCCAACTATAAAATAAAAACTAAATATAATATATGAAAAACTTGAAATTTTCGAAGCTTTTTATTAATGATGCTTTGATTACAAATGGAAGAGAAAATTACAATTTAGGGAGATAATATGAGAATTCATAGCTATTAACTGGCAAAAATGGCAGGAGTCCAAAGAAGAATTTTTCATCCAAACCAAGACTATTTGAAGTAGGAAAACACTACAGGAAATATCCAGCTACCCCGGGAAGGAGCTAGACTGATACGCCTAGACAGACATGCTACAAATCCAAATCAAGATCATGGGCACCTAGATCCCCAAGTACCAGGAAACAAAGAAGTCAAGGTCCTAAGGACCCCGCTACTTCAACATCCAAGTACCCCGCTACTGCATTATCCGGTATCTCGGTACCCCGATACCTTGATACACAAGGAATATAGGTACCAAGACCCAACAAGATACAGGGTATCCGGGTACCTCAACCCATCCTAGAATCGGTCTACCAGGCAATGGAAGAACGAGATAAGAGGGAGACTATCAAGGAAGAAATGGACCGATGCCCCAAAATCAAGCTCTAAGTAAGACGGTATACGCCAAAGAAGAAAGTTGACTTCTCCCACCACCTTTAAGGCTCCACTTTGAATGGGATTAGTCAACCCTGTCAAGATCGCCAAAGAAGGAAACGAAATCACTTGATTATGGGAATCATTCCCGCGCCTAAAGTAAGGCTACCATTAACGTCCCGTTGATTGCTTGATTAATTTATTGATTATCAGAATAATGAGCAGGAAACATGACCCATAAATAAGAGAAGACTCTCGATTGAGAAAGGATCGAAAAACAGACTTTCGACCTACACCTTACAACCTTTTTCCCACTTATCGACTAGCACGAGATCGCCATCACTAACCGTGCCTCGAAGCTCTATACCTAAACTTCCCAAAAACCTCCATTTTTTGTACTATATCATTATATCGTGTAAATTGTGTATCTTTATCAATAAAACAGTGTTATTTCTTTATTTTGATTGATACTCTGTGTTAATAGGCATTTGACCTCGTTAACATTTTCCTACTAATAGTAGCTTTGCTATGTTTTTGCTCTCTTTTTAATGAATGAATACTACTCTTTATAGTATTACCAAAGCTTTATCCAATACTCTACAAACATAATTATGATTTTTGTTTAAGAACGGAAAACTTGTTTGCTTTTCTACAAAAATCAAAGAATCAATTATGGTTCTTAAAAATGCAAACTTTGTCCTCGTCATATTGCTGCTTCAAAAGCTTGTTGTCCTTTTGTCTTTTGATGTCCTTTTTTTAAGGTGTCAATATTGTGATAGGCTTCGTCATCAAGTACATCATCCTCATCTTCATAAGTAAGCTTGTAGAATCTGGATTCTTCTCTATCTTGGATTTCACAAAGATAATCATCTATCTTTGGGCTAAAAAAAATCCAAGGTACTTGACGTTGCAGCAATTGCTGATCATAATTCCTGACGAATATGGACATATGAGGGGTTTGTGCAAAAAGCCTTGGTTTGTGTGAGTTCATGCAATCAAAATACTTTTGAGCTTTGTATTGATGAAGATACTTAACACAATAATCATGATTTGCTTGGGTAGACAGGTAGATATATAACAAGTCTATCAAACCTAGTTGTCCATTCACGGGGTATAGATTCGATGTCCAAGTCGAACCCATATTTTCCTCCATACATGCAGAGTGATTTTTGTTATTTATCAGGGACGAAATGGATCTTTAAAATATTGGTAGCATGTAAGCTATCAATAATTCCATAATTAAACAATTCTACAATATGGACAAGTCCAGATATATCTGGGATGTCGATAGCCATTGAAAAAATGTCCAGGTTAATTTGTACAGTGGTGAATTTGTATTGGACTTCTCCATTTATTTTGTTAGTTAGGGTTATAGCAGTCATACCTGAAGGTAATTCTCCTGTTGTTGAAAGAAATTTCTGAATTTTTAAGAAATGCTTTATAGATTAAGCTTCTACTAGACCAAGAATGGTTTTTTAAGAATTCTAGCATGTTCTTGCATAAGAGTAATGTTAGTAGCAGTAGGATCTAAAACATGTTTTTCTTCTTCAATAAGCTTTTTAGACTTTTGTTGAGACAATTTAAGCTCCTGCGATAATTCTTGGACTTTATTTTGAAGACAGTCTATTTCTAAATTAAGATTTTCTACATGTTCATTTTGTTTTTCTACTTATTCCATAAATTGGAACTTGGCTTCTGTAGTAGATATAAAATTATTCATAAAAGCTAGGATTTGATTTCTATCATAAAGAAAATTTTGAAAACTTAAAATTGGTTATGTACCAATTTGATTTTCTAAATATAGCTTTAATGCTCTTTCAACATTTTCATAAGTATAATAGCCTTTGAAAATAGGGTTTAGAAATTTTTCTATATAATATACAGCTTTTTGCCAGGCTGAATAAATACCTATTTTTCTGCCTTTAAAAATCATATAATAAGAAAACATATTATTTTCTACAAAATAATGAGTTATATTTAAAGAATCAACAAAACCTATTTTATCATTTCAAAAATACCATGTATTATTTAATACTGCATGCTGAGCTTCACTAAGACTATGCTTGATACTATTAACTAGGGTTCAAATGGAACTCTTGGGCAACTATTAACCATATAAAGTTCTATAACTAGCTTTTTATGCTAGAGCTTGCTTTTGAACTTTGAGCTGTCATTCCTGCGAAATTTGGATTAAGAAATCATCAATCTTGTAAAATGTCAGTTAATTTTTTATTTTATTTTTTCATTTTATATGTTCAAAATTTGCTTTATATCCTCTGCCGGTTATGACTTCTAAAACATGTAACCATCTTCTACTAATAAAAGAATTTTTCTTTTCAAAATTTTTCTTTTGGACTATTTTATAAAATTCTACTATATTATTGCAGTCTGTTTTAATTGTAAAAAAATTATTCTGTATATATAAGTGGAAAGTATTTAAAGAATATATAATTCCTAAATTTCTAATTCAGTATTAGATTTCCTACTTTCAGGTTCAATAAATTTTCCGATTGTGTACATAGCTATTCCTTCATCATTATTATGACTTTCTTTAGTGACTTTCTTTAGTATCTGTTTGTATAATTTTATAATAATTATCAATAGGCAAAGCTAAAGGCTTTAGTCCTTTGACTATTTCTTAAATTTTCTTAACCAATTTGATATCTTCAGAATTGAAATATTTTTGACCATTTTTACTTAGTTTATTATACATGGGTCTAACTAGAATACTAAGATTAGGAATAAACTTTCGACTACAATTTAATAGTTGAAACAAATTACGGTGTGTTCTAATATTAATCTAGGGGGGGTGGGGGGTGAATCCTAACAAAATTTACCCAATTTTCGCATTAAGTCAAGATTACGAAAATACCCCAAACTAGTCAATATATATAACAAGTGTAATATGTGTAAAATTTAAATAACACTTGATATTTAAGTGGAAACCCTCACGGGAAAAACCACGGCTGGTAAGTGTGCCACACTCGAATCTCGAATCCACTAATTGTGATAACGTATACAACCTAATCCCGGTTTTACGGCCTAATCCCGGCCAATATTCCGCTGCCAATATCCCGCTACCACTACCCGCAGACCTGTAAAAGTGGATCTAGTCCAATTTGCTCATGTGACCACCTAATCCCCGTCTATCACACAAGACTTACTTCTCCGAAGAGATCAACAACCTAAGTGAATATGCAATGATATTCAAATATGCAAGATAGAGCTAGGGTACTCTAGATGCTTACCTAGAATTATATGATGACAATAAAATCAATCATAGATATGAAAATAGCTATATGACATGGCATACAACTTTAGTTAAGTAAATGAGCCAATCCTAGATACAAAGCTATCACAAATAATCTCAATCATGTTAATGAGATCAATTAGCTAGATGTTAGATAAACATGAACAATCCTAGCTATCACAAAATAACCCAATCAACACATAATCTCAATCATGTATGTAGAAATTAATCTAAACACATACAAGTAATATAAGAGATAAAATTGATAAGTAAAACACTAAAATTAGATGAGATTAGTGTTCAACAAATCATACCATATGTGTTGAAGAAGACCCATGCTCAAATGATGTTGAATGATGCAAGATGGAGATGAGTTTTTTGGGTTTAGAGAGTTAAAGAAGCAATCTTGGTGCTTTCTCTCTCAAGAATATGGAGCCTCTCTCTCTAGGTTTTCATTTTGTGGCTCTACCCTCAAAATGATGAGAAAGATATGTATTTATAGCACCCAAGTGAAACTATGTCGTTTTGGAAGAAATAGAAAAACTATGGGCATTTTCGCGGTACTCGCGACAGTGCAGTAGCTCAAGATTTGAGCGCTCCGAAACATGACCAAACGACATCAAAACCTTTCATATAATATATCGTTGGAAAGGTATGGATGTCTACTTTATACTCGTTTTTAAATAATGACATTTCAATGTCTGTAGAAAACGTTATGGTTAATTGAGTGACCAAAGGTCAGAAACGGACAACAACATAGTTGCCCTGTTTTGGTGGTCAACTTGGAGATTTCAAAACCAACCCAAACGGTCATAAAATATTACGAATAATATACCGTTGGAAAGGTATGGGTGTCTAGTTTGTATAGAAATTTTCAAAACTCATTTTAAAGCTTTGTATAAAAAGTTATGGTCACATGACCATACAGAGGTCAGTTTTGAAAATCATTGAAATCATTGAAATCCAATCTTTTGAAACTAGACACTTTACTCCAATCAACCAAACCAAATCTAACACTTATCCAAGAGAAGAATGAGACCTTCTCAAGTGGTCAACCATCGCTCTAAGACATGCACACCATCGTGCAAGCGCGGACGTTTCCGATCACACAAACGGAAATGAATTACACCACACTTAAGACTAACATGAAGTGCAAGTGTGAGAATTGAATGCATCCTAATGCCTATCATGTCATGGCATTATCATAGAACAAGATGCAATCAATTCAAACAAGCATGAATAAAATTCATGACTTTGCATCCTAATGCCTAATCATGTTATGACATTTCAATAAGATAGATGCAATAACTAATCATGCATGAAGAGATATTCAACAATTATGAATGCACACATATGAAAACACACAACATACAAATATAGAAATATGCATGAGTTGTGAGTGTGTGTAACTATATGATCTCTTCAAACCATGTAAGCACTAGAATATACCTTTTATGCTTCTTCTCTTGAGGTCTTGAGAAGACCGTTGGATGATCACCAATTCCTAGGCTATCCTTACATCAACCCCAACATGTGGTTTGTCCACGAAACAAGTCAATCAATAAATGAGAATCCTTACAATAGTCCTAAAAAAAATTGTAACTCTTTAATTTCTTCTATTTTATCTGAAAATTCTAAAATCTTTGTAACTATATGTGGTTGTAATTCTATTGTTTCTTTGTTAATAGTTAATCCTAAAAATTCTATCATTTCTTTAAACAATTCTACTTTCTTTTTGGATATAACAATGTTATGTTTAAAAATATCTAATATCTTATGTACATGCGTTGTATAAATAAATCTATTGTTACTAAAAACTAAAATATCTTGTATATATGCTATACAAAAATTAGAAAATTGCTTGAATACTCTATCCATTCTAGCATGAAAAATTTGAGGTGCATTTTTTAATCCAAATACCATTACTAACCATTGAAAATGTCCTTCTGAACAGCTGAATGATGTGCATGAGACAAATTCTTCATCCAATCTAATTTGCCAAAAACCACTTTTACATTCAAATTTGAAAAATAAGAGGCTTTTTGTATACAATTAATAAGCTCATTTTTATTAGGAATTTTATAACTATTATCTAATGTATTATCTAGTCTTTTATAATTAATTACCATTCTACTTTTTTTTTTTTTTTTTTTTCACTATGGTTATTAACTATAAATGCAGGTCTTCTATGTCTCCTTGTACTTTTCTTATTACTTATAGTTCTAGTAATTCTTTAATATGCATCTGGAATTCTTTTCTATCTTCTAAAATTTATGCTAAATCTTGTGTCTTAATAGTTATATCGGGATTTATAATTTCTATTTTATAAAATTCACTAGAATTTGTTTTTATGGGATTATTTCCTATTATATCTAATTTTTCTAATTCTTCTATCTATTTTTTTTTCATCAAGCCAATTTTTACATTCTGTACAATCAATATTCTTTTCATTTATAAAGATATCTTGTAAATAATCCTTTATTTCTACATTACTAAGTAATTGATTTAAATCTGTTATGTCAATAGACTCTTCTAATAAAGAATCAAAATACTTTATATCAATTGGTACTAACAATTTTCTTTTCTTTCTTCTCAAAGGGTACTATTTGGGTTTCATATCTAGGTTGAAAAAATGTAGATTTTCTAAAGAAAATAAATCCATTTGGTGTAATCATTATACTACAATTATTACCTAAGATAAAGTTTAAACAGTGAAATCTAGAATATCTATAGACTATTTAGAGAGAAAACAGAGGAAAAGAATTGTGTAATTTTTTGCATTTCTCATTAAGCTTTTACAAATACAAAAGAGGTCAGATTTATTCTGCCTCAGATTCTCTAACAAACCTTATCTCTTCATAGCTTACTCAGCAATCTGTAATGAGGAGAGGGAAAATATCTGAAGCTATTGATGATGCTCAACTTTAGCCACTTGATCAACTTACAATCTTTACACTCCCCCTTAATTTGAGTTGACTAAGATCAGTCAAATTGAACTTAGTTCTGGAGTATTGGTCAGTGGCTGTTGAAGTATCATCACTCCCCCTCAAGTTGAATTGTTTTTTATCAGTGATTAGCTTGGAAGCAAGAAGCTAAACTTGCTGACAACAAGGGATTTAGTGAAAATATCAGCAGTTTGCACTTCGGTAGGAATGTAACGAATGTCCAGCTTTCCAGTAGAAGTTAGATCATGCAGAAAATGGAGATCGATTTCTATGTGCTTGGTCCTTGCATGGAAGACAGGGTTGTGTGCTAAGGACTTGGCACTTATGTTGTCGCACCACAAAATTGGAACACTGGGCAGAGAAATATGAAGTTCTAAGAATAAGTACTGGAACCACAAGATATCTGTGGCAGCCGAAGCAAGAGCACGATACTCAACTTTTGTGCTCGATCTCGCCACAACACTTTGCTTCTTAGAGGACCAACTTACTAAATTTCCTCCAAGGTACAAACAATACCCACCAGTGGACTTCCTATCATCGATGTTGCCAGCTCAATCAGCATCCACAAAGCACTCTAAAGTGAGCTGAGAGGAAGGCTTGAACACAAGACCATATCCAAGAGTTTCTTTGATGTATCTTAACACCCTTTTTATTGTCTACCAATGAATCTGAAAAGGAGAGGAGAGAAACTGACTAAGTTTATTCATTGCAAATGCCAAATCAGGACAAGAGAGAGAGTGAGGTATTGTAGGGCCCCAATCGTACTCCTGTAAAGAGCGGCATCAGAGAAAGGTTCCCTATTTGCAGAGGAGAGTTTGCAATTTGATATTAGTGGAGTAGGACATGATATGCAATTAGTCATGCATGTTCGAACAAGAAAATCCCAAGCATATTTAGACTAAGTCAAAGTCAATCCACCAGGTTCTCTGTGAGCTTCAAACCCCAGAAAATAATGGAGGGAGCCGAGAGATTTCAAAGCAAAACTCTTGTTCAAATCCTCAATGATACGAGAGATAAGTTTGTTGTTGTTGCCTGTTAGCAAGATGTCATCCACATAGACCAAGAGAAGAATGAAATCAGTGGCTATCTTGAAGAGAATAGAGATGAATCAGACCTGGAATTTTAGAAACCCCTTTGCAATAGAACACCTCTGATTTTGGCATACCAAGCTCTTAGGGCTTGTTTTAGTCCATACAAGGACTTATGAAGTTTGCAAACATGAGAAGGATGGCTAGAGCTGACAAGCCCTTCTGGTTGTGCCATGTAAACAACTTCATTAAGATCACCGTTTAGAAATGCATTGTTTACGTCCAGCTATTGCACATCCCAGCTATTGTTTACAGCGAGAGTCAATACCACTTGAATTGTGGAACTCTTCACCATAGGACTGAAAGTTTCATTGTAGTCCAACCCTGGTATTTAAGTGAATCCTTTCGCGACTAACCTCGCCTTGTACTTTTCAATGGACCCATCAACCTTATACTTTATCCTGAAAATCCATTTGCATTCCACAATCTTCATATCACTTGAAACAGGGACCAAGCTTTATGTATTAGTTCTCTGTAAGGCCCTATATTCAACATCCATTGCCTCTTTCCAAGCAGAATGGTGAAGAGCCTCAATTACATTAGATGGCATAGTGTTATGAGAAGTAACTTGATATACCTTTGGCCTAGAGATGCCATTTTTGGCTCTAGTAGTCATTGTATGAGTATTGGAAGGTTGTGTGGGTATGGTTGCTGGCCGAGTTTTGTGAGTATAGGAAGTCTGTTTGGGTGTGGTTGTTTGCTGAGTAAACTGAGTATGTTGAGTAGGTATATTCAATTGTACAACACTGTCACTTGTAGAAAAGCTAGATGCAATCCTAGACATATCAGATAAAAGAGTGTTTGTAGAGGATTGGGAGGAGTAAGCCTTTTTCGGAAAGAGTGAGGAATAAGGAAATTCTTGCTCATTAAAGATGACATTCCTTGAGATGTAGACCCTACCACTAGAATGCATACACTTATAACCCTTTGTATAATCACAATATCCTATGAAAACACACTTAACAGAGCGCATTTGAAACTTATGTGTATTATAAGGTTTCATGAGAGGAAAACAAGAGCATCCAAAAACTTTTAGATCATTATACCTGGATGCACTTTTGAACAACTTAGTGTAGGGTACAAAGTTGCACAGAGCTGAAGAGGGAAAGTCTATTGGTTAGGTAAGTAGCTGTGTGGAAGGCCACCCATCAAAAGGTTAAAGGGAGATTAGACTGAGCTAATATAGATATATCTATTTCTACAATATTTATACGTTTCAGCTATCCCATTTTGCTGAGGAGTGTGAGGACAAGATTTTCTATGAATAATTCCATTGTCATGTAGATAAGAGCTAAGAGCAATAAACTCTCCCCCATTATCACTTTGTAGACCCTTAAGTTTAGTGGAGAACTGTCTTTCAACAAGTCTATGGAAGGTAATGAAAACTTGTCTAACTTGAGACTTTAGGGCTAGAGGATAAATCCAACAGTATCTAGAGTATGCATCAACAAAACCCACATAATATCTATGACCTTGTGTTGAAAGATATGGAGAGGGTCCCTATACATCAACATAAATCATTTCCAGGGGAGCAGTATATTTGGTGTTTGAGTAAGAGTAAGGTAATTGATGCGCTTTGCCAAGTTTGCATGCATCACAAAAACTGGTAAAAGATGACAATGACACATTTATATTCAACATTTTAAAACATCAGCTAACACGTTTGAACAAGGGTGGCCAAGTTTATTGTGCCAAGTTTTTACAATACCATTCTTAGGTGTAGCTAGCAAGCCTGAAGTAAGTGCAAACATGTTGCATTTATGTGCTTTGACAGTGCTTATAGCAGAGGCACAACAATTTTTACAAGCATTGTTTATTGAATTCGAAGACACAGACAAAGCTAAAAAACAAGACTCAGATTTTGTAGGACTAGCTTTTGATAGAAGCATCCACTTAGCTCTTGAAAAGGTAGTTTTGTATAAACCATCTCTAAGAACACCTTGAAGCAACACTTTCCTCGTTACCTTGTCCTTAATAACACAAAATTGAGTGTCAAATTCAACTAAAACATTGTTATCTTTTGTTAATTGAGCAACACTCAAGAGATTTTTTGTAATCTTGGGAACAAAGAGTATATTATCAAGCAAGATTTTGGCTGAGGAATTAACTTTGGACAGAAATAATTGTTGACCAATATGATAAATGAACAGTGTTTAGCCATTACCAATGGCCAAACTTTTATTACCTTTGTACTCATGGCTGATGAAGAGATTGTTGAAATCATTAATTATATGATTTGTAGCCCGCTGTCAATGTACCAGCTTGGATCAACCACAGATGAAGACAAGGCTGTCATTGCATTATGACTGTTGTTGTGGACCTGATAAGGATTGTCATTAGAATATTCAGTTTGATGAGCAACATTTCTTTAAGGTTGAGGCTGTCTAGAAGAGTTTCCATTGTATGTTTGATCGAAATGATGATAGCAGATGTTGGCAGTATGACCGATTTTTCTGCACACTTGACACATAGGCCTAGTGTTGTTGAATCTTACATCGCCTCTTCCTCGCCAATTTGGCTTGCTAAGTAGCACATATGATACTAAGTCATACTTAGAAACAACTTGTCCTGATGAAGTTAGTGAATCAGCTATTCCTCTTATTTTCACAACGAATTCACTAATTGACATTGCTACTTTCTTCAAGACTTGTAACTGATGCCTTAAGTGCATTGTTTTTGTCATTGAACTTTGAGAGAAAAGTGTAATAATAGAATTCTAGAGTTCACACACTGTTATACATTGTGTGACCTGTCCTAGAACCGATTCATTGAGCGTGGATAATATCCAACCTACAAGTAACTGATCCACTTTCTTACAGTTTAGAAAATCATCGCTAACAACTTGAATTAACTCACTTGTTTCATCATCTTCAACTTCTATATATCTCTGTGGACCATATAAAAACTCCTCCAAATCGAAAGCTCTTACTATAGGTAAGATCTGAGCCTTCCTGTAAACGAAGTTGTTCTGATCAAGTTTGATTGGCAAGTTGAAGTTGAGATTCTTTGCTATAAGGTTCGATCAAGTGTCTCTCTATTTCTTGGTGAGAGTTGGAACTCCTTGATTCGACTTCAATCGAGCTTCTTTCTTTTTCTTCATGAGTATTGGCGCATCCTGATCTGATTCATGTGAGTTTTCTCGATCAGATTTTGTGTATGAACTCATGGCCGATGATCATGAAGCTCTGATACCATGTGAAATCTAGAATATCTATAGACTATTTAAAGAGAAAACAGAGGAAAGGAATTGTGTAATTTTCTTCATTTCTCACTAAGCTTTTACGAATACAAAAGAGGTCAGATTTATACTGCCTCAGATTCTCTAACAAACCTTATCTCTTCATAACAGAATGCTGACCAGGCAATACTTACTCAGCAATCTGTAATGAGGAGAGAGAAAATATCTGGAGCTGTTGATGATGCTCAACTTTAGCCACTTGATCAACTTACAATCTTTACATAAACATAAGATAAATTTATAATTACTTATTTGCTTTGTAACAAATGTTTGAGGTAAATTATGTATATCTCCATATATTCTTATAGGTATATTTATTATACAATCTCTATTTTCTTGTAAAGTTGTTCTTTTATCAATATTATCATAATAAACCATATTTATTTCATATTCTTTTTCTAACAAATTCCACTACTAGTATTAAGTATATATTTATATTTGCCAAATAAATCCAGCTTCTCTTTTAATACTAAGAGCTTATATGGTTGGGCTTTTGAAAAACCTCTATTGGTAAAAAATCTACTTATAGTAGATCTATTAGAAATAGAGATTTAAATATATATATATATATTATAGTTGTTCGGTAGGTAGACTTTTTTTAAAAAAATATATCTGTTTGGAGAAGCACCTCCCCATAAGCTTTTGCCTAGTAGAGGTTTAAACTATACTAGTCTCTACTCAATTTAAAATAGATAATCTCAAAAACTCAACCAAACAACCCTAAAAAACTCAATTAGACGTTTGTAGACCTTTTGAAGTAGTAAAAAGCTCAATCAAACAAGCACTAAATCAATCTGCTAAATCTTTGAATAACTTTTCACATATCTTTTCAGGTAATTAATTAATAAATTTCATAAGTAACTCCTCATCATTGGGCCTTCCTATTTGGCTCCGGTATTTATAGAATAAGTCTACATAACGATCAAAGCACTACATATCACAAAATTTTAATTGCTCTAGGCTTCACAAATTTTTAATATCTCCAGGCTTCCTATCTCTCTCTCTCTCTCTCTCTCTATATATATATATTAATTAAATCTTATCTGTAAAGCTTAATACCGTAATATTAATATTAAATTCATCTAATTCTGGTTGATTATTCTCTTTTACAAATTATCGCCATCCTAAATATATTTGTTTTTTCATGATAACCAATAGTACTTTCTAAATATATTAATTTGTATTTTAGATTTACTATAACTTGTAATGCTTCCATAGAATGTCTAATAAGATTTCCTTCCCATTTCTTAAATATATGCTTCCATTCACTTGGTTTATGATCTTGTAAGCTCAAAATTAATATATCTTTAGCTTCTGGAGACTTTTTCCATGATTCTAACTTAATTTAGCTTTAAAAATTCGTTCGGTTTCTTTATATTGTTCATTATTATCGAGTTTCTAAATATCTATCTACTCTAGTCGGTTCTGGAATACTTCTACAAGTTCCTCCTTCCTCTAAAGGTTTTTTTTTTATCTTCATTTACCATAATTTCGTCTTATATATAATTTTGTGTTTAAATTCATTCAAATTTAAATTATTTATAACCCTTAATTTGGATTTTTTTAGCTACTTGAATTGTCTATTTTTATTTAATTAGAGTTATTTTTGTGTTTTAGGTGAAATAACATGGAACTTGGGAAATAATCAAGGAATGAAATTTGGTTTGAAAAATAGCAAATCATGTGGGCCATCAAAGAAATTAAATATTTAAAGACCCAAGCCCAAAAACAAAGCCCAAGAACAAGTTTAGGAGCCAAAACCCACGTTCAAGTCCAAAGCAAAGTCAAATTAAGTCTAATTCAAGCCCATCTGAAGACGTGGACCATAATTTTTACCAAGTCAAAGACATGTGCACGTGACCCAATTATGTGAAAGAGGAATTTACTTTCCTATTTGGCTGTGAAGAACGAACTTTGGAGGGTTATAAAACTCTTCTTCTTGCGCCAAATTGAGGAGTTCACTTTTGCTCACCCCCTTCAAGGGATGAGCATTACCTCTTTCTCATAAATATGATATGTATCCATGGAGGGGGTAAATTTATCCAAACCCTAATATTTTTTTAGACAATTTTACAGCTTTATGGATACATGTCATATTTTTAGGAGGGTAATGCTCAGCCCCCTTCACCTTGAAAAGGGGTAAGCAAAAATGGACTCCGAATTGAGGGGTTTGTCGTTCGTGGGAGGTGGCGTGTGGAGCTGTGTGGCTTGTGAAGAAGGATTTCAACTTTGAAGTCGGAGTTCCAATGCATCTTCCAAGTTCTATTGCTATTTAAGTTTTAATGTCTTTCTAATTTTCTTTATACTAGGGTAGACAATGAAACCATGTGTTAAAGAGTAATTTTCAGAAATATTTATTGATTCCCAAAGATTTTTTTCAATGTTTATGGTTTTCGCTTCTATTGATTTTTAAATATAAAACCCTTTCATCTCTAGGGTTGCACAAATTACCCCGGATCCCCATTTCCCCGCTCCCCCATCCCCATTTGGGGGAGATTTTTTGGGGAAAAATGGGGAAATGGGGGGGGGGGGGGGGGGGGGGGGGGGCGCGGAATGGGGATGATTTTCATCCCCAAATTGAAATGGGGATGGGGATGGGGGGTCACCCCCATCCCCATTTCCCCCAAATTAATATTAAAATAATTTTATATTATATATTTACATATATGTTTTAATTTTTTTATTATTTAAAAACCTACCTATAAATACCTCATTAACTCTTTAAAAAACTAAGTATAAATACCTCATTTACTCTTGGCAAAACCCTAGATCTAAAATTTTGTGTCTGCGACTCCTATTGTGTGCCTGTCCTCTGGCTCTAAATCTAAAGAGTAAAGAGTGAAAGTGTGAAACCAGATCAGCCTCTTCAATCTTCACTCCACTCTTGAGTGTTGTCCTTAAGACCTCAACCTTCTCTCAAGTCTCAAGTGCTTCTCCGACCAGCTCCAGCCTCCCCACTGCTTGTTCGATGAGAAGACGACCAGCTCCAGCCTCCCCTACTGCTCGTTCGACGAGAAGACCACCAGCTCCAGCCTCCCACAGTCCCGCTGCTTGTTCGACAAGAAGACAACCAGCTCCAACGAGTGACGACCAGCTCCAACGAGTGACGACATTAGTTCTTCTGTCCACAACTCCACATGTTTCAGTTTCGGTTCTTCAACTGCTCTTCTCCATCCGACGGCTTCAGTTTCAGACTTTCAGTTCTTCTTTTGAGTTCAAATCATGTCTCAAAACAAACAAAAACAAAAGCAAAGTATATTATACTCTGATCAGAGAACTATGATTTTTATTTATTTAATTTCCTAGTTTCTTTTTGTTGTTTTGGTTTTATTTTTTTTAACTGAACTGTCATTTGAGTATTTGACATGTGAATTCTAATTACATTGAATAATCAATAAATTATACGCTGATTTTATTTTGTTTTATTTTATTTTTTCAGTTCCTTGACAGATTTGCTTTCAATCTAAATGATATTGTTTTATTTTATTTTTTCAGTTCATTGACAGATTTGCTTTCAATCTAAATGATATTGTTGATTTGGGTGGAGAATGAAGATTTTGAAAAGCTGCTGTCCCAATATACTGCCTGACTGCCTGTTACATGAAAGTGTTTTTTTTTAAAAAAAAAAGTTTGTGTAGCGTTGTATCACTTGTATGTGAAGTTGCCTTGGTTTCAAACTTTGAATTATTGAAATATTTTATTTTGTAATGTATTTTTTGTTTACATTTGTAATGAAATGTTTTTTTTTTTTTAGTTTAATTTGTTATTTTCAGTCAAATGGGGAAATGGGGAAAACAGGGAAACGGGGAAACGGGGACAAACGGGGAAAAACGGGGATAATAGGGAAATGGGGATGGTGATGGGGGGATGATGTAGGACGAGAGGGCAGCTGTGGGAATCAGACATGAAGAAAACTAAATCTAACCCAACTCCTTTTAGTTCACAGTATTACAAGTCCTTTTTGTTTTCGGATTTAGTTTTCTTTTATTAGCAGGTCTTTAGCTTTTAGAGTTGGACGTAAATCAAACTTATTGATGTATGTTTCTTAGTAGAATTAGGATTCTAATTTATTTTCTTTTTAAGCAAGAGTCAGGAAAGGTTATTGTAACTTTTTCATAAATCAATAAAAATCGTTCGTTTGAACACCAATTCACTCGTGGATTCGAGAACCCTCTCATGGATTCGAGAGTTACTAAGCTTCCGCTACGTCAAGTGGTATCAGAGCCTAAGCTGTCAACAAGTTTGCTGATGGCGTGCGATGATATTGGAGGTAATCGTTCGACTGACGAAGATCAGCGAATGAGGGCAATAGCAACCGGGGTTGTTACTGCCGCCATTAATGACATTCGTCCCCTACTCGATGGAGTTACGACACTACAAGCACAGCTTGAAGAAGTTCTTCAAAGATTGGAGGCGCTGTCTCTTGATGGCAACAGGGTATTCGACCAGCGACGTGGAGGGGCAGATGAGAGCTCTCGTGGCCCGACGTCCTTGATGCGTAACCCTGATAACATACCACAATTCCAAAACCTGCAGACATTACCTTTGATTCCAAACCCGAACTCACAGGTGATTGAACCAGATGACCGAAACCCAAGGAGGACCCAAGGGGACCGAGACTACAAACTCAACGTAGAGATGCCAATATTCAAGGGAACTCAGAACGTAGACGAATTCTTCTCTTGGATAGATGAAGTTGAAACAGGATTTGGAGTAATGGATTGTTCTGAAGATCGAAAACTCAAAGTGGTTGCCAACAAACTAAAAGGGTCAGCTGCAGCTTATTGGAAATACATGAAAAACAAGCGAGTGTTAGATGGAAAGCCACCGATTGCATCATGGGAGAAGATGAAAAGTAAATTCATGGCCAAATTTCTACCACCCGATTATGAGCAGCGTTTATATGTGCAACTGCAGAACTGCAAGCAAGGAAATAAAACCGTGGAAGAATATATCGATGAGTTTATTCGACTTAATTCTCGGAACTTGCTGCCAGACAACGAAAATATGCAAATCGCGAGGTTTAGAGGAGGATTAAAAAGGGAAATACAAGACCAAATGAAGATGATCAATACCTTCACACTCGGGCAAGCTTTCGATTTGGCTCGAAAAGCTGAGGAACCAATTAGAGTCCCTCCTGTGCGAACCAGATTTGCTAACCAGCAGTACCAAACCGGTCCCAGTAAGACAACAACCCGACATGAACCAACCACTGAAACCGCAAACAATGAAGGTCGGCCAAGAAGAACCACTCCTCAACAAACACCGAACCCTTATGCCAAACCAATGCCCTCACTATGCTACAGATGTCACCAACCTGGACACCGTTCGAATCAATGCCCACAGAGACCTGCTGTTAATTTCGTTGAAGGTGACTATGAAGAGGAAGAAAATGACTGTCAGGAAACAGAGGTGGTCGACAGAATTGAGGAAGATGGGGAGGACGATTTCGTCAGAACGATAACACGACAACTGTGTGAATTTCAGACTAAGGAGGTAGAGGAACTTGAACAGAACAAGTTAGTAGGGAACCAGGTCAAAGAAGAATGTTCCAGTCAAGAGCAAAAACTGAGTTGCATCGTTCAAAGGGTATTTTTGACACCAAAAAAAGGACCAGAAATTTCTACTCAACATCAGGTATTCCGGACCAACGCTCTAGTCAATGGAGAGGTCGCAAAGGTTGTGATCGACACCGGAAGTTCAGAGAACTTGGTATCCAAAGAACTGGTAAAGAAACTGAAGTTATCAACTGAGAAGCACCCACAACCCTATGGCTTGCGATGGATTCGAAAGGTGGAAGGGACAGCCGATGTAGTGAATGAAGTGTGCCGAGTACCAATAACAATTGGGAAGAATTATAAAGACGAAGTCAGGTGTGATGTGGTGGTCATGGATGCTTGTAAAATTTTGTTAGGAAGACCTTGGCAGTATGACTTAGATGTGTGTTTCAAAGGCAAAGCCAACATTTATGAATTCTGGTGGAAAGGTAGACAAATCATATTGAAACCACCCACTTTGAAGATAGAGACTCGGCAAAAGGAGGGAGAGAATTTCCTAGCCTTGGCAAACCGACATATAACCAAGGAATGTGAAGCTTGTGTATTACTAACTCAAGAAGAAGACATGAAAGGAGAACCAATACCAGACTTGGCTCTACCTTTGATAAATGAATTCTCTGACTTATCCCCCGATGAATTGCCAATTGGACTACCACCAATGCGAGAAATTCAACACCAGATTGATCTAATCCCGGGAGCGAGTCTACCCAATCTGGCACACTATAGGATGAGTCCACAACAACACAAAGTACTACAAGACCAAGTTGACGAATTACTACAGAAGGGATACGTCCAAGAGAGCAAGAGTCCATGTGCAGTACCTGCCTTACTAGTACCTAAGAAAGATGGCACCTGGCGAATGTGTATCGACAGCCGAGCAATTAACAAAATCACCATTCGTTACCGGCATCCGATACCCACAATTCAAGATATGATCGACCAACTGGGAGGAGCAAAAGTGTTCTCTAAAATCGACCTGCGAAGCGGGTACCATCAAATTCGGATTAGACCAGGGGATGAGTGGAAAACCGCATTTAAAACGCGAGAGGGGTTGTATGAATGGTCGGTAATGCCGTTCGGTCTCTCGAACGCCCCAAGCACGTTCATACGACTAATGAATCAGGTACTAAGACCTTTCTCTTGTAAATTTGTCGTCGTTTATTTCGATGATATTCTTATCTACAGTCCTGATGAAGAGACGCACTTGCACCATCTGAGAGAAGTATTGTTAGTGTTGCGAAAAAACCACTTGTATGTGAATAAAAAGAAGTGCAGCTTCTTACAAACCCGGCTGGTATTTTTGGGTTTTATCGTGGGCAAGGATGGGGTACAAGTGGATGATGCAAAGGTCAAGGCAATTCGAGAATGGCCAACACCGTCAACCGTTACAGAAGTGCGAAGCTTCCATGGGCTAGCCACCTTCTACCGGAGATTTATCCAGAATTTCAGTAGCTTGGCAGCTCCTTTAACTGAGTGCACAAAGAAGGGCTGTTTCCGATGGGAAAAGGAGCAAGAAACGAGTTTCGCACTGCTGAAAGAAAAACTAAGCACAGCCCCCGTCCTCGCGTTACCAAATTTTGATAAGTTGTTTGAAGTCGATTGTGATGCCTCAGGGAAGGGAATAGGTGCGGTATTATCACAAGAAGGACGACCAGTGGAGTTCTTTAGCGAAAAATTAAGTGATGCACGTCAACGATGGACAACTTACGAGCAAGAATTTTACGCTGTTTTCCGGGCTCTAATGCATTGGCAGCACTACTTGATCCAAAAGGAATTCGTGTTGTACAGCGACCATCAAGCTTTAAAATTCATCAATAATCAGCACCACATGAACAACATGCATGCTCGGTGGATAACATATATGCAGAAATTCACTTTCTCTCTCAAACATAAATCTGGAATGATGAACAAAGTCGCCAACGCATTAAGTAGACGGACAACTATGTTAGTGACAGTTGAAACTGAAGTTACTGGACTTGAAAATTTAAGGGACTTGTACGCCACTGATGATGATTTCAAGAAGGTATGGGACAAGTGCTGTACACACCAAGAGGCAGGAGATTTTTTAATTCACGATGGCTTCTTATTCAAGGCCAACAAATTGTGCATTCCTCAAGGCTCACTAAGAGAGAAGATCGTTAGAGAATTACATGGAGGTGGTCTGGGCGGCCATGTAGGACGGGATAAAACAATCGCCTTGATCACCGACCGATATTATTGGCCTCAATTAAAGAGAGACGTGGGAAAGATTGTTCAACACTGTCGAATATGCCAAGAATCCAAAGGCCAATCCCAAAACACTGGTTTGTACACTCCTCTTCCGGTACCAGAGACAATTTGGGTGGATTTATACATGGATTTCGTACTGGGGTTACCACGTACCCAAAGAGGAAAAGATTCCATCATGGTTGTGGTCGATCGTTTTTCAAAAATGGCACATTTTATCGCTTGTAAGCGGACTGCCGACGCAAGCCATGTAACTGACTTATTCTTTCGAGAAGTGGTGCGACTACACGGGGTTCCAAAAACTATCACGTCAGATCGTGACGTAAAATTTGTGAGTCATTTCTGGAGGACCTTGTGGAAAAAGTTTGATACCGCATTACAATTTAGTAGCGCTTTCCATCCACAAACAGATGGGCAAACGGAAGTGGTGAACCGTACTCTGGGCAACATGTTACGATGTATCAGTGGGGAAAAACCGAAACGGTGGGATCTAGATCTGGCACAAGCAGAGTTTGCATATAACAGCATGACCAATCGTTCCACGGGTAAAACCCCATTCGAAGTCATCTATACCCAACAACTGAAGCATGCATTGGACCTGGCTACCTTACCAGTGCTACCGGGAGTGAGTAAGGCTGGAGAAAACCTAGCTGAACGAGTTCAGAAAATACATTCTGATGTCCAAAATAATTTAAAGATCGCAAACACTGCCTACAAGAAAGCCGCGGATCAACATCGGCGTAAGAAAGAGTTCACAGAGGGAGATTTGGTGATGGTTTACTTGCGAAAAAATCGGTTTTCGGGAATCCGAACAAAGTTACAGAAGCGAAAATATGGACCCTTCAGGATCACCAAGAAAATAAATGACAACTCCTACATCTTGCAGCTGCCAGATGATTGGAAAATTTCCAATACTTTTAATGTAGCTGACTTGTCCGAATATCATGACGATGTACCTCTGTATTCAGACGACTCGGGACGAGCTCTTTTCCAAGAAGAGGAGACTAATGTAGGACGAGAGGGCAGCTGTGGGAATCAGACATGAAGAAAACTAAATCTAACCCAACTCCTTTTAGTTCACAGTATTACAAGTCCTTTTTGTTTTCGGATTTAGTTTTCTTTTATTAGCAGGTCTTTAGCTTTTAGAGTTGGACGTAAATCAAACTTATTGATTTATGTTTCTTAGTAGAATTAGGATTCTAATTTATTTTCTTTTTAAGCAAGAGTCAGGAAAGGTTATTGTAACTTTTTCATAAATCAATAAAAATCGTTCGTTTGAACACCAATTCACTCGTGGATTCGAGAACCCTCTCGTGGATTCGAGAGTTACTAAGCTTCCGCTACGTCAGGGGACCTCCCCCCAAAACTCCCCCATCCCCATTTTCCCCAAATGGGGAAATGGGGGGGGGTGGATGGGGAAGGGTTTGAGAAGTGGGGATGGGGATGGGGGGACCTATATCCATCCACATTTCCCCAATCTGCATCCCTATTCATCTATAATATTACGTATTTTTGATAGTTAGGTATATATTTTAATCGTTGCTTGTTTTTGTAACGTTAACTATAATTTCTTTGATTCTTTGTTTTTCATTAATTTGGATACATAGAATGTTTAGAGATTGTATTTTGAAACGAAAGAAAACCAACTTAAGATTTTGATTACTGTGTTTATTGTTAAATTTATGTGTAGACAATAAATTGATTTTTAATTATCACTCTAATTTGGGGAATTAATAAATTATCAGGAAGTTATGAAATTACATAGTAGTGTATTCCGATACCTTAGTATTTTTTAATTAATTGTTTTCATTAGTTCTCAGTTTAATTTTTGTTTTAATTGATCACTTTTTCTTAACTAGGTTAGGATTGAATTTAAATTTAGAATTAGATTAGTTTTTCACAATCCTCATGGGATCGACCTCATGCTCGCATTAGCTATTCTACAATAGACTTGTGCGCTTGCGAGTATTTTAAAATTTATCACAACAAGTTTTTGGCACCATTGCCGGGGATTGATTGAAAGATTAGTTTAATCTTAGATTTATTTAATTCTTCCACTAGTTATAGTTTAGGTTTTATTTTTATTTTTTGTATTAAAAAAAATAAATTATTAAGACTTTAGGGTTGTTGTCTTTAGTTTATTTAGCTTTGTATTGTTAGTAATTTTAAGTTGCTTCGACAGGTGTGTTTCGCTTAGACTTTAGACTTGGTGTGTTTTGATTCTTTGGTTTATTTGTTTTATGTTTGCATCAGGTCTTTGCTAGTTTATTTTAATGGTCGGTTGTCTTTAGTTTATTTTATTTTTATTTGGTTTTTGTTTAGTTTTGAACCTCGTTTGTTTGGCCGTATTATATTGTAGTAGGCATCCTTCTTTCATTCTTCAATCAAGCGTAGGAAGTGTCGTAGTGTTTTATCCTCGCTTTCGATTGATGGAGTTATTTCAGATGATCAGTCTATTATTAGAGATCACATTGTCAGGTTTTGTGAGGATTTAATCTCTTCAGATTCGACTCAGGTTGATCAGGATCTTTCGATTGTGGATGACATTGTTCCTATTTAGTTTATCAAGAGGAGAATTCACTTCTGGTCACTATTCCCTCTGCTAATGTTATCCATTATGCGGTGTTTGCCATGGATGCTCTTTCGGCCCCTGGGCTTGATGGCTTCTCAAGTCGTTTCTTTCAATGTTGTTGGGAGATTGTGGGTAGAGATGTGATTCTTACAGTTCAAGATTTTTTCCATTATGTTGTGGTTGCCTCGGGTTTGAATTCTAATTTTATCACTCTTCTTGATGAGGGACTCATTCACAGTTGATCAGTTTCGTCCTATTGTGCTTGATAATTTTCTTTTCAAGGTTTCTTCCAAAATCTTGACTGACAAGTTAGCTCAGGTTGCTGCTAGAATTCTCTCCACAACAATTTGGTTTCATCAGAGATCGGCACATTGATGATTGTATTGCCCTCACTTCTAATTATGTTAATGTGCTTCATAAGAAATGCTATGGGGGTAGTGTGTCCATGAAAATTGATATTTGTAAGGAGTTTGATACTCATGATTGGAAGTTCCTTTGTCTTGTTCCGAGGGCTTTTGGTTTCTCTCAAACCTTCATGGATTGGATTGTGAGCATTCTTGGCTCTTCGAGACTGTCTGTTTTGATTAATGGTTCTCCGGTTGGCTATTTTAGATGTTGTGAGGAGTTAGGCAGAGTGATCCTCTTTCTCCTCTTCTTTTTGGTATTGCTGAAGTTTTTCTCAATAGGTTATTTTCAAAGATGGTGGTGTCAGACCAACTTTTGTCTATCTCTTCTCCGAAGGGTTTTTCTGTTCCCACTCATTTGTTGTATGCAGATGATGATCTGATTTTTTATAGGGGCATGACCAAAAACTTGAGGAATGTTATGCATGCTTTCTGTGTTTATGGCAGCATTTCGGGCCAACTTGTTAACTGGAGTAAATCCTCCAGCTTTTTTAGGTCTTCAGTTTCTCCTACTCGGATTAGTTCTTTTCAGTACTTAGTTGGATGTAGATTTGTCGGTTTCCATTTTCTTACCTAGGGGTTCCTTTATTCCGGGGCAAGCCCATGAAATCTGTTTTGATGCCCATTGCAGATAAGATTTTGTCTAAATTTGCCAAGTGGAAAGGTAAGTTCCTTTTTTTGGCTGGTTAAGCTACTTTGATTCGCTCGACAATTATTGGCTCCTTTGTTCACTTGTTTATGGTTTATAAGTGGTCGGTTTCCTTAATTTAGATGGTTACTAAGAAGATCCAAAGTTTCTTATGGACTGGTTCTTGTGAGGGGTCCAAGTTGGTTCGTGTTAACTGGAACCGTTGTTATAGATCTTATGCTCTTGGCGGTCTTGGTTTGAAGGATCTGACCTAGTTGAACGATTCTTTACTTCGGAAGCCTACTTGAAAGTTTATAACTTCGAACAATTTTGCTTTCACTTTTTTGCGTGAGAGGTATATTAAGCAGTTGCAAAAGCCTCATGAAGGCTATATCACCTCTTCCATTTGGACATCTTTTAGGTCTAACTATGTTGAGCTCATTAATGATGGTATTTGGATCATCGAGAAAGACTCCCAGAGAGATTTTTGACGTGATAAATGGGGATCTCCTTGGGATTCCTGATTTCGTGGCCCCGCATCTTCAAGCTAAGGTGTTTGACTTCATTCGGGATGGTAGATGGATTTTGGAGGTTTGCTTTCAAGCTAGGTTTCCAGATCTCTGTTTTTGAATTGAGAAGATTGTTATTTCTCCAGTGACAAATTATTTTGTGTGGCCTCATTCTAGGGACGGTAGTGTTTCTTATAAGGCAACTTATTCTAGGATGTTTCATGACATCCCGTAAGTCCCCTGATGGAGGGACGTTTTGTCTCACTGTATCTCTCTCTCCCATTCAATCCTAACTTGGCGTCTTTTGCTTAATAGACTACCCATTGAAAATCGTTTGTGTAGGTCCGGTTTCCAATTAGCTTCCAGGTGTAATGTTTGTGGTGCTAGCTCGAAATATGTGGATGATCTTTTTCTGAAATGCCCTCTTGTTGCTTCTCTTTGGGAGGAGTTTTTTTTTTTGCATTTTAGAGGCGTGTCTCCGCTGACACCTAGGGACCTTTTCTTAGTCAGGACATGTCTGTTCTTTCATTGATCAGATTAGGATTTTATGGAAAGCTTCTATTCATGTAGTGGTTTAGAGTGTGTGGTATTCCCGTAACCAGTGGATTTTTGATGGGGAATCTGTTGATTTCAGAGCTGCTTTATCTCTTATTTGGCACTCTGTTTATGATATGAATCGTTTGGGGATCGGTTGTATGTGTAACTGTGTTGATGATCTGCTGATTCTTCATCGGTTTGGTCTCAGTGGTCGTTCTAGTAAGGCTTCAGTTATTGGGAGTGTGGTCTAGTCACCCCTAGCCCTGGGGTGGATCAAGGTTAACACGGATGGTGCAGCTTTGGGTTCGCTAGGTATGGAGGGTTGTGGGGGTATTAAAGCCTGTTTTGCGGTCCCCTTTGGTTTGGTTTGGTTTGGTTTTGTCTTTTGAGGCTTAACTCCTTGCGGCCTCTTTAGCCATCAATTATGCTTGGAAGTTGGGTTGGCATGGATCTGGCTCGAGAGCAATTCTTCTTACATTGTTCAGCTTCTTTCAGATAGGTCTAATCAGGTTACTTGACGTGTTCATCAAGCTTGGCACTGTTGCATTTATCAGATCTCGCATACGAAGTTCCAGGTTTCTCATATTTTCAGGGAAGTTAATCAAATGGCGGATGCTCTCTCTAAGCATGCTTTGGGTATGCCTTCTGATTCATGGTGGTCTTCCATTCTTTCGTTCTGTTCTTCATTTGTTGGTAATGACTGTATGGGTAAAGAATCTTTTAGGTTTTCCTAACTTTGTTTTTCTTGTGTGGCTTATGTGCCTCTGGGTTTTTTGGGGCGGCACTCTCTGTTTTGTGATGTTTTACTATTACGTTTATTACTATTTTTCCTTTTTTTATATATTTTTGGATACTGTTTAGGGGTTTTTCAGTAAATGATCGCTTGTGATGTTTCCACACCCCCCCTTAGGTCAGTCCAATTTCATCAAAAAATTATTAGGTAATTAAAATGTATTAAAATAATACAATACAGTGTTTGGTGCAAACACTGTATTGCATTATTTTAGTACATTTTAATTGCTTAATACAGCAAACACCGTATTAACTAATATATTATATTTGGTGATATTATGTTGCACTGTATTAGAAAAATACACTCTCTTTTTTCAATAAATATGGAATATTGATAAAATATATGTTATGTTGTTAATAAGGATGGCAATGGGGCGGGTTTGGGGCGGGGTGGTCTTCCCCGCACCCCCACCTCATTTATTTTTGGAAAACGCATCCCCTCATAAAACCCCACCATAGATGGAGCGGGTTGGGTTGGGGTGGGGCGGGGCAGGGTACAAAGGGGAGTGCTTTCCCCATCCCCACCCGTTTACCCCATTTACCCTATTTATGTAAATTTTTTTAATTAAAATAACAGATATATAACCATTGAATACGATATAATACAAAAAATAAAGTAGTAAGCAATTCTAAAAAAACCATTAAAAAATATCTCATAAATATAATTCTCACAAATAAATTCATTTTTAAACAAAAACATAAAGTATGAAGTCAAAATATTTGAAATTTGTAACACTAATCATTTAATAGTTGAATTTATTTCTCTCTTCATATGATCATCTTCATCTGCCATCTCTTCAAGATGTTGACACCCACTCGCATGGTTCCTACAACATTCGAGACCAACAAAAAAAAAAAAAAATTTCAATCTAGAATAATTTCAATTAAGTCATTGTTTGAATATCATTGATTTATTTTACCTCATTAAAATCTAGTTCTTCAAAACATGTGGAACACTCTGTTGTAGTAGAACATGAATCTAATCATAAGATAAAAATGAAATAATTAATTTAATTAAAATGATTAGTTATTGAGTAATAAATAAATATAATAAAAAGAATAAATTTAATTCATACAATTGAATTTAGTCCATAACCAATCTTGAGTGCACATCAAAGCCACTAATGTCTTTGGATAAAGTCGGCTACGATTTGGACTCACAAATCTACCACTAGTACTAAAAGTAGACTCAGATGCCACCGTTGACACAAGAATGGCTAGAACATCTCTAGCAATAGCATGCAAAATAGGATACTTACTTGCATTCGCCTTCCACCAGTTTAATATATCAAAATCTTCATTTCTAGGTATGAGAGGCTCCTCCAAATAATAATCAAAGTCTGATTTAATGGATGCAATACTAGTGGCATTAGAGACAAATGCATCAAAATTTTCCAGATGATTTACCTTTCCCAAACGCACCTCCCTTGCTCGAAAAGATGATGGATTAGTAGGAAAACGATGAACTTCTTCACTAAGTTCAGATGTTAATCGATATTGCCCCACCAAATCATCACATATCTTATGATTTTTTTCAATTTTTGTGTATGCACCATCACCATAAATAATTGGGAAATAATATTCAATCAATTTCATCTTGTATCTTGGCTCTAAAATAGCCACAACAGCCATTATTCCATGAATTACATCCCAATACTGCTCGAACTTAGTTATCATACTTGAAGCCATAATCTGTATTTCATCACACATAGAATTCTTCCACTCATAAATTGAAAACCGAATTTCACAAATCTTTGGAAACTAAAGGTGTTACCGAAAAATCTTCACCGGGGTGAAATTCCAAATAACGACTTTAACGGGACCAAGATCAAGATTGATCCCGGTCGGAGGGGTATCACGTAGTTCGATACTGACTAAGTTCTCTACAATATAGGTACGATTTGGATCAAAATATGATAGACAAAACGGGATCTTTATTGATTATCACTTTGCATTACAAGTATATGAGTTGTGTCTTTCTAGATTAACTGTGAAATATGGAGATTCGGTAAGCAATGGAGATGGTGGTGGTGAACTTGTACGAGTTGATAAGTAGAACTCAACATAGGTTTCAGTTGATGATCTTACCATCCCCTTTATGGTGTTTAACCTGTTGTTTTTATAGGTCCTGTTACTTGCCATGCACCCATATAGTTTCGGTCTAGGGTTTGGCGATTACAGGACCTCCTTCCTTTTAGGAGATAACCTCGGAGCTTTTACGTGCGAGATCCAGTTTTTCCTTCCTAGGAGGAATCAATCTCGGAAGCAAATCTTTCCTTCCTAGGAGGAATCTAACAGAGTTGACTTGTTTAAAATAGAACTCTCAATTGGCGGGAAGGAGTACACCCCTTCTGTTTTGACTGAACGGTGGCGTTTCAATAAGTCTTCATGGAGCTTTTAATCCTAACATGAGGGTCCTGCTATTTGGTATTTTCTTACTTGGCGGGCTGATTATATCAGAAGGTGTGGACCACTAAGTATCCTGCTACTACTTGAGGATCGGGATACCAACCGAGTCAGTAGCGGGGTTTCCTGCTGATGAAGTAGAGGGGTGTCTAGATGGTACAGTAGTGGAAAGCTTGGTGGAACTCCGTGTCGGGGTGCTACGGGGTCCATAGGAAGCCAGGGAATGACTGGGTTGGACCTCGCTGGAGGGATTTGCGAATAGCCCGGCTTGGGGCAATGCTTGAGAACTGGGAGGCTGCATGTCGTACCAAGAATCAGGGTGTTGGGTGCTGAACTATAAATCAGGGTATTGGGTTTAACCTTGCATCAGGATACCACGGGGTCCATGAGAGGCCAGGGAATGGTCGGGCTTGATCCCGTTGAAGGGGGTATGTACTCTGATCAGTCGGGATCTCTCCTTTTCCGGATCAGTCGGGATCCCTCTCTTTCCGAGGTAGCCGGATGATGTTCGGATTCCCATGTCTTCCTTGTATCGAGATGGAAAATTCTTCTTTGATCCTCCGCCAATTTTGGTGGTAAAGAAAAGGTTTGCTGTAGGATACTTAGTTCCTGAAAACAACTCAGTTACTTCAAAAAATAACTCTAATATATCACAAATCTCTTTCGCCAATTTCCAATCTTCTTCACTAGGCAAACAATTATACTGTGATTCTCGTTGTTTTAAACGAGCAAATACATCTTTATATATCAGGGCACTATTAAGCATCAAATAAGTAGAATTCCACCTAATTTTGCAGTCAAGAGATAACTTTTTACCATTATGAATATTTAACTGACGAGTGGCCTCAAAAAAAATTTTCCTCTGTTTTAGGTGAGGCTGCCCAGAAAACAACACTATCACGAATTTTTTCAACACTGCCAACAATCACATCCAATCCTTCTTTAACAATCAAATTCAGTATATGAGCACAACAACGCATATGAAAAAATTTTCCACCCAACAAAAGTGAACCACCAGAAATCTTATCTACCAAAATCCTAATCATGGCATTATTGGTGGTACAATTGTCTACTGTTATAGTAGAAATTTTTCGGTCAACATTCCAATCTAATACATAATCCATCAATGCTTCAGCGAGTATCTCAAAAGTATGTGGGCATGGCACATAAATGAACCTAGCATAACATGACAAAACACCATATTATAACGTAAATATATATTTTTTGAGTTACTATGTAATGTATAAATTAAATATTAACAAACAAACTACTTTAAAGTTTAAACAATATCAATTACACTAAGAAAAAGAAAATAAAGGCACCAGGTCCATTTAAAAAAAAAAAACAATAATATTAATAAAGACATCAGTATAAAAGCATATATCATAACAACCAAAATATTACCTCAATATTCGACTTTGCAATTTCCAGGATTCATCTATGAAATGTGATGTGACAACCATGAATCCTTTTTTTTTTATTGCTAGTCCACATGTCAGTTGTAATAGCAATCATACTATCATTCCTCTCCAGTAACTGCATTGTCTTAGATCTCTCGTAATCGTATATTTTCAAAATATCATTCTTGATTGTGTTTCGAGAGACTACCGTAAACAATGGTTGGACTGTTTTCATGAACCTTTTGAACCCCAAGTGCTCAACCATACTTAGTGGATACTCATGTAAAATTATCATGTTTGTTAACTCTCTCCTTGAAGCTTCTTGATTAAATGAATATGTGTCAACTTCGACTTTACCATCGGCTGTTTTAGAAGTATGCAACATTGTTCTTATGTTTTTTTTGTTTTCGGCAGGGACATCTGTTAAAATGGTCATGCAGACTTTTGGTGTCATTCTTACTATTTGCTTTGAGTTTATCCTTACAGTAGTTGCAAATAGCATAATCAACTCCATTAATCTTTTTTTTTTTTTAACGAAATGCTCCCACATAACTGATGTGTACCTTCTTTTTCTTTTGTTTTCAATGTCATCACATTCAATTGGGTTTGTTTCCATCCCATGTTGTTCTTGTATGTTTACACAATTTTCTCTTGATGACACCAGTATTGGGTCTTCACTTTCTAGAGCATCTTTAGACATATTTGTTCCCACCTAAAGTAGTGATAAACGAAATAAATTTTATTCAAGAGTTGAAAATTATTAAAGTAATAATTTTTTTTTGAGTAATAACTGAATTTGTTATAGAGGCTACTGTTAAACAAAGGCATTGATCCAAATAAATAAGTAAATAACACAATCAATTAAATTACTATAATATAGCACTTCTGATATGTTTGTCTTGCCACAGTGTCACAAACTCATTCTTAAATTAGACAACTAGTATATTCAATCTTCCAAGAAAACAATCAAACATCCGAAAATCTGAGAAAGAAACTTATGTCCAGTGTCTTTTTTTATATATAAAAAAAAAAAACAGCAAAATAAATTTATTAAGGCAAGGATCAAATCCCACAAAGAAAGAGTAGCAGGTACAACAATAGCAAATGCACCACAACGAACCCAATACAATAGTACAGCAATATCAATCTTAAAACTTTAGACTAACATACATCGCACCAATACAATAGTCCAGTGTCTTCTTATGTTTGTTGGCCGTCCACATGCATTAGATATTTAGATAATGCTTCTAAAAGTTTAAAACATTATTTTCTTGATGGTGATAAATAATAATAATAATAATAATAATAATAATAATAATAATAAATCAATTAATTACCTTTGTTTGAATCAACATGACAAACCAAAATTGTGTAAACAATTTGAATAATACTAGAAGTAAGTGCAAGAAAGGCTACAATGAAAGCAATCGGACTCCATGTCTCCACTTGAGGTTGAAGCATTCAACGTTGAACTTCGAGTTAGCGGCTAGGGTTTTTTTTTAATAGGATTTTGTTTTTCCACTTTATGTTAAATAATAATGAAAAGATGTAAAGTTATGGTTTATATATAATATATATATTTTTTTTTTTTTAAAAAAAACATTTTTTTTTTGAAACTACGTAGTTTAACTAAGTATTATTTTAAGTGGGGTGGGGCGGGGTGGGAAGTATAAAACCCATCCCTGCCCCATACCCATTGCGGGTTGGACTATCTATCCCCATCCCCACCAAATTGAAACCCATTCCCACCCCAAAAGTGCGGGTCCCTGTGGGGAATTTTGCCATCCCTAGTTGTTAATATATATATATATTTTATAATTTTAAAATACATAGGAAAATTTTATTTAAATTTTTTGTTTCAAATATTTATTGATTTTTTTTATATAAATATTTATTGATTTATTCATGGTAAGGATATTTAAAATTAATTATTAAGTTTTTTTTAAAAAAAAATATTATATTTTTATAATATAATAAAATACAATAAAGTCATATAGAACCGAATAACCTAATACGATATAATACAGTGCATCACTAAACATAGGTTTGTATTAATGATAATACAGTTCAATACAATACAATACAATTCAATACAGTGTGTCAAACGAGCCTTTCAGGTATTTGTGTTAACATGGCAAAGATTGTAGAACCCAACAAGAAAACTCTTAGGGAGTGCTTTTCACCTGTTGCAGCTAATCATCAATCTTGCATAGTGTTGCCAGATACTGTGGCTACACACTTTGAACTTAAGCCAGCTGTAATTCAACTTCTTCCATCTTTTTATGGGTTAGATAGAGAGGATCTCAACATGCATGTTTAAGGAATTTTTTGACATATGTTCTACATTTCGTTTCCAGAATTTTTCAAATGAGCCAGTTAGGCATCGTTTGTTTCCCCTTTTATTAAAAGATAAGGTAAAAGCATGGTTAAACTCCCCAACTCCTAGATCTATCACTATTTGGGACACATTGGTTAATAAGTTTTTAACTAAATTTTTCCCCATGTCCAAAATTAATGCCATTAGGAGAGAAATTTTTTATTTTTATCAAAGATAGGGTGAACAATTTTATGAGTGTTGGGAAAGATTTAAAGACTTTCTTTTAAAATGTCCACAACATGGTTTTAAGGTTTAAAGACTCGTGCAATATTTTTATAATGGTTTGACGTGGTCAAACCGACACATGGTTAAATCTATGAATGGTGGAGCATTTTTAAACCTTAGGGGAGAGTGATGCTTGGGAATTCCTAGAGACATTATCTGAAAATTCTCAACAGTGGGATTTTTCAACACAAGGGAAAAGGTCAATACAAGTACCTAAGAAAGGGGGGTTGTATGAGGTGAGAGATGATGTAGATATGATGAGTGCTTTAGCTAGTCTAAATAGGAAGGTAGAAGCATTAGCTTTTACTCAAAAAATGAATACTACCAATAGTCTTAGGAGTGAGGTGTGTGCTTCGTGTGCTAACCCATCATCTACCTATCCTGAGCATTATGTTGAGCAAGCAAATGCACTCAATTCTTATAGGAATCATCCAAATTTTTCTTGGAGGCAAAATGAGTCTCCAATGAGTCATGGAGGGCAACAATTTACTCCTTCTAATCCATCACATCCTCCTGATTTTTAGTCTACTCTTCATTTTGTTGCAACCTTCATTAGAGGACACTTTGTAGCAATTTATGCAAACTACCCAGCAAGCTATCTTGAAAATTGAAACTCAAGTGGGCCAGTTAGCCATTGTCGTAGGAGAGAGAGAAAAAGGGAAACATCTGAGTCAACCAATTCCTAATCCAAAAAGTCAATATGAGATAGGATTGTCATCTGTCTCTAATGTTCACCATGAGGAAGTTAAATCTGTCACCAATCTTAGGTTTGGTAAAAATAATTGATAATCATGTGAGTGTACCTAGGGAGAGGAAAGAAGCTGAGAAGTCTGAATTAGATCATGAGCCTAGTGATGAGAATAAAAGAGTTGACAAACCCACACCTAGAGAGTCACTTGAGCTTGATTTGCCTAATGCACCTTATGTTCCTAGAACTCCTTTTCCATAGAGACTCATTCCATTAAAGAAAGGCACACCACAAAACGATATTTTGGAAGTATTTAGGCAAGTTCACATAAACATCTCATTTCTTGATGCCATTCAGTAAGTGCCTACTTATGCCAAATTTTTGAAAGATCTTTGTGTTGTTAAAAGAAAAACAAATGTTCCAAAAGAGGCCTTTTTGACTAAGCATGTTAGTTCCATAATTCAAATGAAAACTCGTGTCAAGTTTAAGGATTCTAATTGTCCTACTATCTCTTGTGTTATAGGTGATCATGTGATTGATAGGGCCTTACTTGATTTAGGGGCGAGCATTAATTTGTTTCCATATTATGTGTATGTGCAATTAAGATCGGGGGAGTTGAAACCCACCCCTGTGAGACTCCAATTGGTTGATAAGTCTATCAAAATTCCTAGTGGAGCTATAGAGGATGTTCTAATCAAGGTTGATAAATTTTATATTCCTGTGGACTTCATAGTTATTGATACTCAACCTGTATTGAACACTAGTGGGTAAATTCCTGTAAAAAAAATTCGTCCTTTCTTGGCTACATCTAATGCGATAATTAATTGTCGTAATGGTGTGATGAAGTTGTCATTTGGGAATATGATTGTCGAGCTTAATGTTTTTTATGTTAGTTAACAACTTCAAGACCAAGAAGAGGTATGTGAGATTAACATGATTGAACATGCATATCATGATCCATTCTTTGTCAACTAAGTTTTCAAGATTTTCTTTATGATAGAAATCAAACCCTAGCTTTTATGACTAATTTTATGACTTCTACATAAGCCATGTTCCAATTTATGGAATAAGTAGAAAAGCAAAAAGAGCATGTAGAAAATCTTAATTTAGAAATAGATTCTTTTCAAAATAAAGTCCAAGAATTATTGCAGAAGCTTAAATTGTCTCAACAAAAGTCTAAAATTCTTATAGAAGAAGCTTGTTTTAGATCCTACTACTAGTAACATCACTCTTATGCAGGAACAAGCTAGAATTCTAAACAAAGCAATAAAATAAATGTCCTTCTGACATTCAACAAAACTATTCTTGATCTAGTTGAAGCTCAATCTATAAAACGTTTCTTAAAAAATTAGAAATTTTTTTCAACAAAATAGAATTACCATTAGGTATGGCTACTATAACCCTAACTCACAAAATAAATGGAGAAGTTCAGTACAATTCACCACTGTACAAATTAACCTGGATATTTTTTTCAATGGCTATCGACATCCTAGATATATCTGGACTTGTCCATATTGGAGAATTATTGGATTATGGCATTATTTATAGCTTACATACCAATATTTTAAAGATCCATTTCCTCCCTGAGAAATTAAAAAAATAAATTTGCATGTATGGAGGAAAATATGGGTTCTGTTTGGGCATCGATTCTATACTATGTGCATGGACGGCTAGGTTTGATAGACTTGTTAAATATGTTGGAAATTGTTGTATTATTGAATGAGAAAATTTGGTTAATTGTTGTGTCTTTTTATAACAGTTGTGTCATTTCATAAGAGTTTTACATTTTTATAAATGTGATATCCTTTCTTAAAAGATATGTCTTTCCTTTAAGGACATGTCCATTCAAAAGGATATGTGTCATTTCGAATGGGTACGAGGATGTCTATAAATATGGATGCTCTCTAACCATTTGAAATTAATTTGTTTACATTCTTGTTCTCTATGCATAAATAAATAGAGTCAAAATTTGAGTACAAAACAGCAATTTACCCAATTTGGGTTTTTCACGTATATCTTGTGTTGTGATTGTTTATTATCTCTCATCTTTTTTTCTACTTATTGACATTATTAATTGCTATGAGTTATGGGTATATATTAGGCACGACGTTTCTGCGTTCATCGGTTCGGAATTATCCCCAACATCATTAATAAAAAAAAAAAGCTTTGAATATTTCAAGTAAGTTTTCCATCTATTGTATTTAGTTTTTATTTTATAGTCAAGGACAAAGAAATCTCATATTGTTAACGAAAGTATAAGATTATTAAAAAATCTCAAAGATAAATTGATTGTCTTTTATCATTTTTTTCTCATCATGTTTATCAACTAGTCTCAGTTAGTAGAGATTGTAAGAACTTGATAGGATTTTGATTCTATTGAGTCAAGATTTTTATAATTTCTAAAAGATTTTTCAATGTCCTATTTAACCGTGTGTTGAAGGCATCCATGGACTGTAAGAATCTTTGAAAATTAGTCTTGAACTCTCTGGATCTTTCCAAATTCGAAAGGTTGATTCTTTACACCACTTAGTTGAGGAGCTTTTGATGTTTGCAAAGAGATAATTATTGAGTTGTTAATGTTTTTTACATTGTTGAGAGCTATCATATGTTCTAAGAGTATATATATATATATATATATTTTAACTATTACAATTAATTCAGGATCTAAGGAGGTATAAAAGACTCTAATCTATCTCATAGTGTAGGTGTAGGTGTAACGACGTACCGGCGGGATAACTTCTTCATCCTAAACTGTTGTTCCAAAAGAGCAAGAATCATTTTGGAATAGATTAAGATGATGTTTAATTTATACTTTTATATTTTATGTATGCAATAATTAGAATCACCAAACCTTTTTATGGCTCTTCGTACTAAAAATATAGCTGGCATGTTTAAAATTGCTGGTCAGTGGGTCCCACCTGTGACACATTAACCTAGTCCAAATTCCATTTCTCCATAAACTATGGACAAAATGAGTTTGAAATGGAATATTATCCATCGAGAGTTTCTGATCCCATATTTGAGCGTTTGATAAAGATAACATGATTCAAATTTACTATTTCATTAATACAAATTTAAGGAGATAATACTTGACTGTAAGTCTTAACTTTTGTCTGTTTTATAAAATTTTGTAACATGTAGTTGTTTCTAATAACATGTTTTATCATTTTAAGTAATCAAAAATTTCATATTTACATGGTTAAAATCAAATAAATAAATAAATATCGATACTTTTATCCATACTTACTATATTTTGAGAATTAATATACAAAGTATTCTTAAAAATTCTTGTTATTGTAAAGATATTGACTATATTTTGATATTTTGACTAACATTTTCAGAAATTAGAAATTAATATTTACATAAACATTAATGTTAAACAAAAAAAAAAAAAAAGTTTAAATTTTAACCAAAATGATCAATGATGTGGTAAGTGGTTTTTTCATTAATTACATCATCTCATGTTGTTTGTGGTGATACAACTCACTTACCACATCATTTGAGTTGAAATTTGGATTAATTATTTGGGTCGTACAACATTACTTTTACGTAGAACAAGGTTAGTTTAGAAGAAAAGGGTATTTATTTGTAGTACAACTTGCGTTGAAATCAAGCCAGTTGACTAAGTATCAAACGGCTTCAATTCAATCACAAGGTCACATGTATAATTAATTACTTGTATGGGTATTAGTGTATTACTATATGCAGAAATGAAATGATAGAGATTTAAGATTTTGAAAAACAAATAAAATATATTTGGATTTGGATCCATTCTAGTCTCTAGAGTAGTGGCTGTAGTGCATGTTTATCCAAACCAAGTTATTTTATTTTTTATTTATTTTTAAATAAAAAAAAATTGTACTAGATCTTAAAACAGAGATGGAAACTGTTTAACTACTCATGTCTTGTCTTTTATTCAAATCCAAAATACCCTCATCTTGTTGCTTATTAACAAAACAACCATACACCAAACAATAACAAGTTACGATAACAAGGGGCATTTCCGTCTTTCCGATACCAAGTTGTGTCTGAAAAGGATAAGAAACCGAGGGAATCAAATTTGGAAAAACTTTTTTAAGCAAAGCGTTCTAGATGCTGATGTCATTATGACTACGTCACCGATCAAGACGTCACACGACCTCCTTTCACGCGCTCTTGTCAAAATCTGCCCACTACGTGCCAAAGCTACTTAACAATTTTGCAATTTATTGAAAAGGATGGTATTATTAATAATTGAAAATATTAATAAAAATTAAAAATAGCAAAAAATATATATAAAAAAATTATATTGCTATTATTTTTTATATTGATATATATATATATATATTTTTGTATTATAAGAACACAGAATCCATACAGACAACCCAAGAAAACAAAGAAAAACAACACACTAACAAGATTACAAGGAATTAAAGTCTAGCCTAAGAAACTCCCTAACGGAATAAAAAGCTGAATTTGCAAGCTGAAGAACAAAGGAATTTCCAGATTTGGAAACAGCCAAGCACTTAATAACACCTACATTTGTTAACAACAATTTAATGTCATTTGCAATAAACTTAGATTCCCCCACGAAAGGATCAGAATCGTTAAAAATGGAAACCAAAAAAAGATTCATCACCTCAACCAAATCAACCTGCAGCTCATAAAACTTGGCCAACAATAAACCTTCTCTATATTAGCAATAGAACTCCACAAGCTGCCCTCCATTAGTTACCGTATACAACTAGGACTTTACATTCCCACTTTGTATCAACTACACATACGTAAGGCTTTATTACTTTCCTAGTCTGATTAGAACATAATGGTGTATAAATACTCTTGTTTATTATTGAATAAAATACTGCATTATTTACACAAAACATCTAAAGACTTTATGGTATCAGAGCAAAGCTAAAAAATAGCTTGAGATCCTAAAAACCTAAAACTTTCTCCCCCTCGAAATTTTTTTTCTCTTATCTCTGTCTACATTCCTGAAATCAGCCGCTCAACATGACTTCATCTAGCCCTACCATCACTTTATCTCCATCGGCCTCTACATCCACTGCACCAATTCCTCAATTCACTCTCGTTGGATCAGTCAACAACAATCAGCCATCTTCTCTTATTGCAATTAACTCCACTCAGGTTCCTATCAAGCTCACAAAAGGGGGGAACTATGCAGCATAGAGGTCTCAATTCGAAAACCTATTTTTCGGCTATGGACTCATGGGATATCTAGACGGCACTAAGCCGTGTCCCTCTGAATTTCTTTCTACCACAACTGATATTACCGGTCAAGAATCCGACCAAACCATCCCCAATCCGGACTATCATCTCTGGCTTCGTCAAGATCGACTTCTTCTTCATGCAATTCAAGTATCCTGCATGGGAGCCGCTTAGTCCATCGTCACCCGTTCCACCACCTCTGCTCAGGCTTGGACGAAACTTGCGGTTGCTTATGCCAACCGATTTAATACACGTAAGCTTGGTCTTCTTGATTCGCTAACCAATGTCAGCCTGGAGGACAAATCCGTAGCGGACTACATGCAAGGGATCAAGACTATTCTTGACAATCTTGAATTGATTGGTCATTCAGTTGATGATGGTGATGTCGTAATTCACACATTGAATGGTCTAGGGACAGCACATATGCCTCTCGCATCGGCGATTCGAGCTAGAGACACCCCGATATCCTTTGAAGAATTATATGACAAGTTACTTGATCAGGAGGCATTCCTTCGCCGCGATGAGTCGAAGAAAGTTGGCACACCAATCACGGCTCAGTTTACTCAACGAAACTCCAATAGGAGAGGTCGTGGGTCATATGGGACCACGCTCAATAATATGGGACAACACCACAACAGCAGCTCTAATTATCAATCCAATCAGCAGGCCAATAATGGAACCTTCTATAGTGGCAGCCGTGGACCTCCAAGTAATTCCTACAACACATTCTGCCCACCACACAACTCTAACTCCACTCATCACAACCAATGGCGTCCACCCACTTCATCATACAATTCACGGCCGGTTTGTCAATTATGTGACAAGGTCGGTCACACAGCTCGCACTTGTCGCTCCCGTCCATCGTCAACATTACAATCTTGGCCACAGGCACATAATATGACGACTGATCATTCTGGCTCTCGCAACACCAATTGGATACTTGACACTGGTGCTTCCCATCACATGACATCGGATCTTCAAAATTTATCACTACACTCAGAATACGGTGGTCCAGAAGACATTATGCTTGGTGACGGTAAACAATCCCTATAACTCATACTGGCTCTACTTTACTCAATGCTTGTGATAATTCTTTTCGTCTCAAACATGTTTTGTGCTCTCCTAACATATCCCATAACCTTGTTTATGTATCCCAATTTTGCTCACATAATAACACATCCATTGAATTCTTTCATGATTATTTTCTTGTGAAGGATCTGACAATTGGGGCATCCTTGGTCCGCGGCCTGAATAAAGGAAATCTTTATGTTTGGCCAAAGTCTAGTCAGTCACATTTTCCTCCATCAAAAGCTCACCTACATTCCGCATTAGCTTAACCTTCCGTCTCTCCTCTAGCGTGGCACTGTCGTCTAGGTCATCCGTCCTTCCAAGTCCTTTAGAAGCTCATCCAGTCACATCAACTTCCAGTCACCAAGTCTGAGTCCAAGTTTTCTCATTGTTCTGCTTGCCTATGTAATAAGAGTCATAAATTACCCTTTGGTAAATCAACATTGACCTGCAATAAACCCTTAGAGATTTTATTTACTGATGTGTGGGGTCCGGCACATATTTCGTCGTTTGATAAATTTCGCTATTATGTCATCTTTGTGGACTATTACTCCAAATACACATGGTTATATCCTATCAAAAATAAATCGGATGTTCCATAGATATTTAGGCGCTTCAAAGCTCTAGTTGAAATTTTTTTCAATTCCCACATTAAAACAGTCTACTCTGATGGTAGTGGGGAGGCTCAGTCCTTAGGTCTAGACCTGAAACAATTTGACATCCAACACTTAAAATCCCCCCCACACACACCTGAACATGTTGGCACACCGGAACGTAAACACAGGCATGTAGTGGAAACGGCACTAACCTTGCTTCACCATGCATCTATGCCTCTCAAATTTTGGTCCCTCGCTTTCCAAGCTGGGACTTACTTAATTAATCGCATGCCCACCCCAGTCCTAGGTAACCAAAATCCATTCCATATTCTCTTTGCCAAGGCTCCGAACTATCGTAAGCTTCGAGTATTCGGATGCCTGTGTTTTCCGTGGTTACGTCCATATACGTCCCACAAACTACAACCTCGCTCCAAACCGTGTGTCTTTGTTGGTACTCCACAGAACACAACGCGTACCTCTGTCTAGATCATCTCACAAATCGAGTTTTTGTCTCTCGTCATGTCGTATTTGTTGAATCAGAATTTCCGTTCAGCAATACACGTCTTCATCTGTCCTCCTCCGCGTCTCCTACTGTCGACACATGGTGTCAATTTCCTTCCTCCCCCGCTGTCAGATCTGAACTGGAACAGCCCGACCCCTCTCATACAAACACGCCTCTCCAAGATCTCATTCATATCCATGACCTGCCACCGACCCTTGTCCCACCATTACAAACAGCTGCATTGACCACTCTTCCCCTTCCCACACCTGTCTTGGCGCAACCGCAACTCACCACTTCACCATGTCCCTCCCACATGGCTCCACTCCCTCCCCAACAGCTGCCCACGCCTGCTGCACCAAGTTCAGCCACACCGACCCACAACCCTCCCACACGAGTCATCCAAACACGCTCCATGAACCATATTTTTAAATCGAAACCGATATTTGACCTTAATACCACCTCTCACACTCCACCACAGGCCGAACCAGCCTCTCTAACACAAGCTCGGAAGCACGTGGAATGGCGACAGGCCATGAGTGCTGAGTATGATGCCCTTGTTAAGAATGGAATTTGGGACTTGGTTCCATCACATCCGTCTCAAAATGTTGTGGGTTGTAAATGGATATTCGGATTAAACGTCATCCTGATGGTTCAGTGTCTAGGTACAAAGCCAGACTTGTTGCGAAAGGGTTTCATCAGTGCCTTGGCATACTTTAATGAAACTTTCAACCCTGCAGTGAAACCTGTCACAGTTCGTCTTATTCTAACCATTGTTATTACTAACGGTTGGCCTTTACGTCAATTAGATGTCAATAATGTTTTTTTGCAGGGGACCCTGACTGATGATGTGTACATGGTACAGCCACCTGACTTCACAAATTCCACCACACCGCACCATGTGTGCAAATTAAAGAAGGCGATCTATGGTCTCCGTCAAGCACTGCGCGCCTGGTACACTGAGCTTCGTACCTTTCTCTTGGCCGCTAGTTTCACTAACTCCAGGTGTGATGCTTCTCTCTTCATTCATCAAAGTCAGGATCACACACTATACCTCCTTGTCTATGTTGACGACATCATTGTCACTGGTTCCTCCGACTCCCGGGTCCGGGACTTCATTGCCACTCTGGCTCATCGGTTCTCCTTGAAAGATCTAGGTCTCCTCTCATTCTTCCTTGGTGTTGAAGCTCATAGCACTTCACGTGGCCTTTTTCTATCTCAGCAACAGTACATTCGAGAACTCCTAGTTAAAACAAATATGGTTGACTTAAAGCCAGTTTCGACACCTCTCTCTCTCACTGAAACCTTGAAGCTCAATGATGAAAGTTCACCCACAGATACTACTCAATACAGGTAGGTACTTGGCTCCCTTCAGTATCTCTCACTAACTCGTCCTGATGTCTCATTTGCAGTTAACAAACTCTCACAGTTCATGCATCGCCCTACCACAACTCACTGGGATGCTGTGAAACGTGTACTTAGGTACCTCAACGGCTCCCTTGATCATGGTCTGCTCATCTCTCGCAACACGCCACTTTACTTCAACGCATTCACTGACGCTGATTGGGCGGGTGATCCTGATGATCGGCGCTCAACCACTGCCTATATTGTCTTTCTTGGCTCCACACCCATCAGCTGGAGCTCTAAGAAGCAACACACAGTAGCTCAGTCGTCTACAGAAGCGGAATACCGCGCCATAGCCTCTACAGCAGCCGAAATCAATTGGATCAGCCAACTCATCTCTGAACTGCAGATACATGTGCCTAGCACTCCTGTCATTTACCGTGACAATGTTGGTGCCACATATGTTTGTGCAAATCCAATCTTCCACAGCCGCATGAAGCATGTTGCTATTGATTTTTTCTTTGTTCGGGACCAAGTGGCCCGTAAACAACTTCGTGTTGCCCATGTAAATACAAAGGACCAGTTGGCTGATTCACTCACCAAAGCTCTCTCTCGCAAACAGTTCCACGATCATCGCTCCAAGATAGGCATCCTAGCCGGAAGCTCTATCTTGCGGGGGCATATTAGCAATAGAACTCCACAAGCTGCCCTCCATTAGTTACCGTATACAATTAGAACTTTACATTCCCACTTTGTATCAACTACACATACATAAGGCTTTATTACTTTCCTAGTCTGATTAGAACATAATGGTGTATAAATACTCTTGTTTATTATTGAATAAAATACAGCATTATTTACACAAAACATCTAAAGACTTTACTCTAAGAGCCATAAGCTCACCATTTTTAGCATTGAATTTACCTGGCAGCCGGTTGGCTCTTGCAACAACTGGCAGCCCCTTATCATCTCTGATTGTTGTACCAATATCAACAGACAACCCATTCTTACTCAAAGCAACTGCAGTATTTAGCTTTAGACGTCCTGGAGGAGGAGGCAACCACTCACAACCATTTCTGATCGGAACAGAGGAGAGCAAAGAAGAGACATCCCTTTTAGATTTCTAAAATTCAGCCAATATATCCAACGCACCTGAAACCACCAGTTCCGCTGGCTTACTTTGACCTTTCATATTATTTTTGTTTCGATTCTCCCAAATTGCCCAAGCAATCATACAAAAACTGCTCAAATCATCAACAGAAAGAATAGAAGAAACATACATCAGCAAATCAATAGTTGGGAGCACATTCACCTCATCCAAGAAACTAACAAAAACAGAAAAATTCTAACACTTTTTGGCCATTTTGCACCAGAATAACGCATGAGCAGAGGATTCAACAGGGCAATCACATCTATTACACCTAGGAGAATTAACAACTTTTCTAATCCATAAATTCTGAAGAGAGGGGAGAGCATTCCAATAAGCACGCCACACAAAAATTTTAACTTTAGGAGGAATTTTTAAACTTCACATCTTCAACCACCATTGCTGAGACAGATTCAAATTGGAAGAATTACAAACAAAATTCTATAAATAATATAGAAAAACTTTTTTGTAATAAATCTAAAATGACTTTTTAAATAAATTAAACATTTAAAACAGTTGTTTAAATGATGTGACATTTGAATCATAAACATTATTTGGTTATGAATTTTGATAAATTATTTTTAACATATTACTCAATATTTAATTAGAGAAATATTAAACAATTCAAAAGATTAATCCAACATTCAATTCAAAATAATGTTGCAAATGAATTATTATTAACATATAAATCATGAGATGATGTGGTGAACGATAGAGTAAGACAAATCAAGTGTCATATCATGTGAGTTGATTTTTGAATTAATTTTTTTAGAATGTATAGTATAAGTGATAAATAGTTATCGATAATATTGAGTGCTATTTTTGATATTAATACCGTAAAATTTTTTTTATAAAAAAATATGACCTAAATTTCATAGAATATTATTTGGGAAAAGCTTCGCGTGGCAACCAGCCGCGCGTGGGGAAAAACATCCAACCTTAATTTGAGGAATTTTCTTACAAGGTTCCTCAGATAACCCTTGTAGTCTTTTTTTTCTCACATATTAAAGGGCCATCCTCTCTTGTCTTCTCTTCTTCACTAGTTGAGTCCAATTTTTATTATATATTTTTTTTTTTCTAACAAAAAGAGAGAATTAATGGAGTCTCCATGTTCTTGGCCGGAAAATATCTCCGATCGAACCAAAGCAATCGAAGAGCTCGTTAAAGGCCGTGACTTCGCTCTCCAACTCCGACGTATCCTTAATAAATTATCATCGGAGAACAACAACAACGATGATGATGATGGTGATGGGGTCGTCCTCGACCAAGATCTTGTGCTGAAAATATTGACTTCATTCACAAACTCACTCTCCATATTGAAGAATGGCGGCGGCGGAGGCAGTGGTGAATATCAGTCCGATCATGAGGTGTCTCAGATTCAGACAAATGCTACCCACTTGAACTGGGATGGTCGCAAGTCCGAAGATTCAGGAGACAGTTCCAAGACTAGTTCAATTGTTAATAAAGATCGGAGAGGATGTTACAAGAGAAGGTAATCTTCTTAATACTACTAATTTAGTTATTAATTTTTATCAGATGCCCATTTATTCAGATCAATTTTTATAATATAACCTATTCGTTTTTTATATAGAAACGTTGACAAGTCTGTGTCGGACAGTCTGTACCTGATAAAATTATATGAAAGAAATAAATTTTCTTGGAAAGATAAATAATTTCTAAGGGTAATTTAGTAAGTTCATTAGGTTAACGACTACTTTCATCATTTTTTAGGGTAATTTCTATTGATTTCATTACAATTATGTCCCTTATTTTGTAGAGCTAGCTAGATCTACCTTAGATTATTGTTAATACATTAGTTAGTGTATATTGTTTTGAATACTTTAATTACTTTTGCTTATAATTTGATTGAAATTCGTTATATGGAACTTATAATTATATCTTTGTATATAAATGTAGACATTGATATATATAATTGCAATTTGATGGATTGCAGAAAGTGTTCAGATTCAGAGATAAAAGACAGTCCTAACCTAGTAGATGATGGGCATGCATGGAGAAAATATGGACAGAAAGATATTCAAAATGCCAAGTATCCCAGGTAATTAATTCAATATATACAACTCTCTAATGCACTAGACCTCGGTATATTTATCAGATGTCGAGTTTATTTGTATACATTTATATATGTTTCTTCAGAAAACGTAGAAGAAGTACCAGTTCTAATTTGGTGATCTGTATATATATATATATAAGAATTATGTTAATAACACACCCTAATTGGACCACATTTTTTTTAATATTTATTTATGTGCAGGAACTACTTTAGATGCACACACAAGCATGATCAGGGTTGTTTGGCAACGAAGCAAGTGCAGAGAATTCAAGAGGATCCACCATTGTACAGGACAACATATTCTGGTCGTCACACTTGCAAGAATTTGCAAAAAGCCTCTCAGCTTTTTATTGATTGCAGGGATATTCATCATAATTCTCCAATGATCAGTTTCTGTGACGATGATCACAAACAGAACAACAACAACAACATGATGATCAACAACAACAACAACAACCACAGCCCATTTCTCTCATCATCGTTCCCATCATCAATAAAACAGGAGTACAAGGATTTTGATCACGATATCATGACCCACAACAATAATTACCAATCAGAATCGTCTGATCATTATATTTTGTCGCCTGATGATCATCATCATCATCATCAATTGACCACCACATATGATTCTGGGGTTGTTAACTCATCATCATTGTCGTATACGGACATGGGTACTGTGATGGTGGAGGATTCCGTTGCCAACTTTGACGAAGACGTTTTATTTGATTTCTAGATAGATAGCTAGCAACTTCTTTGTAATTGTCTTGTGTAGAAAAAATCTGCTTTAATTTTCTGCAGGTAGTTTCTTAGCAAACTGTTGTAGTATCTTTCCTATTATGAATTAGTGTACAATATGGAATCAACTTTTCATTTTCTGTGATCATCAATCTCAAAAACTAAAATGAATTGAATTAACAGACATAACACATCATTTTTACTTTTGACAATTCTCACAACCTAAGAAGAAAATATTCACATATATATAGATGTGCGTCAACAGACATATTACATCATTTCTACCTCTGATAATTCTAAGAAGAAAAGATTTACATAAATGCACACTATTTCATTAGTGTTGACTGATTGTGATTTTGAATATATTTTACTTAAATGACAATAATTTTATTACAAATGATGCTATGGTATTTCGATGATACCAAAACGTTTCTTGGTCTTGACTCCTGAGGTCCCCCACAATCTGTATAGTAGTAAATAGCTAGGGCACTTGGGTTACAACTTGGAATCCATATAGGACCCATATATATATATATATATATATATGGCATTGATGACAACCAAAAATCCCAATATACTTCAACGGCGAAAGGTCAGTAGGGACCTCAGCTTATTTTTAAAGCTACAAAAAGATGATGACATATTCACTATTTATTGGAAAAATCTCTTGGAAATAAAGTTTTTGTTCTTTCAATTCAAAGAGATAAATTAAAAGTGATATGTGTATAAAGATCATACGGATTTTTAAATTAAATGTGTGTAATGTAATGTACGTAGCTGGACAAATGGACAAAGGGACAAATTTGTGTTGATAATTTGTACAAAATTAAACATATATAACTTTAAGATGTATAGTGTTTTGGAAAAAAAGTAGCTTGGAAAAGAATTAAAGAGGTTCTTAATTGATGTGCACAAGTCAGTCATTTTTTTTTTTTTTTTTTGTAGACCCACAAACAATGTATCTTCCAAGCAAATTCTTATCGATATCACCCGTCACCACCAAAATTGATTTGGGTATAATTAGAATATTTTAATTTTTTTTAAAAGCTGACACCATTCTATCCTTCTAGGTTAACTAGGGATCTGACGAGATTAGACCCTACAAACACGACCCAGAATGCAATAATACTAATGTTTGAACTTTGAACCCTAATGATGGAGCTAGCTTCATTTTGAAGTTTCTAATCGTAAAGACATTAGACCCTTATTTAATTAGATTTAATTTAATTAAACAAACCGGTATGTATTATCTATAAATGCGATAACAAAGACAGTGATATTATTTGTAATTTGCAAATTAATTACTATATATGTACACTTTTGCACTCAATTCATCACAATGTAGTTTGCTTGAATTCAACAACATTAGTCTTCTTCTTTTTTCTTAAACACTTCAGTTCCAATATCAGCTTCATTTGTTCATATTTAATTTATTGTTTAATGTTTATTTTATATACCGCCTGCAGTGGCATCGATTTATGAACTGATGTTATAATAATTACAAATCAGTTGATATGTTGTATAAAAAAAAAAAAAGGAGACTTTGTGTCTTAAAAAATGTATTAGTCATTTCTAATGGTTTTTTTTTTTTTTTTTTTTTTTTTTTTTGATATCTATTATTAACTGCTACAAATATGTTGTTCAATGAAACTATTAAATATATATCATTCCATATACCTAAATATGTGTATATAACAATTTGTAAAACGGATTATAAACGACATTCCTTATATCTAAGTTGTTAGATTTTTCAAAGACAATGATGGTTCACCAGAAAACTTTAAACAAAAAAGAAAAAAAAAATGGAATCCTTCATGGATGCGTATTCGTGGGGCAAAGGATTATCAAGAAAAAGTGCAAAAACCATATCTATATATGAATTATATATATATATATATATATATAAAGTGAGACCTACACATCACATGGAAACAACAAAGTAGTTTCATGGATACATCCCACCACCACTCACCATCAAAATCATGAAAATGATATTAACTTCTAAATGGGGTTGTTCATGTAATTCAATTGCTTGGAAAATAAACGTGTGAACAGGATTTCACATAAAACCCCATCTCATCATCTTTTTGGAAGATTATTTCAACACTAGTGGACTGGATTAAAATATTGTGGGTTTTTTGTTTTCCCCTTAAACGACAAAAGTGGAGTTCACATTCACATTTTCCATGTCGTTTTCTTTTAAACTGGGGCCTAGGGATATCGTGTTCACATGTGGAAGAAGTCCTTTCACACAAAATATTATCATGGGCCCTTAATGACGATGGTGATGATGATCACCAACCTCGTTTAGGGTTCCATTCTTTCTTTCAATTTTTTCAAAATGAATGGAAAAAGGAGACTTGAATAAACAAATGATCCATGTAAAATAATCTCACAACTTTATGGAGATGATTACCAATGTGAAACAAATATCAACCTATGTAGATATATTGGTCTAACGGTTGAAAATATAAACAATCTTTAGATCACTACTTAAAGTTTCTTATTTTAAATTTCGAGGTTCAATAAACATCGAGACAGTAACACCGCCTAATGTGGTTTAATGGTAAACGGTGCTCATTCAGTTTACAAACAATATCTCAAGTTCGAATTATGTACCTTAGGTGTAGACGGTATATCAAAAAAAAAAAAACAAAAAAAAAAAAATCTAAGTTTCCTATGAATGTTAAGATTCTTGAACATTTAAATCCTGAACCTGAGAATTCATATTCATGTAAGTTTCATTCATGGATTAACATGCAATATTCAAGCTTCTTGAGGTGGTTGAGTGGTGACGGCCCCCAACTAATAGATTTGTTTAACTAAAATTGGTGCTGAATTTGGTTTCAAAGGCTGCGCAAGCTAACCTCTAGTTTCCTTTTTATTAAGTTCAACTTGGCCATATAATTTATATAATAGAATGGATAAAAGCGATTGTGATAGTTCAAGAGAGTTGAGACTATCAACTATCAACATTACTGGCATTCTACCACAAAACAAAGAAACTATATATACTTGTCTCGCTTAAAAAAAAAATCAAATTACATAAACACGTGGCGTGGGGTGGGGACTTGATTGTAAGTAATTTGCTGTCTTCATTACTTTTTGGGCTCTTAATAAATCCTTGGTATTCCTATTCCATTATAGAGAGAAGTGATATTAAATTTCAGGTTGAGATTCTATGCTAAGCCGTCCTTTATTTTTTCCTCATCAATAGATCCATCATTGACATCTAGTGACGTAGCCAGGACTTTCAGTCAGAGGAGCTAACTAAATTTTTTTTTGAAACGACAATGTTATTGCAAGGGAAAAAGAATCCAAAAGAACACCAACAAACAACCAGGATACAGACCTAAGGCTAAGCAGCCAAACATGCCCAACAGAAAAAAAAGCATACAACAAACAAACACTAGAATTAGCGCATCAGTGGAGTATTAATACTTTTAGATAAATAATTTTAGATAAATTCGATGATTAAAAGAGGTTTTTTTTTTTTTTATTTATTTATTTATTTATTTATTTTTTTTAAAGGATAAATTTATTAGAAAACTAAAAAGGAAACAATCAACCTGGAAAATCTTCTAGTAAAAACCTCTCCACACACGAATGGTATGCCTCTAACCAAAAAAAGGGTCTTCAATGACACCTAATGCCATTTTCGCTAGAGTATAAGTGACAAAATTCGCCTTCCTAAGCACAAAACACACTGTGCACCTCGAAACACCTTGCAGATGGGCAATGATTTCCCCTATAATCAGACCTATATCTGTCGAATAAGGTCTCCTAACATTCACCAAATCAACCACTCCCAGAGCATTTGACTCAACCACAAATGGCACTAAACCCATCTCAATTGCGAAGATTATTCCACACAACATGGCCTCCGCTTCCGCGACAAGAGGATCGTAACTTGCATGGATACACTGAGCACTAGCTGCCATTAACTATCCCTAAAAGTGTTACACCTAATAGGGGCACATGAGCTTTACTCCTCAAAATGTATATACTATATATATATATATATTTACACATTTGAAAATATACAACAAGAGAAAAAGAAATAAATATTAGAAAAATGATATTTTATGATGGTTAAAAACCGTCATAAATGGACATTTATGATGGTTTTAAAGTGTCACCATCAAGAATGAATTGATGACGGATTAAGAGCTAGTTTAATATTGCTGTAACTTTTATAATAATCACGTTAGATATGCTGAATGAATAATTAGCTGTAAAGTTAATTAGCAGATGTTTAGTTAATTGTATTTTTAAAACCACTGTATAACTCAAAAGTATTATAAATATTTTTGGTAATTTTATTGCAAAAGTGTTGAGATTAGTTACAATGACTAAATATACATGAGTTTAGGACCCTATTTCATTTTTTTTTTTCATTAATTATATATATTAAATCAATATTTAAATAGAATATTTAAATTAGAAAAAAAAAATTCATAATAACAATAAAAATATTTTTAAAAGATTTTATAAATCATATCAATATTTAAATAGAATATTTAATTTTGAGATGAAATAAGGTATATAAATTATTTTAACTTGATTGCAAAATCACTATCAAAACTTGCTAGATTATCAATTAATCACTTTTGAAAGTTTTACTAAACATTATTTCATACCAAAATTATATTATAAAATAATATGATTTTAACTTTTCAAAAACAGTACTAAACTATCCCAAAATTATGACGGTTTTTAACATCATAAACCCTTGACGGTTATACTTGCTATAAAACATGACAGTTAAAAACCATCATAATCTTATAACATTTTTCTTTTAAAAAAATATATTTTTTTCTTATTGTTTATATGAATATATAATTCAATTAATTTTATCAAATTCAATAAATCATAAAAAATGGATCATAATAAATCAAATTCAATTAATTTTTCCTTTGGAGGACCTGCAAAATTTTTAACTAACTCTGGCAAATTTGGCTAAGCGTGGTGTCCTCGTTGATGGTATGTGATCTTATTGTGGGAAGCAGTATGAGACTTCTCTCCATGCGCTGTGGGACTGCTCTTATTTGAAGAATATTCGGCGTAGTTGTAGCTTTCTAATAGATGTGCACTGCTCTAGTATGGTGAGTTTTATGGAATTCTTTCAATCTTGCTCTAGTTGTTTGTTAGATGATGAAATGGCTCTTTTGTGCATTATTTGATGGAGAGTGTGGTTCTTGAGGAACCAAAATTTTCATGGGAATCAATATGTGGTGGATGGCTTGGTCTTATCCTGGGCAGAAAATTATTTGATCAATTATAGGGTTGCTAGTGTAAAGGATTCACCTACCAGTGTTAATAGCGTTCCTACTCTCCCTGTTACCACTGTGTGGATACCGCCGGAGGTTGGTGCCTTCAAAATTAACTCTGATGCAGCTATTAATGAGCTTTTTTTGAAAGCCTACTTGGGGATTTTAAGGCCCAAAAGCTGTTTTTGGAATTGCTTGGATAGTTGGATGTTTTAAGAGAAGAGCTTTTAGGGATTAAAAGCTCTTTCATTTAAAGCCAAGTCCACCCAGCTTCTCCCAAAAGCTCTTAATTGAAAACACAGAAGCTGTATTTTGGTTTAGAGATTTTCTCTTTAGAATTCAATTTTATCTTTTCACACTCCTTTTCTAAACACACTTTATCCTAAAAACTTAAATTTAAAATAAAATCTAAAGACACTCCATATGTCCAAAATTAGCATTTTATTCTTTTGACACTCCTTTCTTGAAAACACTCCACCCTAAAACCCTAATGTTTTTTTTTTTTTAAAAAAAATTATGCACAAAGATTTTTCTAATTGTTTGTTTGTGCTAATTAATCAATTAAAATATCTCAGTTTCTTATTTTCTATTCACTATAAATTTGTTTGATACATTATTTCAAAAAAAACAAAAAAAAAATCTATATGTTAAACTGCATTTATATTTTCTAGGCAATTATATAAGATTTCTTAAAATTGGGTTATAATCTTTGCTCATTTGCCTGGCATAATATTACAAACATTCTGGCTTTGGGAAAATTGGGAAAGTCCTCTTTATCATGTTCAATATAAATTATGTTAACTTGTGCTGTAAAAATGCAAATTAGAAAATTAATAATTATTTATTGGTAATATATATACATATATATATATGGACAATCTATAGAACGCCAAAGTTTCTATACACAATTTTAAAAAAATCCAACTCATCTAATCTTGACCATTGATTTGTCCGGTGATGTTTTAAAGTTGTTGTGATTCCCTATGAATCCTAATATTACCTTCTTAGCAAGTCACTCTCCTAACATTACTGATTGTTCTTCATAAAACCCAATAGTTATAGTTTATTAGGTTTCCTTCCTAACACTATCGTCTTCTCATTTCTAAATCCAACTCTTTTTATGTAAACATAAAGATGTTAGGATTATGCTCAATAGCAAGAGTGTAATATTGTATTTGACAATATTATCATATTAATAAAGTGATTTCTATTTTAACAAAATCTTATAGCATTTATAATTATAATTGTCAAAGTAAATAATCATAAAGTCAAAAGACTATGAGAAAAGAAGAATTGTTCGACATCTGGATATGTATGAGGTAGACACAATTTTTTAGTTAGTCTTGAATAATATTCACAACTTAAGTTAAAGGTTGGACATCTTTATCTTGTTAAAGTTGTAAAATTCTTTTGCTAGCATTTGAGTGGGATCAAATGTGTTATGATAAGTCTAAAATCATCAAAGGGTCTTTGAGTAAAAGAATCTAGTATGCTGGGTGCATTGAACCAAATCACAATGAAATACTTTATCTAGAGCCGTCACTAGATAAAAGTTTTTTCATTATCAGAACAATCGAAGAGTCTATCTTAATCCTGAGATAAATGATAGACTTATGGTTACAAGTGTTATCATTTGAGCTATCAATGGGTACGATTATATAGCATAGTCTATCCTTGATAGTTTGGTGGTATTCATTTGCTAATCGATAAAGGACTTCATTTATAGATATGGACATCATGGATCCATTTATTAAATGAGAGTAGAATATCATCATATGGATGCTTTGTGATTTTGGATATTAAATCTTAACGTTGAGTTTTCAATAGTATCTATTGAAAGATGACTTCTGGACAAATCATAATATATATTCAAGTTCAAAGTATGGTCATATGAGTAAATATGGTAACTTGGAGAGCTATAGGTGGTTTATGAGCTTTTGGCGATTAATGATATTCTTCACGAGGATTCACTCTCTCCTATAAGATTGTATAGGGTATGAATGAGAATCATTTACTTATTCTATCTTTATTTAAGAGTGCAATTTTAGTTCTTTAGTGTAATGAACTAAAATTAATAGATTGAACCTAAGTGAATCATTTGTTGATTGTGATTGGGTTATGTCTATTGAAACTTAAATTTAGATAGCATGCCAAGATCCTCAATCCACACAGACTTGCATTGATCACTTGATATATTCTATCGGACTAATTATGGGTCCATCTAGAATTGTATTAAGACATGTGGACTTGTTTCTTTTAGTAAGAATGGACCTAGTAGACATGTGAGCCTTTTTTAATTAAAGATCCAATGGATTTAATAAAATGAAAAAAATAATATTTGGCCCATTTATTGAGTATGGGCGGTAAGTCTATTTTGATAGCTTAATATATTATTTTATTTTATTATTTGATTAAATAAAGATTAATTAATTATTTAATTAATAATCAAAATCTTTTTCTGACTAGGAAATATATTTCTTAGTGTTATACTATTGGTAGTAGTATAATAAATATAAAAAGCTTTATTTGGTAAGTACATAAATAAGGGATTTATTTATCTAGTCAAATAAGGAAGTCTTTTAATATAGTCATAATAGGATAAAACACTAAAGAGTTGGATTAGGGTTTGGATTCTAAGGTTGATAGGAATTTGGGTGAAGCACAAATCCTCTTGAGGAGAGGATTTCGGCCAACACACTTTCCTTGTGTGTGTGGATTTCAGCCACCACCTAAATTCCCATCAAGGGAATTTGGCCACCCTATATATATATATATGATTATATATTTTCGGCCACCCTAAGGTTTTTCAAGAGAGTTATTTTTCTTTTGCTTGAAAAATAAATCCAACTCTGGACACTAGTGTGAGAATTCAGCCAAGAGGAAAAGAGAGAAAAGGTCGTTCTTATTTCGATAGTGCACTATCAGCTTTTACATCAAAAGGCTTTGTGCGCAATTTCGAATTAGGTTCACGTGAATTTCGATCAAAAGATTAAGAATGCAAAAGTGATCGGAACGTTCTTTGTTATCTCTTGGAAGTTATTGTGATTAACGAAAAAGAAAAGTTTTTGTTATCCATCATCAGGTACACAATTCAAAGAAAGGGAGACCACGCTCCTAGGTGATTCACGTTCATGATTGAATTGGAAGATCTCTCAGATTACCATCTACGCAACGTCAATCAGATCACGCGACAAAGGTATGATACTTTTATTATATGTTAATTAATTAAAAGGTTAAGGTTCATCTTAAGGAAAAGTTTTAAACTATACTAAAACTATTTTTCGCTTCCGCCGCGTGTATTTTTCCCTACAATAGAAACACTTCAATCAAACATTCATCTGAACTTTTCTTGTTTAACAGCTCCAAGACTCTTCAGAACTTTTCTTTGTTACCAGCCCAAGCACTTCAATCGATTTTTTTTCCGAACATCCATTTCAATCAATCTTTCGTCTAGATCATTCTTCAGAATGGTCATCTGACCCACTCACGCTTGCTCTCCGTCATTCATCAGTGAGTCAATCGCCGTTGTCAACGGCCACCGACGATGTCCATCCAAAGTAGTAGAAAGCAGAGAAGTTTAACAAGCAGTGCATTATTGCCATCCTCACTCTCACTCTCTCTCTCTCTCTCTCTCTATTTGATTCTCTGATTTTTGAGAATTTTTTTTTAGAAATCAAATGTTGAAAAGTCAATCGATTGCTTTTGGTTTAGGACTTGATTCGTGACAGCTGATTCGATGGAGTGACACCTCATCACCATTTTATGACATGTCTAAGCATGCCATCGCCTACAGCCTATAGCCTACATGTCTGGTCATGTCATCAACAATTCAGTGACATGTCAAAGCATGTCATCACATTTGGATGACGTGTTCAGACACGTCATCGACCCTTCGATGATAAGCTCGGGCACGTCATCACCAACTACTAACGTGTTATAACATGTCATTAGCCATTCGATACCAGCAATGTGTCTTGACAGTTGGCACATCACCATTGAATTTGTTTTCCATTTTTTTTTCTTTTTTTTCAGAATATCCACTTCAATCAATCATTCGTCTGGCTCATTGGTGTTTTTAACAAAATAGAGATAAATAGTATTCTTAATAATCTCAATTAATGAAGCTTTTCTTAGCTCTACTTTAGCCTTTATTTATCACTTAAGACTTTTATCGCACACCTAGGTGTTTCTATTAAACACATTACTCTGTTTTAGATTTGACCCAGAACATTTTTCAACCACCATCTGCCTCCTTCAATTGAACCATAATTGGGTTCCTCACCACCATCTGCCACCACATCAAATCCATGAATCACACAAAACCCCTAAAATTTGTAAATCACATGAAACCCCCAAATCCATGAATCAAACATCAGCTTTCGAATTGCTTCCAAGTACTACATAGAAATGTCGCCAGTGTGTGAATAGAGAAGGATAGAGGGCAATATTGGATCAGAGCCAGGCCATTTGAGAAGAATGAGAGGTTTGTTATTGGTAAGTTCGAATATTTGGTGGTCAAGAGAGAGAGAGAGAAAGTTAGGGTTTGATTTTGGTGTGGAATAGGTTTGAATTTTTTTTTTGTTGGTTGTGTGGTTGTTATTGATTTTAACTAGACTCATATTCAAGCAGAGGTCGACGGTGGCGATGAGACTGTCGCGGTTGTCTGTCGGGCGTAGGGAGAGTTCGATCCATTGGTTACACGAATTAGTCAATAATTCACTTTCTAGCAACGGTTTGGATGTTTTGGTGGCGACATATGAAAGAGAGAAAGAGAAGAAGAGATGGACGGTGGAGATCTTTTTTTTTTTTTTTTTTTTTTTGAGATGATGATGAAATATAATGATTAGGGTTATAAAGTGTTGGAGAAGATTAGGAAGATGATGATCAATGATTGATGGAGAAGAAGAGATGGGTGGTGGTGAATATGAGATTGTTTCGAAGAGAGAGAGAGAGAGAGAGAGAGAGAGAGAGAGAGAGTATGAAAGAGACATAACTATTTTTTATTTTTTAATTTGATTTTTCTTAATTTGTCAACTTACCCTTTTGCCCTTCTTTAATAAATCTTCTAGAAACAGCATGAAAAATTTACCATTACCCTCGTCCCATTGATGGAATTTTTAAAAACTGTAATGGAATTGAACGGTAAGGACCTAACCAATCATAAACTTAAACTATAGGGACCTGCATGGCCAATATTGAAACTAGGGGCACTAGAATGCATAATATGGCAAACTAAAGGGACTAAGAACATTTTTACCTTATAAATTTGTGATGGCGGTGATAAAATGTCACAAGGATAGGTGTCACTAGTAATTTAGGATGGAAAAACACGTATTTATGAAATTATGCAATGTGTTAAGTCAAACATATGGTCTTCAAAAGGGTGGAGATGTATCATTAGTTGAGTCAGTAGCTATATATGTTTTTTATCACACTATACATGCATTGGGAAATAGAATGGTTCAAGACAGATTTCAGCATTCATGTGAGACTAATACTGTTTATTAGATCGCTACTAATATTGTGAGACCATCTTAACCACATTTTAATGGACTTCCTAAAAAATTAAGGATAATGACCGATATTGGCCATATTTTAAAGATTGCATAGGTGCAATTGATGGAACACATATACTAGTCGTGATGGCCACATCGAAGCAAATACCATATATTGGTAGAAAAGGGATTCCTACCCGAAATGTGATTTATGTATGCGACTTAAACATGCATTTTACTTTTGCATGGGCTGGATGGGAATGTAGTGCTCATAATACATGTATTATTTTTTTTTTTTTGGAGGACTTGCAAAGAGAAAAGTTACACTTTCCTCGTCTACCTATAGGTAAGTAAAAAAAATAATATAATTTGAAATATTTATATTAATTTCGTAATTCTACAATTTAAATTATATAATTTTTTGTCAATGTAAGTAAGTATTATCATGTAGATGTCGGATACCCTCATATAAATGGGTATTTAGGGCCATACAAGGGAGACTGCTATCATCTTTTGGATTATCGATGTGGAAGTCAACCAAGAGGGAAAACATAAATATTTAATCATGCACACTAATCTTTGAGATGTACTATTGAGAGAACATTTGGCGAATGAAAAATAGATGAAATTTTTACGCCCAATGCCTAACTTCCTTTTTAGCAAGCAAGTGAAGATTATAATTGCTTCAATGGCTCTTCATAGTTTCATAAGATTTCATTCTATCAAAGATCAAGAGTTCATGTCATATAATGATGATGATGATGATGACGATGAGCCACTCCCGAAAGAAGGAGAAAATGAAAGAGAAAGAGTTGGTGAAGAACAAGGCACACATTTATTACATGAACGTCAGATGGATGAGGACGTGATCGAATTGCAATTCCTCTCAAGCACTAAGAGTAATTAGTTTAGGTTATTTGTTTTGATTTTGATTTTATATTATAACAATATTTTATTATTGTTATGTTTTGAATTTTTAGTCTTTTATCTCAAACTTGTTTCTAGTACTCTTTTATAATATTTTACAATTTCATTTAATTATTTAAGATTAGAAATTCGATTTGGGCAGAAAAAGAGAAATGAGCAAACGAAGCAATATGCTCACTTATTGAAATCCACGCTCTTAGCAACAAAGAGGACCATCTTCAGTATCCTAGAAAACTACCATAAGGAATATGGTGTTAATTGTTGAGGTAACAGGTGCCAAAATCAAAGGGAAGCAATCTACGGCTTTTGTACTAAAAATATAAAACTAAAACTTTATATTCTTCATATTTTCTGTGTCTTTTTCTGTTGGAACTTCCATTGAACTAGTATTGTTTATAAATATGTTTTATAATAGACAGTTTTTTTTTTTTTTTTTAAAACATTAAAAAAAAAAAAATTGATACGTTCTCATAATCTCATATTTGTTTGCACTATAAGAAAAACTGTCAAGAAATAAAGTTTTTCTTGACAATTTTTTATTTATCTTTAATAATTTTTTTAAACTTTTACTTCCTATTTTCAACACCAAACAAAATCCCGATATGGATTTTTTTTACAGTAAGATATCGGTTTTGGGACAAACCGATATTGGATAAGTAAAATTTTAAATTTAACAAATTTACTTTTAAATCATTTACTTTTAAAAAAAATCAAAAAAATAATTTTAAAAAATTTATTTATTTATTTTGCACCCTCTTGTTTTATACTAAGAGACACGTTAATAATTTAATTACCCATATAAATTAGTAATCTGAGTCTTACATTTGTTCGTTAAATTGCAAGATGCATGTTGAGAAATATCTCCCATGTAATGAGAGTTGTATTCAAAATCATACTTATTACAATTGATGTTACGAGTCTCCTGTATGCCATGTTTGGTTGGATGGAATGGAATGGAAAGAAAGTCATTCTATTCGTTTGGTTTGTTAAAATGCAATGGAATGATGATTCCACCATTTTTGTGGAATGGGCATTCCATCCAAAAACCAATGGAATGCCCTTCCATTCCAAACTAAAATTTATATTCCATAAATACCCTCATATGCCCCAACTTCATTCCAAAACTACCTTCCTTTACAAAAATAATATATTATTATTAAATATTATATTAATAAATATATTATATATATGTACTATATATTATATTATTTTATATATTATATATATATTATTATTATATATTATATTATTATATAAAATAATATAATATATATATTATATTATTATATATAATATGCATATATTATTAAATAATATATATTATATATTTATATTATATAAATATATTATTATATATATTGTATAATATAAAATATATTATATATATCCTTATATATATATTATATTATATATATAATATATAATTATATATATAATATACTTTTATATTTTATTATTATTATCCATAATATATTAATATATTATTATATATATTATATATTAATATATTAAATAATATGTATTATTGATTGTACTATTTTTATTCTCATTTTTAAGTCCCCAATTCTTACTTGTGCTTTTTCCTCGGGTAAAACCGGGTATTTAATATATTAAAATAAATGTTTTAGGTATTTTTGGAGTTTAAGGGCATTGGTGTAATTCTGGAGAATCATGGGTCAAAGTGAAGATATAGAGAATATGTTGACGGTGGTTTTTGTCAATTAACCAGTCAACGATCTCTGGTTTGCAAATATGAATCAAATGTATGGCAAAACACTAAAGAAAGTAAACAAGAGATGTAACGTGGTAAAACTCCGGTGATCGGAAAAACATCCACGGGTCATCGCCTTAGCAACTCAGTCGAATCCACTATAATGTTTTTAATAATACACACTCTGCTCCCTCTCGTCCCTTTTTCCAATGAATGTCCTCACTTATATTTTGTAAGGATATTTATACATGATACCATTAGGGTTTCAGGGGTGCTGCTAGGGTTTGGTATCGTGACGTACAAGTAGGGGATTGTAGAATTGGTTGTGGGATTCTTTCCTTGTTGATGTTGATCTTGTCTTTATTGTTATTGATTCTAAATCTGTTCTGGATTCTGGTGAGCTATCAGGGAGATCGTTTTGTTTCCTTGTGGGACTCTGCTTCTTAGTGGTTGATTTGTGGCTGATCTCTATTAATTATATTGTACGCAGGTGGTGGAAGAACTTCAAAGGATGATCTCTTCCTTTGTGCCGAGTATGGCTGGTTGGGCATTCTTCATATTCGGTATACTCGGTGTTTTGTGCTTATTTGCTGTTCAGATTCTATATTCTGGCTATCAGTCTATGGACCGTCACTTTTTCCTCCCGATCAAACTCCTATATTACGTGGTCCGTCCCGTCCATGCTGTCTGCTGACGTGTCATTTGATGGATAAAAATCGTGTTATAAAAATCATGTTATAAAAATCTAACTCGCAAGTGCACGAATCGTGAGATAAGTACAGCGACAAGTAGGGATCGTTCCCATGAGGAAAAGTGATTTATCGACTAAAACTAATTCTAATTAAAGTTAAGCAAGTAACAGTAACCAAGAGATTTGAGATTGATTGATTGATTGATTGGAGATTAGAACTATATTAAACTAAGAAAGCAGTTAACAAGAATATGTGAATGTGATCAAAATGTGAGAGAACTAGGTCATCAATGCTCCCCAACTATGTTTACTCAATGCTTCGAATTAACTTTTACAAAAGATGATAATCAAGTTAAGGGTTCGTTCTTAAATTATGTATAATTTGTACCATGTGGTCCTGGAATGAATCAAGTATTCTCTACTACAATCTACCTCAAAACCCGGGTATAAACTATAACAGAAAATCCATTAACCACAAACCAAGCGTTCTCGATTACAGTCTACCTCAAAACCTACGTATAAACTATAACCAAAAACCCACAAAGCACAAACCAAGCATTCTCAACCACAGTCTACCTCAAAACCTACGTATAAACTATGACTGAGAACCCATTAAGCACAAGAACAAGAGAACCAAAATTTATGTGCAATATCCTGCTACGATAATTTATCCATTCAATTGAATATTGACTGAGAATGGTGAAACCCACTCACATCTCAACCTTTAAATTATCAAAACCCTAAATTCAAGCCTAGCATAACCCATGCATCAACAAGAATAAATAATCATGATATGGTGAAACCCACTCGCTTCTCAACCTTTAAATTATCAAAACCCTAAATTCAAGCCTAGCATAACCCATCCATCAACAAGAATAAATAATCATGATATAGAATGAATCGAATGAATCAAAACTTGAATTAGGAAAATATAGTCAATTCTAACAAAGAGCATTCATAGAGGTTCACATTGATTCCCTAGTATGGAGTTAGTTACACATAGCGGAAATAAAAAGACAAGAGATAGAAAAGATAAAACTCATTGAGACCTTCAATGAATTCTTCAAATCTTCAATAATGAGTCTTCTTTGTCTTGCAAACCCCTGATGTGTAAAGATGGATGATGGTGATGGGGGACGGCCCCTTTGGTGGCTTGGGACCTCCCTTGAATGGTTCTCCCAAAATTATGATTCATAGGGGCTTAAATAGGTGTAGATGCTAAGCCAAGTCCTTAAACAACAAGGAAAACAATTCCCCTTTAGAACTCTACCTTTTTGGGATTCGATTTCTTTCCTAATCCATCCAAATTGATTACTTATTAAAGGAGGATAAGGATTAGATGTCTAATTGCTTTCCAAGACTCTCACACATGTCCAAGAAGGTAATATTTCCCGTTCCGACAACTTGCGAAACAAATCCCAAAAGTATTCGCGGATTTAATAACTGACTAATCAGACCTTTGGGTACTAAAACGTGCATAACTTCTTCTAGAAACTTCGGATTGACAAACTGTAAATTGGGTTGGAAACTAGACTTCCGGGGCTTCAAATCCATAGTTGGCAGGACATACATTTCAATCGGACCTGAGAGATATGCCCCTCGCAACATGGATCATCTACATTGTCAAGGGCTACCGCTGTGACTATCGCTGCCAAAGCCACATCAGTTATGGTAGCAGTCTTCACTGTTCTTAAGAGCACTTTGGGTGCCACTGCTGAAATTCACAGCGGTTTTCATGATGGCTGATGGCAAATTGCATAAAAGTCCCTTGAATCATCTAAAATTGCTCTTTTCCTCTGAAATACTTCAAATACATCACTTGGATTCAACAATCTGAAAATGCTCAAACACATAAATTAAAACCCTAAAAGACTCGAGAAACAAGCAATTGATTGGAGGAATGGGGATAAAAAACATATACAATAAATGACCGATCATCATCTACGGCGAGTTTTACCCATAACAATACCCCCATTAAATATTTGAGCCGAGTGAGCTTACTTGTTTTGAGGGCGAGTTTGTTTACTCGGTAAAAGTATTTAAATCCTATTCCGTCTTTCTTCTGGTTGGACAAATTCCTTGTCATTTCCCTCATAAATGCTCCTCATAAATGCTCTGTGAGTGCCATGATTAGTATCCCTCATTAATTCGAGACATTAATGACATGTCTTAATTGTATCCTCATACATTCGATTTGCCTTCTAATCAGAAATCCCTTAGTGGGGACGTTTAAGATTTTTGACGGCCTAAGTTTTTCTGGCATTGCCACTTGTCCTTCTAGGGTTTGGTATGTCAGGTTGCATTTATGGGATACGACTCCTACTCTAATCCACGCATCATTTTGCAAGTTTCCTCTCCTTCTCGCTTTTTTGCTTTCTCTACTTTAAGGTTTTGTTTTTGAAGTTAGACCGCCCATCTTATTTAAACTCCCTATGCCTTGTCTCTTTCTTGGAACTCTAATTTTCTTTTCTTCTTCAATTTCTGCATCTTTCCTGATTATCGTTGCGAACTTCACTTTTCTTTGGTCTATTTTACACCCATTGGTTTCCAGGTGGTTTTTTATCATTTTCCCATAGATTCGAAACCTCTCTCTCCTCTGACTCCTTACTCTTGTTCGTGGTTCTCTACGGTTCATCTATCTTTCACGAGCTTCTTCAAGGTTAGTTTTTTTTATTTTTATTTTTTTTATGGATCCTTCAGTTAGATATCGTCTTTTTGTTGCTTCGATGGTTGCTATCGAGCACCACGATACGTGTTTCGTTGAGTGCCTTCAAAATCTGTTGGGTAACCCACCCCCAGATCAACCCCATTTTTTAGATGTTAATGTTTCGGGGTTTGTTCGTGAAGCTCCCCATAATGCTGATTCTCCTAGGGTCCCTCAATCTGAGGTTCGTCAATCTGACCCTTGTTCTTCTACTTGTAGTGACATTCATCCCCCGATGACAAGATCCAAGAATTACAGTCCGTGCACAATCCATATGAGTACTGTTCATCTCAGTACAATTGGGCATCAAAAGGTAGACAAAGATGATGTGGAGTTGGAGCACCGAGCAGCCCGGATATGGTTCTCACCCGAGCAGGTCTGTGCTTATGACATTGAGTCGAACGTAGTCGGTAAAAAGGAAACTCGTCAATACATGGGAAGGTTTAATTTGGACAAGGACTGTGTTCGGCTCGAACCGACTGGAGACAGGGCTACATGGAACCCTCCGCCTAGGATGGTGGTGATCTACGGGGCCATGCTTAACTGTGGCGTCACTCTACCTCTTCAGCCCTTCATTACTTGGTTCCTAGCTGAAGCTCAGATATCTCCGACCTAACTTGCTCCGAACAGTTATCACATTCTTATGTGCCTGTGGCACATGTGGCACCGAATGAAGCTGCCACCCCCCACTCCTCACGAGATCAGGCATTTTTACACTCTTAGACAATCGGGTAGGTCGGGGACATATTTTCTTTTGTCTAGTAAACCTGACCATTGGATCCCGAAAAGCGTCGAGATTACTGGGAAAGTCGATCTGGCCAAAGACGATAATGCCAAGGGCTTTGTTTGGGGGGTTTTTCTCCTCCAACAAGTATTGGAAGAATAGCTGGTTCTTTGTTGGTGGTGATTGGGGCCAGTTGATTGAGTTTGATGTTGAGGGCGTTCGGGTAATGTGAAAAGTCTCTTGCAACTTCTACTCTCCTGAATCGTGAAATAATACTACCTTGATCCTCTTGGATAGGGAGTTGAAGAATCTGGCCTGGGCAGTCGTTTGGGCATTGAAGAAGAGGAGAGAGTCTTATCTTCTACATGAGGATAAGATGATAAAGGCTGGTCTCTTCCCCCGTCTGTCAGCAGCTCGCAATTAATGTGCACTAACTTTTCTATCCCAACCTGGAACTTCTTCTCCCAGGCCTACTAATGCAGGACCAATTCATATTTCAAATAGTTTTTCCCCTCTACGATCAGAATCTCCATCTTTTAAGACTATTACTTCTTCCCATATTAGTCCTCATTCTTCCAAATCTTGCTTCAAAACAAATATTTGCTAGATGGCAAGCATTATTATTAGTTTTTGATTTCACTATTGAACATATCAAAGGATCAGAAAATAGTCTACCAGATTTCTTGACTAGAGAATTTTTGCAGGGTAGAATCCATGAGTAGCAGCAAAGGCAGGCCCCGAGGCCCCAGGCTCACTATCAGACCAGACTTATCTACCGACTTATCTCCAAATAACCAAAGCCCAAAACCCAATCACAAAGACAAATATGCACTAACTTTACTATCCCAACCTGGAACTTCTTCTCCTAGGCCTACTAATGCAGGACCAATTCAGATTTCAAATAGTTTTTTCCCCCTACGATCAGAATCTCCATCTTTTAAGACTATTACTTCTTCTCATATTAGTCCCCATTCTTCCAAACAGAATAAATTAGCCCAAGTAAATCAATCCCAAATTACTTTATCCTCTTTCCCAAGAGTCAATTCTCCCACTTATCAATACCAGATTAAACCCTTCTTTAACAGATACTTTGCAATAAAGGCACCACTATTACTTGACCATTATTTCAAGGAACCTAAAAAACTAGCGGATGCAATTATTGATCCCATGTTTTGCAGGATTCCTGAAGACATAACAAAAAGACATATATTTTATGAATTCATTTTAGTAGATATTGATTCCATCTATGTATCTGATGTTTTTGACAACATAGACAAAGAAAAATTGATTCTCAGAAAAATTAAACTTTGTAAAATTATCACCCTAGACCAATAAGGGGGTGACCAAAACAAGAAAAACAGGTTTTCCAAACCATTTCAATTTTCTAAATATTCTTACTGGGATTATATAGATGCATGGACAAATGTTTTATATGGTCAAAACCCGGGAAATTCCTTATCCTGGTTTGTTTATTTTGACAAACATTTTCCACTTCAAATTCCTTTTTGGTTTCTTGAAGGGTGGGATAAATATGGCGGAATTTTCGTAAAACATTTTGGTCAAAATCTGGAACAATGGAAGAAGTAACTGGCTTATTTTCTTCTATTGGCTTAGTGGGTTGGGTAGATGTTATAGTAATTTTTTGTTGTACTTGTCTAATAAAGTAGGCTTTAAGAATAGGATCTTTAATGCTGTCAATCATTCTAATTATTAAGGAATAATCAGATTGATCTCCTTACAAGTACAAGCTTGTTTCTCACAAATTTGTGATTCACTATCACTGTCTGTCAAAGGTTCTGAATCTAAATCTTCTTGAACTAAGACTTGATTGTCAGATTCAGACTCTATTTCTTTACTACTAGTCTCTGTATCTGTTTCATATAATTCTTTGGTTTCTTCACTAATGTCTAGGGTTCGTATTTTGTTTCTAAGTTTTCTCAGCTCAGGGCAGTTTTTGGCAAAATGTCCTTCTTTTCCACACTTTTAGATACTATGTTATGCAACATTGGGAAGTTGCCAAGCACTTAAGTCTTTATCACTCCAATTATTCTCGTAATTTACAATAGATTCTATTTGGAGAATGATGATGGATTGACCGGCACTGTTTTCGGGTTGTTCTCTTCTGCCGACAATCTTGGAATTGTTTGAGTTTGTCATTTTCCACCGACACTTTTTTTTTTTTTTTTTATGTTTTCATTATATGTCGACACTCTGATCAGTCACGATACTTAATGATGAATCCCGTGCTCTTGTTGGATAAGTCTGGTAAATCTGACAAGGCTAAAGTCTCTATTTTGGTGATAATTGTTGTGGTGATGCGTCATGTTCGAAATAGCTGTGAGCATCAGTAGGTTCTTCATCATCTTCAAGAAGATCATCATCATTGTCTTGATAATTCGATTCTAAATCTTTTTAGGACATGTTGGTCATTGTCTTTTCCATCTCTTGTGCTATTTTTCTTAGCTCTTCCGGGGTGCTTGCAGTGGCAATTCTAGCTTGATTCTGGGACTTTACCATTAAAAATTGAGACTGGTCTGTTGATTTGCAAAGAGTAGGGTTTTCTAAGAACCATTTATTGACCCTATTTTTGCCATGATATGTGATAGCAAAATGATAGCAAAAGTAGAAACATAAGTTGGATGTGATAAAACGAAATTAAAAATAATAATACTTACAATGTCAGTATAAGTCTGACAGTAGTGGTGAACAATAGATATACAGATCAAATAAGTCGCAAACTTTATTTAAGATTTCAGAATTTTCACAAAAGAGAGAGAGTTTTAAAGAGGAAAGGTTACAATGGAGAAGGGGAATTACAAAGAGGGGATCATAAAGAATCCATAATTGGTATAGCAAAGTCAAGTCTTACTTATGGACCCATTTATTTTCAATGTTATCCAAACTTTCAAATAAGCCTTAAATCTGATGACCATAAAGAAAAATGCCTTGTTGTAGATGTCCAAATTCACAACTATAAATTTGTAAAAGGATCCAGTCCTTATAAACTTGTTTACTGAGTCCACTATCGTATTTTATCATCTAGACTTATTCTTAGTTACATACCTCCTAAAATCCCAACAGGCCAAACCATTTGTTACAATGCTTCAGAAACTGTTAACATGATGGTCCAAATTCCTATCCCATTGGATAGGATTAAATTTCCTGATACCTGGACAAAAAAAAGAGTTGATCGACCTATATTCAGACCACCTATGAGAAATATAGAGGATTTTATAACTGATCATGATGGAAACTTAAGAATATATTTCAGACCATTAGAAAGAAGCCTATCTAGCAGAGAACCAGCAAATATTAGTAGCAACCTGCAAGTAGCCAGACGATCTTTATCTAGTAGATCCAAACTTAGAATAGCTGAACAAATACCTGATTATAGACCTGATTATAGCCCAAGTCATAGTGAATCATCATCACAATCAGACCTTATTCATAGAAGAAGGAGACCTATCGTTCCACCTATAATAGAAACTAGAAATTCACCACCAGTTATACCAACAACAGAACCTCATACTCATATAACTGGTATCTATAAAACACCAGAACAAGTGGCCCAACCAATACATGTCTATGACAATGAAGGACCATCATCTCCAACCCCTTCTCAAGTTCTCACAGAAATCCCTGACCATGAACCCAGAATAAGATTTATAGATGTTCTCAATAATCCCAAAGAGATCGATAAAACCTATCTATCTCAAGAATATTACTACCCATAAATCATTATTATGAGAGAAAAATATGAGAAAAATTACTCAACCCACAAAAGAAAACAGTTTCGTTCTAGATAGATGAGATGTATTGATACATTAGAAACAGAGATACCATTTTTCCAATGGTATACCAATAGGCACAACTTAGAAGAACAATGTCTTGTCTTAGACCAACAAAATTTCAAGACTTATAAATCCAGTAGAGGAGATGAGACGAGAATGCATCCCCCACCCAGAAAAAGTACTATTGAGATAGACAATAAAACCCTAGGAAACACTAGTAGAACCCTACAATGTGTCCATTTTATCATGTTTGATGAAGAACTACCTCATAAGGTTGCTGCTTCCTCCCACCAGATTGGTGTTGTCATAAAACAAAACAATTTTTCCAATGAATACCTCACAACCATAAGGGAACAACTAGACAGAATAGAAAATAACCAATCTCAAACACCTATTATCTTAACCTCTAATATTTCCCCCCAGAGATTATAAAATGAAATCCAAAATTGTTGAATATGAACCAGGAACAATCCTATTCCCAGACACCACCGGGATAGAAAAATGTTTTGATAGTTTTAGTACCGATTTAGAACTTGTCAAAATGTTAAAAGAAAGATTAGACAAGATTCCCAAACTAGAAATTCGAACTCTCTAGCCATATCTCCTTAACCCCAGATTCTGACATTGATATATCAGACTTAGACAATATGATTCAGAAATTGACAACCTCTAGGATAGATAGTCATGTTTATAATAAATACAACAATGACACAAAACCCTACTATCCTAGACCTACACCTCCAGATCTCCAATATGAAGAATCTCTATATAGAGCTTATACTGGTAACGCTTGTTATCAATTTAATATTGATGGCTTGTCTGAATATCAGATTATGACTGTTATTAGGCAAATGTATACTATAGGATATATTTATATTAAAAAACAGAATATTACCCATAGTGATGCAGTTAATTCACTTGCATCTGGCTTTGAAGGACAGCTCTTGGGATGGTGGACTTATACCTTGTCACCCACTACCAGAGAAGATATTATTACCCACACAAAAGAGGTAGCCACCTCTACCCCATTATTCAGAGCAACAACCGATGCTCTAGAAATCTCAACTACGCCACCTGCCACATCTTATACCACTAGAACCTCCCAACCAGATGGTATAGATGTTTTATGTCATACCATTATTTTACATTTCATTGGAAACCCTAACAAGTTCCAAGACAAAGAATATTCAAAATTACAGAATCTTAAATGTAAAAAACTTAGCGATTTTAAGTGGTACAAAGATATTTTCCTAACAAGAGTTCTTCAAAGGACTGATAATGCCAATTCCTATTGGAAGGAGAAGTTCATATCTGGACTACCTTCTTTATTTGCTGATAAAGTTAGAGATAAAATGAGGGAGCAAATGGCTAGCCCAGACTGGTCCCAAATAGATCTCAATACTTGGACTTATAGGGAAATCATAATAACAATCAATATTGTTGCTATGCAATTATATACAGACATTAGATTAAAAAGTCAGCTTAAGAAGCAAAAGCTTACTACTAAAAAAGAACTTGGTTCTTGGTGTAAGCAATTTGGTTTTGAAAAACTTCCTAACCATAGTAGAAAAAGACACCATGACAAGAAAATAAAACCCTATAAGAAACAAAACCCAAGTTAGAACTCACAAACGATCCAAACTGTTTAGAAATTTTAGAAAACATAACAAAAACAGTAAAGCTTGCTATAAGTGTGGAAAAGAAGGACATTTTGCCAAAAACTGCCCTGAGCTGAGAAAACTTAGAAACAAAATACGAACCCTAGACATTAGTGAAGAAACTAAAGAAAGACTTATTCAGACCTTATATGAAATAGATACAGAGACTAGTAGTAAAGAAATAGAGTCTGAATCTGACAATCAAGTCTTAGTTCAAGAAGATTTAGATTCAGAACCTTTGACAGACAGTGACAGTGAATCACAAATTTGTGAGAAACAAGCTTGTACTTGTAAAGAGATCAATGTTCTAAATCAATCTGATTATTCCTTAACAATTGGAATGATTGACAGCATTGAAGATCCTATTCTTAAAGCCTACTTTATTAGACAAGTACAACAAAAAAATTACTAAAACATCTACCCAACCTATTAAGCCAATAGAAGAAAATAAGCCAGTTACTTCTTCCATTGTTCTAGATTTTGACCAAAATATTTTACGAAAATTCCATGATAACCAAAAGAAAATCACCATCCCAGACCTTCAAAAAGAAATCCAAATCTTTAAAAAAGAAATAAAAGACTTAAAAATCTTCACACAAAAACTACAATAAGGTCTAGAAGATTCCACAAGAGCCATGAGCAAACCAAAATCTAAACAACCAAGCTTTAAGAGTTCTAGTGACTCAGATTCAGCTAGTATCAGCAAATCTGGACCTGAACAGACCCTGGCCAATATTCTTTGCAAAAATGAAATAGAACATACTACTGATATAATCAATATTACTAGAACTTTTAGAATTCAAAAATGGTATTGTGATATAGATATTAAAATTTTCTCTGACTAAAATCTTAGGGTCAATGTTCTTATTGATTCAAGAGCTGACCAAAACTGCATTGAAGAAGGACTAGTTCCTACGAAGTATTTAGAAAAGACCACAGAATCCTTATATGGTGCTAATAAACAAAAGTAGATATCAGTTATAAATTAACCAATGCCAGAGTTTGCAACTCTGGAGTATGTTACAATTCCAGTTTCCTTATGGTTAAAACTTTATCACAAAATGTCATCCTTGGTTTACCATTCTTATACCTCATCACTCCTTTTACCACCACTGACGAAGGATTAGTAACTGAGTATTTAGGCAAAGAAATTTTATTTCCTTTTACATTTCTTGTCCTTGAAAGAGAATTAAATTCTCTAAAAAATACCAACATAGGAAAAGATGACTCTATCTTTTTAGAACAACAAGTTAATAATCTTAACATGAAAGAGAATCATTTGTCTTTCCTGAAGGATGATCTTAGATTTGAAAGACAAAGGAAATATATAGAAGAACCTAGAACGCAACAAAAAATCAAAGACTTCAAGTCTAAATTAGAAAAAGAAGTTTGTTCTTCCTTTCCCAATGCTTTTTGGGATAGGAAAAAATGCATAGTCAGTCTTCCCTATAATAAAGATTTCTCAGAATAGGGAATACCAACCAAGGCTAGACCAATCCAGATGACCTAAGAACTCATTAAGTATTGCAAAAAAGAAATCCAAGACCTATTACAAAAGGACTTATTAGGCCCTCTAAATCACCTTGGAGTTATCCTGCTTTCTATGTTAATAAGAATGCAGAAATAGAAAAAGGAGTTCCTAAACTTTTTATCAATTATAAGTCTCTTAATGAAGCCCTTCAATGGATCAGGTATCCCGTACCTAATAAAGCAGACTTATTAAAAAGACTTTATAGAACCAATATATTTTCAAAATTTGACATGAAATCAGGATTTTGGCAAATCCAGATTGCTGAAAAAGACAGATTTAAAACTGCTTTCACTGTTCCTTTTGGACAATATGAATGGAATGTTATGCCTTTTGGATTAAAAAATGCTCCTAGTGAATTCCAATGCATTATGAATGAAATTTTTAATCCTTATACTGAATTTTCTATTGTTTATATTGATAATGTTTTAATATATTCTGATAATGTTGATCAACATTGGAAGCATTTAGAGATATTCTTAAAAACTGTTAAAACCCAAGGTTTAGTAGTATCAGCTCCTAAAGTTATTTTATTTCAAACAGAGATCAGATTCTTAGGTCACAATATCAAAAGAGGTACAATTATACCCATCCAAAAAAGTCTAGAATTTGCTAATAAATTCCCAGATGAAATTAAAGATAAGGCACAACTCCAAAGGTTTTTAGGATGTTTAAATTATATAGCCAATTTTTATAAAGAATCAAGAATCATTTGCAAACCCTTATTCCAAAGACTTAGAAAAAATCCCTTACCATGGACAGACCAGCATACACAAGCTGTTAAAACAGTTAAAAAAACAAGTCCAAAAACTTCCTTGTTTATCTATATGCCACCCTAATGCCCTAAAAATAGTTGAAACAGATGCTTTTGAATTAGGGTTTGGAGGGATTCTCAAACAAAATATTGATGGAAAAGAATACATTGTTAGATACGTTTCCGGATTTTGGAATGATACTCAGCAAAAATATTCCACTGTTAAAAAAGAAATTTTAGCAATTGTTTTAACTATACAAAAATTACAAGATGATTTGATAAATTAAAAATTTGTTCTAAAAATAGATTGCCAATCTACGAAATTCATTTTGAAAAAAGATGTTAAAAATCTTGCTTCAAAACAAATATTTGCTAGATGACAAGCATTATTATCAGTTTTTGATTTCACTATTGAACATATCAAAGGATCAGAAAATAGTCTACCAGATTTCTTGACCAGAGAATTTTTGCAGGGTAGAATCCATGAGTAGTAGCAAAGGCAGGCCCCGAGGCCCCAGGCCCACTATTAGGCCAGACTTATCTACCGACTTATCTCCAAATAACCAAAGCCCAAAACCCAATCACAAAGACAAATATGCACTAACTTTTCTATCCCAACCTGGAACTTCTTCTCCTAGGCCTACTAATGTAGGACCAATTCAGATTTCAAATAGTTTTTCCCCTCTACGATCAGAATCTCCATCTTTTAAGACTATTACTTCTTCCCATATTAGTCCCCATTCTTCCAAACAGAATAAATTAGCCCAAGTAAATCAATCCCAAATTACTTCATCCTCTTTCCCAAGAGTCAATTCTCCCACTTATCAATACCAGATTAAACCCTTCTTTGACAGATACTTTGCAATAGAGGCACCACTATTACTTGACCATTATTTCAAGGAACCTAAAAACCTAGCAGATGCAATTATTGATCCCATGTTTTGCAGGATTCCTAAAGACATAACAAAAAGACATATATTTTATGAATTCATTTTAGTAGATACTGATTCCATCTATGTATCTGATGTTTTTGACAAAAAAGACAAAGAAAAATTGATTTTCAGAAAAATTAAACTTTGCAAAATTATCACCCTAGACCAATGGGGGGGTGGGGGGGTGACCCAAACAGGAAAAACAAGTTTTCCAAACCATTTCATGTTTCTAAATATTCTTACTGGGATTATATAGATGCATGGACAAATATTTTATATGGTCAAAACCCGAGAAATTCCTTATCCTGGTTTGTTTATTTTGACAAAGATTTTCCACTTCAAATTCCTTTTTGGTTTCTTGAATGGTGGGATAAATATGGCCCGACTATTGACTTCCTTCCTCATCCTGTAAAGGAAGGATATGCTCAATAGATGACTTATCTTGACAAACCAATTGATTGGGATTTCATCCCTGACTTATTGCTCTTTTTAAAGCATTTCAATTTGACTTGGATTCTAATGCTTGATTATGCAATCAGAGACAAAATGGTAGGAAATGTCAATGTTCCTTATTTTGGATGACAAACAAAAGTTAAATGGTGGAGCGACATGAATATCACAGATCATGGCAAAAATAGGGTCAATAAATGGTTCTCAGAAAACCCTACTCTTTGCAAATCAACAGACCAGTCTCAATTTTTAATGGCAAAGTCCCAGAATCAAGCTAGAATTGCAGCTGCAAGCACCCCGGAAGAGCTAAGAAAAATAGCACAAGAGATGGAAAAGACAATGACCAACATGTCCCAAAAAGATTCAGAATCGGATTATCAAGACGATGATGATGATTTTCTTGAAGATGATGAAGAACCTACTGATGCTCACAACTATTTCGGACATGACGTATCACCATAACAGAGACTTTAGCCTTGTCAGATTTACTAAACTTATCCTACAAGAGCACGGGATTCATCATTAAGTATCGTGACTCATCAGAGTGTCGACATATAAAGACAACATAAAAAAAATTAAAAAAAAAAGTGGCGGTGGAAAATGACAAACTCAAACAGTTCCAAGATTGTCGGCAGAAGAGAACAACCTGAAAATAGTGCCGGTCAATCCATCATCATTCTCCAGACATAATCTATTGCAATTTCTATTTTGTAATCATTACGTCTTAACTATGGTTAGTTGTTTGTGTAACTAGAGTAAATTCTTCCTATATAAGGATTACTCTAGATAAGCATAAGGCAGGTTCAGTTTTCACGATTTTGAGCCACTCTTTGTAATTCCCCTTCTCCCATTGTAACCTTTCCTCTCTAAAACTTTCTCTCTTTTGTAAAAATTTTGAAATCTTAAATAAAGTTTGTGACTTATTTGATCTATATATCTATTGTTCACCACTGCTGTCAGACTTATACTGACATTGTAAGTATTATTATTTTTAATTTCGTTTTATCACATCCAACTTATGTTTCTACTTTTGCTATATATTATCTTGTCAATACTATCATATTTGCTTATTCTACATTTTGGTATCAGGTAGTCTAGATATGAACTTCTCCTTCCAATAGGAATTGGCATTATCAGTCCTTTGAAGAACTCTTGTTAGGAAAATATCTTTGTACCACTTAAAATCGCTAAGTTTCTTACATTTAAGATTCTGTAATTTCGAATATTCTTTGTCTTGGAACCTGTTAGGGTTTCCAAAGAAATGTAAAATAATGGTATGACATAAAACATCTATACCATCTGGTTAGGAGGCTCTAGTGGTATAAGATGTGGCAAGTGGCGTAGTTAAGGTTTCAGGAGCATCGGTTGTTGCTCTGAATAATGGGGTAGAGGTGGCTACCTCTTTTGTGTAGGTAATAATATTTACTCTGGCAGTGGATGACAAGGTATAAGTCCACCATCCCAAGAGTTGTCCTTCAAAGCCAGATGCAAGTGAATTAACTACATCACTATGGGTCATATTCTGTTTTTTAATATAAATATATCCTATAGTATACATTTGCCTAATAACAGTCATAATCTGAAATATCAATGTCAGAATTTGGGGTTGAGGAGATATGGCCATTTAGAGTTCAAATTTCTTGTTTGTGAATCTTGTCTAATCTTTCTTGTAACATTTTGACAAGTTCTAAATCAGTAGTAAAACTATCAAAACATTTTTCTATCCCGGTGGTGTCTGGGAATAGGATTGTTCCTGGTTCATATTCAACAATTTTCGATTTCATTTTATAATCTCTGGGGGAAATATTAGAGGTTGAGATAATAGGTGTTTGAGATTGGTTGTTTTCTATTCTGTCTAGTTGTTCCCCTATGATTTTGAGGTATTCGTTGGAAAAATTGTTTTGTTTTATGACAACACCAATCTGGTGGGAGGAAGCAGCAACCCCATGAGGTAGTTCTTCATCAAACATGATAAAAGAGACACATTGTAGGGTTCTACTAGTGTTTCCTGATGTTTCATTGTCTATCTCAATAGTACTTTTTTTGGGTGGGGGATGCATTCTCGTCTCATCTCCTCTACTAGATTTATAAGTCTTGAAATTTTGTTGGTCTAAGACAAGACATTGTTCTTCTAAGTTGTGCCTATTGGTATACCATTGGAAAAATGGTAACTCTGTTCCTAATGCATCAATACATCTCATCCATCTAGAATGAAACTGTTTTCTTTTGTGGCTTGAGTAATTTTTCTCATATTTTTCTCTCATAATAATGTTTTCTGGGTAGTAATACTCTTAGGATAGATAGGTTTTGTCGATCTCTTTGGGATTATTGAGAACATCTATAGATCTTATTCTGGGTTCGTGGTCAGGGATTTTTGTGAGAACTTGAGAAGGGGTTGGAGATGATGATCTTTCATTGTCATAGACATGAATTGGTTGGGCCACTTGTTCTGGTGTTTTATAGACACCAGTTATATGAGTAGGAGGTTCTGTTGTTGGTATAACTGGTGGTGAATTTCTAGTTTCTATTATAGGTGGAACGATAGGTCTCCTTCTTCTATTAATAAGGTCTGATTGTGAAGATGATTCACTATGACTTGGTCTATAATCAGGTATTTGTTCAGCTATTCTAAGTTTGGATCTACTGGATAAAGATCGTCTGGCTGCTTGCAGGTTGCTACTAATATTTGCTGGTTCTCTGCTAGATAGGCTTCTTTCTAATGGTCTGAAATATATTCTTAAGTTTCCATCATGGTCAGTTATACAATCCTCTATATTTCTCATAGGTGGTCTGAATATGGGTCGGTCAACTCTTTCTTTTGTCCAAGTATCAGGAAATTTAATCATATCCCATGGGATAGGAATTAGGACCATCATGTTAACAGTTTCTGAAGCATTGTAACAAATGGTTTGGCCTGCTGGGATTTTAGGAGGTATGTAACTAGGAATAAGTCTAGATGATAAAACACGATTTTGGACTCTGTAAACAAGTTTATAAGGACTGGATCCTTTTACAAATTTATAGTTGTGAATTTGGACATCTACAACTAGGAATTTTTCTTTATGGTCATCAGATATAAGGCTTATTTGAAAGTTTGGATAACATTGAAAATAAATAGGTCCATAAGTAAGACTTGACTCTGCTATACCAATTATGGATTCTTTATAATATGTAATACGTTCGTCATGGAGACATACAAGCATAGAATTGTTCAAAACAACTTTTGATAGAAGTTTGATACCAATTTGGACACTGTCTATATGCATATTATTATAGCCTAGCTTGTAATAATGTTTCATGCTACTTTTGTTAAAAATGTTGGTAGAAAAAATATTATTCTCTTGGAATTGGACATATATTTCTTTGGTGATTTGTCCTAATAAAGTTTTAAAATTTAAAACATCATTTCTCTTATAGATACTATGTTTTGCAACATTGGAAAGTTGCCAAGCACTTAAGTCTTTATCACTCCAATTAGTCTCATAATTTGCTATAGACTGTCCTGTTATACTATCTCCTTTGTCTGGTTCTACATCGAATCTAGAACTACTTGTAGACATGTTAAAGAACAAAATTAAAGAGAGTTAAAACCTAGGTTTTTACTCACAGCGTGTCGGTAAGTCTGCCTAATGCCCTCCTGGCTGGTGGCTATCCTAGTGACTGCTGACTTTTGCACCTAGAATTAAAACCTAAATTAAACCTTCTTCTTCAACAAGTCTTAAGGCTCTGATACCAAAACGTAGAATAAGCAAATACGATAGTATTGACAAGATAATATATAGCAAAAGTAGAAACATAAGTTGGATGTGATAAAACGAAATTAAAAATAATAATACTTACAATGTCAGTATAAGTTTGACAACAGTGGTGAACAATAGATATACAGATCAAATAATTTGCAAACTTTATTTAAGATTTCAGAATTTTTACAAAAGAGAGAAAGTTTTAGAGAGGAAAGGTTACAATTGGAGAAGGGGAATTACAAATAGGGGATCAGAATCGTGAAAACTAAACCTGCCTCAAGCCTATCTAGAGTAATCCATATATAGGAAGAATTTACTCTAGTTACACAAACAACTAACCATAGTTAAGATCTAATGATTACAAAATAGAAATTGCAATAGATTCTGTTTGGAGAATGATGATAGATTGACCGGCACTGTTTTCGGGTTGTTCTCTTCTACCAACAATCTTGGAACTATTTGAGTTTATCATTTTCCATCGACAATTTTTTTTTTTTTTTTTTATGTTGTCATTATATGCCGACACTCTGATTAGTCACAATACTTAATGATGAATCCCGTGCTCTTGTAGGATAAGTCTGGTAAATCTGACAAGACTAAAGTCTCTGTTGTGGTGATAATTGTTGTGGTGATGCGTCATGTCCGAAATAGCTGTGAGCATCAGTAGGTTCTTCATCATCTTCAAGAAGATCATCATCATCGTCTTGATAATCCGATTCTGAATCTTTTTGGGACATTTTGGTCATTGTCTTTTCCATCTCTTATGCTATTTTTCTTAGCTCTTCCGGGGTGCTTGCAGCGGCAATTCTAGCTTGATTCTGGGACTTTGCCATTAAAAATTGAGACTGGCCTGTTGATTTGCAAAGAGTAGGGTTTGTGTATATATTATAAATTATATATATCATATATATTATATAAATATATTATTATATATTGTATAATATATACATTATAAGTTATATATATTATATATATTATTTATATATTATTATATGTATCATATAATATATATATATGTATTTTATATTATATATTATGAATGTTTTATAATTAGGGGTATTTTGGTCAAAATACAGTTAACTCAATTCCATTCTGTTGTTAAACAATATATATAATAATATATTTATATAATATAAACATATAATATGTATTATTTAATAAATATATAATATATATTATTTAATATATATATATTATATATTATATATTGTATAAATATTATAAATATATATTATTTAATAAATATATAATATATATTATTTAATATAATATATATATATATTATATTATAAAACATTCATAATATATAATTTTTTTATTTATCTTTAATAATTTTTTAAAACTTTTACTTCCTATTTCAACACCAAACAAAATCCGGATATGGATTTATTTTACAGTAAGATATTGGTTTTTGGGCAAACCGATATTGGACAAGTAAAATTTTAAATTTAATAAATTTAATTTTAAATCATTTACTTTTAAAAAATTCAAAAAAATTATTTATTTATTTTGCACCCTCTTGTTTCATACTAAGAGACACATTAATAATCCAATTACCCATATAAATTAGTAATCTGAGTCTTACATTTGTTCATTAAATTGCAAGATGCATTTTGAAAAATATCTCCTATGTAGTGAGAGTTGTATTCCTAGTCATATTTATTACAACTGATGTCATGAGTTTCCTATAGGCTATGTTTGGTTATATGATATTGAATGGAATGGAAAGAAAGTCATTTCATTTGTTTGGTTTGTTAAAATGCAATTGAATGATGATTCCATTGGAATGGAGATTTCACCATTTTGGTGGAATGAGCATTCCATTCAAAAACCAATGCAAAGACATTCCATTCCAAACTAAAATTTATATTCCATAAATACCTTCATATGCCCCAACTCCATTACAAAAATACCCTCAGCTCCTTTCCAAAAATAATATATTATCTTTATATATATTTTATATATATGTACTATATATTATATTATTATTATTTATTATATTATTATAATATATATAACGGTATATAAAACATATATAATATAATACAATTATATATTATATTATTATATATAATATATAATTATATAATATATAATAATATAATATATAGTACATATATAATATATAATATACTTTTATATTTTATTATTATTATTATCCATAGTATATCATGTTATTATACATTCATAATTAGAGGTATTTTGGTCAAAATACAGTTAACTCAATTTCATTCTGTTGTTAACCAAACAAAATAATACTGATTCAGAGACTAATTCTAAAGTTCCAATCAAACGAAAACCTTAGTTTTCCATTTCTTTGCATTCTCATTCTCATTCTCATTACCATTCTAATTACCATTTCACTATGTAACCAAACGTGACCATAGAGTATTGACCAATAACTCGACTATATATGTTTTAATAAATATTTTTAAATATATGTCTGTTGTATAAATTATAATTTTGATTAGTTGAATAAATTTAAATTTTTCTGAAAGGGTTTTTTTTTTAATTTTTTTTTTTTATTAATTCTAACAACTCATATAGCTTATATATAAATTTGATTACTTGAATAAATTTTAATTTTAATTTTTCTGAAAAGGGTTTTTTTTTTTTTTTTTTAAATTCTAACAACTCATATAGCTTATATATAAATTTGATTAGTTGAATAAATTTAAATTTTTCTGAAAAGGGTTTTTTTTTTTTTTAAAAAAAAAAAAAATTCTAACAACTCATATATAAATAATATTCAATTGTTAATATGTTGTAGTCAAGTGGTAAAGACTCTTTACCACTTGACTACAACCTTTGATGTGTTATCAATTGAATAATATTTATATATAATTCAATATTTATATATAAACTATATGAGTTGTTAGAAATTTTTTTAAAAAAAAAAAAAAACCATGTTAGAAAAATTTAAATTTATTCAACTAATCAAAATTATAATGTATACAACAGACATATATTTAAAAATATTTATTAAAACATATATAGTCGAGTTATTGATCAATACTCTATGGTTACATTTGGTTACATAGTGGAATGGTAATGAGAGTGAGAATGCAAAGAAATGGATGGTTGGAACTTTAAAATTAGGGGGGTGTATTCAATTAAGATTCTTAGGGATATTTAAAAACATTATAAATCCTGATGTATTCAATTAGGAAATTTAAAAACTTTAAAAAAGTCTATATTAATCAAGTGGTATTCAGTTAGGATTTCTATGGACTTTTAAAGAATCCTTCTAAATCTGGGTGTATTGAATTGAGACTTTAAAAATGTCTACAAGAATCAAGGTGTATTCAATTATGACTAGATTTTAAAGGATTTTCTTAGGTCATGGATTTTGGTGGATTTTGGTGGACTTGATAGTGGGAGATATAAATATCAAATGTCATAATATGTCCGGTCTTCTCCCCAAAGATTTTGGTGGACTTTGCTCTCTCTCTCTCTCTCTCTCTCTATCTCTCAAAACAGAAACGTGTTGCTTCTTCTCACTTCTTTTCTGCTCAAATAATCATGATCGATAATCTTCCCTTGCTGATTTTTTAACTGCAATCTTACCCAATAACACCAAAAAAAATAAAATAAATAAATAAATAAAAAAACAATAAACCAAAGCACATTCCACTACCACGATTAATGCCCTTTTTTTTTCCGCTATGAGTTACACACATTGGCAAAAGGCAACACATATAAGCAAAAACGTTGATTTTTTTATTTTTTTTTTTTATTTTCTGTGTTTTGCCTTTTATACAGGTTCTATACAATTAACTTACTTTTTTTTTTTTTTTTATCTTCTTTTAATATACCACTTTAAAATAAAATTAGCTCAAACCCCAACTCATCTTGATGTAATTTATGTATTTAAGAGTAAGAATTTTTTTTTTTTTTTTTTTTGAAAACAATAAATTCAATAACAAATTTTTAAATAATAATAAAGTTGATTGAACTTACCAGAGGGGTGTACATACAATTTTTAAGGGGTGCAAATATCGTCACTCTTCTCCATTTATAATAGAAGTCAGAGATAAGAAATCCATGAAAATCCATAGATCTCTAAACAAATCTATAACAGTCTGAGATGGATGTCTAAACAAATCCATAAAAGTCTGAGATAAATGTCTAAACAAATCAATGAAAATCCATGAGGATTTATAAAAGTCCATAAAAATCCGTAAAAATCCATGAAAATCTGTCACTTAAAAAATATCTTTAAATGTCCTTAAGAATCCTAATTGAATACACCCTCCTTAGTCTCTGAATCAGTATTATTTTGTTTGGTTAACAACGGAATGGAATGGAGTTAACTGTATTTTGACCAAAATACCTCTAATTATGAATGTATAATAACATGATATATTATGGATAATAATAATAAAATATAAAAATATATTATATATATAATTATATATTATTTAATATAATAATATATTTAAATATTGTAATGAAATATTAAATAATGACATTTTTAATTAAATATTATAACTATTATATACATATGTTGACAGTTATAAACTGTCATTATAACTGTCAAAAAAATAAAAAATAAAAAACTGTCATAAAACTAAAACTGTTAAGACTTTCCTTCACAGTAACATTGTTGACAATTTTAAAAACTGTCAAGAATGCTAAATTTTTCTTGTAGTGTATAGCTCGATAGTCTACCAATACCTCCGCTTCTAGTAACATCTTTAATTAATAGTTCAGATTTATTTTTTATTTTTTATTTTTTCCACTTTCATTATATTTAAATGTAATGTATTGTCCTTAACTATTGAGATTAACACAAAGATCAAAGATCAATTCATTATAGGATCAAGTGAACAAGAGTACCTCTTTTCTCTCTAAAGAAAAGTAGGGTTTTGACCTCTAGTGGTCTAGGGTTTTAGTGTCTCGACTAAACGTTTCTAGGAGAATGAGTGTGGATGAAGTTGCGCGCTTATGTGCTTCGATGTCTATTGGGGAACGGGATGGTCCTGTTCGAACTTTGCAGACGGAGTTGAAGGATGCAGGTATTAAGCGGATGTCGATGAGTCTGGTTGGTAAGGTGCTATCCAATAAGATCGTTTACAACGACGAAAATTTGGCAAACTAGAGAAGATGTTGAGATTGAACCAATGGCTGATAATTTCTTCACCTTCTATTTTCAAAATGCGGAGGACAAAAGAAAGATTATATCAGGTGGCCCCTGGAGTTTCAATGATGCTTTGATTGTTATGAAGGAGCCGGGAGGAAAGGGAGATATTAAACATATGAAGTTTAACAAGGTCGAGTTCTGGATTCAAATCCATAACGCACCAATGATATGTATGACAGAGGATATCGCTCGTTTCCTTGGGAGTATTATAGGAGAAGTGCGAGAGGTAGACAGCGGTGATACAGGATCGAATATGGTTAAATTCCTGAGAGTTCGGGTTTTAATAGAGATCGATATTCCCCTACGTAGGTGTTTACGAGTGGACACTATGGGGGACGGAGTTGAATCTGTTATGCTCCTTAAATATGAGAGACTCCCTGACTTTTGCTTTCGATGTGGGTTGATAGGCCATACTTGTAAGGATTGCTCTGATAGGCTGAAAGGAAACAAGGGTGATGGCGAACAGCTATTGTATGGATTATGGATGCAGGCTCCTACTCCGTTTAGGAGGAATGGTGGATGGGGTAGGAGGTGGGAACCTAGAGAGGGATGAGGCTCATCTCGTCCTCAAAAAGGGTTTCATGAGGTCCGGGGTGGACAGTTTAAGCATGGAGTGGCCGGGGACGGTGGTCGGCCTTCTGAGACAGGGTTGATGGAGGTCGGTGGATCTCAACGGAACCTACGTTTGGTAAGTAACAACAAAGGCAAGCAATCTTCTACTGATTTAAGGCAGGATATTTTGGCGGGATCTTCGGACAAGATTGATGTTTTGAGTCTTTAGAAAAATCAGGGCATTAATAAGGGTGGAAATTTGGTTAGTGACGCAAGGCGAGATAATGGGGATTATGTTGTGATTCCAGACTATTCTGAAAAACATAACCCAATGGGTTCTAAATTGGGCCGTGGTACTGACATAAGCCCAATAAGCCAGGTGGGTCTAAGCCAAATGAGCCAATGGATGAAGACTATTGATGAAATGAAGATGGACCATAACAGAGGATTGGGGGTTCCGAAATATGTTGGGCCTCAGGGGAGTTTGGAACCCACCTATGGGATTCTAAATCCTTCTGATTTAAACTTAGATGACCAGAATATAGCGTTGGAGGAAGGGAACCAGTTTTTAGTTTTCAAAGCTCAGAAATCCCAAGCTAAAGAAGGGGAGCCTAGCCTGGTGAGTACTTGGAAACGTAGAGCAAGGAACCATCACCGGAGCATTGAGCAGGTTGATGGGGGTGTGGAGTTAGGAAGAAAGAAGAAGGGTGGTGTCTCGGGTACGAATAGTGAAGGTTTAAAGAAGTAGAAGTATGTTTCCTCAGTGGAGGATTCGACTGATGGCAGTTTTGAAGAAGGATCGGCAGGTCGGTTTTTATTGGCTTGCCGCTCACAATGAATGCTATAGTTTGGAACGCTCGAGGATTGGGGAGCGATCGAGCATTTCGTGTACTAGTCCAGTACAAAAAAGATTATGCTCCAGATTTGATTTTTTTGATGGAAACAAAAGTTACTCATGCTAGATTGGAGAAACTCATAATCAGACTGGGTTTTGAAGGGAAATTGGTGGTGGATAGTATTGGTAGAAGTGGGGGTCTCTGTCTACTGTGGTCGAATAAGGTGAGTGTGTCTCTTCTTTCCTTCTCCCGCTTTCATATTGATGTTAAGGTTAGTCCTTTGAATGCTGGTGATTGGCGTTTTACTGGTTATTACGGTCACTCGGACCCTGACCAACGTAAGCACGGTTGGTCTCTTTTGAAGCGCCTTCATAACATGTATCAGATGCCTTGGTTGTGTGCTGGAGACTTTAATGAGATTATTTCGGATGATGAGAAATTGGGAGGATTACAGCATAATAGAACCCTGATTGATAATTTTCGTGATACTTTGGACTACTGTGAATTGGAGGATTTGGGTTTTACAGGTGATATGTTTACTTGGTGTAACAAACGGGATGGAATTGCTTCTGTCCAGGAAAGGCTCGATAAAGGGGTATGTAATCTTGATTGGAGGCTTATGTTCCCTCGGGGTAGTGTGCATCACTTGGAGTTTTGGCACTCGGATCACCGGGCACTTCTTTTTGTTTTTGATAATCAGGCGAATTACAATGGGCAGGTCAAACACAGAAGTGGTCGTAAACGGTTATTTTTTGAAGCCTGTTGGGCAGAAAATGAGGATTGTCACAGTTTGGTGGATCAATGTTGGGGTTCAGCCTCTAGCAGACCTGGTATACAGGGGACAGTGGCAGCTATTAGGCATTGTTCCAAAGCTCTAAATAAATGGAATCGGTCTAATAGACTTCAGCTGACAAAGGACATTCATGATAAAAGAGAGGAGCTGCGCATTGCGTCTGTTGATTTGCGACGGATTTCTTGGCCTCATGTCAAGAGAATTGAGTTACAACTTGATGGACTGTTGAACTGCGAAGAGGTGTACTGGAAACAGAGATCGCATGTTCAGTGGCTGAAGGAGGGGGACCGTAATACTAAGTTCTTCCATTTAAAAGCTTCGGAAAGAAGAGCTCGGAATAGAATTCATGGTCTTCGGGATAGATCTGATGGCTGGTGTACTAATACAGAGGGGATGACTAATGTGGTGGTTGACTATTTTTCAGAGTTGTTTAGGTCGAGTTAGGTTAATGCAGCTCAGATAGAGAGGGTGTTGGATAAGGTTAGCCCAAAATTATCTCCTCGTAGTTCTTGCCTTCTAGACAGGGCATTTTCTGTGGAGGAGGTTCGGGTGGCTGCTTTTGCTATAACTCCAAACAAAGCTCCAGGTCCAGATGGGATGCCGGGTTTGTTTTACCAGAAATTCTGGGATCTGATTGGCCCCAAGATAACGGTAGACTGCCTCAAATGTTTGAACGAGGGTGGTTCTCTAGAGGCAGTGAATGATACTACGATTGTTCTCATTCCAAAGATTAAAAATCATGTTCAAATCTCTGACTTCCGCCCCATTAGTCTGTGCAACGTCATCTACAAAATCGTTGCAAAGACGTTGGCGAATAGACTTCGTTTGGTTCTTGATGAAGTAATTTCGGATTCCCAGAGTGCGTTTATTCCTGGAAGACTTATCTCGGACAATGCTCTCATTGGCTTTGAGTGCCTTCATGCAGTTCGTAATAGAAAGAGAAAGGTGGGTTCTTTTGCTTTGAAATTGGATATGTCCAAAGCCTATGACCATGTTAAGTGGGATTTTGTTGCTCAGATGATGCTTAAGTTGGGGTTCTCGGTTCAATGGGTTAATAAGATGCTAAATTGTATGTCGACAGTGGCCTTTTCTTTTGTTATTAATGGTGAAGTTCGAGGTTTTGTGAAGCCTTCCAGGGGTCTCCGACAGGGGGATCCACTATCCCCGTACCTTTTTCTTTTGTGTGCGGAAGGCTTATCCAGTATTATCAATGGGGCTGTTTTAGATCGTACCATTTCGGGTTTCCAATGTAAGCAATCTGGGCCTAACATCTCTCACCTGTTTTTCACTGACGATAGCCTTCTGTTTTCCAAAGCTTCAGATAGAGATTGTATTACTATCCGCCAGCTCCTTGATGACTATGCTATGGCTTCTGGGCAAGTTATCAATTATGAGAAGTCGGCCATGTGCTTCAGTAATTCGGTGGATTGGGGTGAGGGGGATCGGTTAGCAAGTTTGATTGGTGTGAAGCATGTCAAATGTCATGAGAGGTACTTGGGCCTTCCCAGCTTGAACTGCAAAAACAAACGGCAGCTGTTCCAAAGTATCAAAGACCGAGTGTGGGCTAAGTTGAAAGGGTGGCAAGGGAAGCTGCTGTCTTCTGGAGGAAAAGAAGTTCTCATTAAAGCTGTTATCCAGTCCATCCCCACTTATACTATGAGTTTGTTTCGGCTCCCTTCGTCCTTTATTAAGGATCTCTACCGTCTTTGTAATCGATTTTGGTAGGGGAGTTCGAAAGAACGTACAAAAGTTCATTGGTGTAGTTGGAAGCGTATGTGTTCTCCTAAAGAGATGGGAGGGTTGGGTTTTCGGGACTTGGAGATTTTTAATCGTGCTTTGCTTGCAAAACAATGCTGGAGGATTATTAAAAATCTTGAGTCCTTAGCCGGGAGAGTGTTGAAAAGCTGTTATTTTTCTGATGTGGTATCTCTGATGGATGCTAATCCTAAGGCTAGGGGGTCTCTTATTTGGCAAGGTCTTATCTGGGGTCGTGGTATTATTGAGATGGGGTCTCGCTGGAGGATTGGCAGTGGTAGGTCGGTCAGTATTTATCATGATAGGTGGATTCCGAGGCCTTCTACGTTCAAGGTCCTTTCTCCGGTTAAGTTTCTCGATACAGCTAAGGTCATTTCTTTAAAATCAAGCTCAGGGGCTTGGAACATTGATTTGCTTCAGGAATTCTTTTTGCCTGATGATGTTGACTTAATTTTATCCATCCCGCCCGTTGATTCCTCTGCTGAGGACTCCCTCCTGTGGCATTTTGAGGATGATGGTTCATATTCTGTTCAGAGCGGGTATAGGGTGGGTTGCTCTTCTGCTGTTAATTCTGGGTCGTCTGGTTCAGATAAGGTTATTTCGTGGTGGAAGGCTTCATGGCGTCTAAAGATTCCGCCTAAGGTTAAGATCTTCTTGTGGCGTGCTAGTAATAATTGGCTCCCTACTATGACTTCCATTATGAAACGTGGTGTGACTACGGATGGTCTTTGCCCTAGATGTCATCGTCATTTGGAGTCTCTGTTCCATGCTCCGTGGGGTTGAAAAACTCTAGCTGTGGTGAAAGGGTGTTACCAGTTTTTGAATTCGCTAACTGTCCCTGATGATATTCATTTTCACGACTTTATGCTTGTGTGTTTGGGTAGGCTTAGTGTTGAGAAGATTGAGCTGCTTTGTATCATTTTTTGGAGGATTTGGTTCGGTCGTAACCAGTTGGTTCGCAATGTCCCTGCTGTGGAGCTTGATGATGTGGTCAGGTGGGCCTTGGATTTTTTGACAGATTGGAAAAAGGTTCATTGTGTGGATGTCACTAGAGCTTTTCCCAAGGCTACAGTTTCTCCTTCTTGGCAGCCTCCTGATGAGGGTTTTTGGAAGATTAATACAGATGCTGCAACGAGATATGGGGATAGGTTGATTGGGTTAGGTGCTATTATTCGTGATGTTGCCGGTAGGGTTAAAGCGGCTGTGGCTTTAAGAATCAAGGCGACATATTCGCCTTTGTTGGCTGAGGATCTTGCTGTTAAGTGTGGTATTTTGCGTGCTATGGAGCTAGGTTTGATTCCCTTCCAGGTCGAGACTGATTCTCTTCAGGTGGTTAGTTGATTCTCAATGGGGTTCCTCCGGTAGGTGATGTTGGGCCTATTATTAACGATATTTTGGTCTCTCTGAACCGGCTGCCTAGTTGGTCGGTCAGTTTTATCCCTCGTAGTGGTAATTTTGCTGCTCATTCTCTGGCTAAGTCAGCTCTTGTTGCTGAGTCTGATTGTAGTTGGGTGGATTGCTGCCCTCCCTGCGTAGTGAGGCACATCCTTCCCAGGTGTCCTTCTTAGTGGTTTTGTCTGCTTTTCTTCAAAAAAAAATAAAAAAATAAAAAAAATAAAAATTCATTATAGGATCCTGATCTCTAAAACATAGTGTAAAACTGTACCTCCCTTAAATAAGTACACTCCATTAATTATTTGGTGACATATATATCTATATTCTATAATCCATCGATGACTGTTTTTTTCACTTTCAATATTATTTTTAAATAAAATGTATCATCTTTAACTTTTCGAGGCCAAGACAAAAATTAGCATGTTAAAGAGGTTGTAGAACAAAAATCAGCAAAGCAACAGAGGATCTGAATTCTTTCCGGTGACACACAAAAATGCGTCAAGCTTATTAATTTTCACGGGCTTTCTTGGGAGACAATGGTTTCACTTTTAGAGAAGGAATTGCCAACAAAATCAAGCTCATTAAATCCCCAAACCAGAGCCACAGAGGACAGAATTACCGGCAGTGGACCGAACATCCACAACAACAAAGGAAAAGCCATGCAAAGAACTCGGTTTCCGACGAGAGCAAGCATGAACCCTCGTTCGAATATGATCTGTGTGTACGCAGCAGGAGACGAAGTGAATTCTCCAGATGCATTTATCAGGAAGTTGGCATCGATCAAGTATCCCAACCCCAATGAGCTGCAGAAGAAGCTAACCAACAAAAACAGCGATGCTGTCCCGTATTTTAGAGCAAATATCCGATCCGATTTCGACCCGAAAATTGCAGAGTTGAACAAGTTGTTGCTCGCGTTATAGGCGTTGTTGATCAGAGCTGCCAAGGCCTGGTTCACCAGAATGGCTATTGAAGCTGTCAATATGGTCGCCATTAATGCGTTCCTCAAGCTTTGAACACCCAGCATCCCTTTCTTATCATCACCCTGTCAACATATGTAATTAATACAGTCGGTTGAAAATACATCCAACAATTTTATTTTGGTTTTTAAAGAAAAATATGTAAAACATATTTCAGCAATGTTTCATATGAACCTTATAATTTAGAGAATCACAATACACATTCGTAATTAATTACAGGTTTTAACATTCATCTAGACCTGATCAAAGTCTCGATATCTATCTTACTTAACAAAACATAAATAAATAAACGTAAAATAGATTTCATTACCTGTTTCATGCCAAGAAACCATAATTTTCTCTTGAGTGAATCAATTCCAATCGAAGTATTGGAAGGAGTGTTCTTGAAGCTGTGCCAAAGATTGGCATGGTAACCTATCATAATCAAGAGACTTAATGGAATCAATACGGTGTCTAAATAAAGGATCACTCCCATTTTATTTATTTTTTGGGTTGAGAGAATGTAAAAAATTTGATCACAGAAGATCAGGCTAATAAGTTTGATAAAACCAAACAGAAACCAAAAGCCTATATAATTAATTGAGAAATATTTGTGTGGGACGGTCTTACAGTCAAGTGGTGATACTGTCCAATCAAGTTTTTTTAATTTTTATTGAAAATACAAAAATAAAAATAAAAATAAAAATATTAAAGTTATATAAAATTAAGAAACTTAATTAGACAGTCTCACCACCTTAACACAAGATTTTCTATAATTAATTAGCTAACAGCTCATGAGAGCAAGATGAGTAGTAACTTTATTATTATTATTATTATTATTATTATTATTTTCTGTGATTGGTGGGCTACTTGGTGGATTAAATGTAATGGACAACAAGACTGAGAACGAAAATGGTGAATAATGAAGTGTATTTCACTATATTCTGAATATAAAATGAAACAGACAATTTAATTAATACAGAGGAATCAAATCAAGAATACATGGTAATTCGCATAATATAGTATGTAAATAAATGGAAATTACAGATGTCACAATAATATCTCAACAAATATGGTAATAATATCATAACTAATATGGACAGGGTAAAACCACCACCCATGTTTGGTGTAATTAAAGTGTACTCATTTACTTTAGCAAAATTTCAGGTTTGAATGTCATAACTTAGTAATATTTTAGGTTCAAATCGTTGTATCTACATATGGTATATATATTGGAAATTGTGTAATTACATGACCATATCATCATTTTGAAATACATCATAAATCTCTTACATTTTCCATTTAAACTTATTGAAAAATCCTTGTGAGTATATCTTAATATTTTCGTTTTTGATAAAATAATGCAAGTTTCACATCCATTTATGTTTGAATCAAAATTAAAAACCATCAATGAAATTTATCTTCTTCTTTTTTTTATAATTATAAAATATAAAAAAAATTTAGTCCACACATGCTGCCGCATTATCTTTTGAACCACATTCTTGAATTTTGAATTTATTTATTTGAAGTTGAAGGTGATGTATAGAATAAAAGTAGTGTACGTGTACCTAACATTTTTAATCATATTTTACATTTATAAACTATATATAATATATCTTCACCGTGTATCGATCGAATCCATCTTCTAATGTGGTTTGGTGATAAAAAAACGCTTATTCACGATGTTCCATATTCGAATCGCACCATCATAGCGGTATAAAAACAATTAAAAAAAAAAAACTATATATCATGACATTTAATATAATAATATAAGTAAAAATAAATAAATTTGAAAGGTTATATAAGTAAGGTTATGACGTATGACATGAACCGATTATTAGTAACCACAAATCACCAATGTGTATTCAACTGATGCGTGTTCAAAAGTTTTTTTAAAGATAAATTTCTAGGTGTGTTGTGTTGGAATAGTTTGAGGATTAGATGGATCATGGATGTTGAAACAATCGACTAAGGTGAAGGTGTGCTAAAGAACTGTACTTGAGATTAGATTTCGCCCCTCTAAGGCAATGTCTTGATGCAATCAGGTTAAACAACCCTCTGACCTCTAACATTTATTGATCTATTAATATTGTAAAGGTGCACTCCCAATACATTATTCTAGAACAGCTATAATATATTCACATTCCTTTTGGTTGCTTCTAAGGGGATTCAAAAGTACTCATCAAATGATTTCGAATGCACTATTTATAATTCCAAGTCCAACCGTTGCACATTAATATAATCACTAAATCAATGTATTGATTAATCACTAAAATATAAGGATTTGGATCATCTCCTCACCTCATCTTATCATCACCTTGTCCTCACCTAAATCGATGGTATAGATTAATTCTATTTTTGGTAGAATAAAAACAAAAAAAATAATATAAATAATTCAAACCATTGACTTGCTATATTAGACAGATGGCAATAGATTATGGAAGTGAGGACAATGAAGGTGAGAAGAAGATCTAGATCAAAATTGTAATTACTGCATTTTGAAATTTTAAATAAAATTTCCAATAATACCCCTAAAATTTCAAAATACACCAAAGAATTACAAGAGGAATCACCTCAAAGTTCAAAATACACAAAAGAATTACAAGAGGAATCATTAGAATTCAATATATATGTACTGGTGCCTTTCGGCCTATGAACCAGTCATTGGGCAATTGATCGTGTTTCACATGAACTTGGGGAAACATAAAGTTTCTATGAACCAATATCCCTTTTATGTGAATCAGAGGACCAATTGCCCACACTGAATTCTAAATTGGTAATAAACTGGTCTAACGGTGTGGCGCTTTAATGGCCCTGTGCCTTGCTGGTTTTCACGAGTGCTTTAGAAATGTGTGCCTACGCTCTCATATGAACTGATCTATTTCCACACTCAAATAGGTGAACCTCCATCAAGTGTGTATTGCAGTTCTTACACACTACCATTCATTAATCAGGCTATAGAGTTCATTAAGAGCATGTAGCTCAACCCCATTCATTGCAACAAGCTATCTCGCCATAGGGATAGAGTCACAAAGTATTAAAGCAATAGTGCCAACAAGACAACAAGTGACTTGTTGTTACCCCTATGAACGAACCTACTTCATGGGATCTCCAATCACTGACACCACCATTCATTAATTAGGCTATGGAGTTCACTAAGGGTGCGTTTGGCACGGACATGGGACAGGATAAGGTGGGACAGAACAGGACAGGACGGGACAAGACAGGACAAGTTGTTCTGTATTGTGTTTGAAAGGCCTGGGACAGAACTGTGAACTGTACTATTATACGTTTGGTATGGTTAGGACAGGACAGGACAGGACAAGAGGTTTAAATGACCAGAGTACCCCTCTTATATATATAACAACATATATTATAATATTATATATTAATATATAATATTACTGTATTATATATAACAATATGATATATTATATTATTATATATAATAATATATAATAATATTAAATATTAGTACATATAGAAAATATAATATATATAATAATATATATATATATTATATAATGTATATAATATATATATATGTTACAATATATATTATTATTATATATATATATTAATAATATATATTATATTATATATATTTATCCTATTTATAAATAATATTATATATAAGATATATATATAATATTAAATATTATTACATGTACAATAATATATATATTATTGTATAGGTAATAATATTTAATATTATATATATATATATCTTATATATAATAATAAAATATAATATATTTTTTATATTTATATTACAAATATATTTTATATATAAAATATATATATATTATAATATATACATATTATAGTATATACATATTATAATAATATATATATATATATTAATAATACATATTAATATATATATCATATATATTATGTGTTAATATATATATATTATAATATGTATATATTATGGAGGGTATGTCACCTCCTCGATTTGGTCTTCTCTTTGGTCTAATTATAGTTCCCTTCTTAAGGAAGGTATCTGGCTGATTGGTGAGAACTCTCAGAGGGACTTTTGGCGGGATAATTGGTTGGGGGTTCCCATTTTGGACCTTTTAGGGATTCCTGATTATTTAGCTAATCCACTCCGGGCGAGGGTTTCGGATTTTATTCATCAGGGTAGATGGGTGCTAGACGATTGTTTTCGAGAGCGTTTCTCGGATCTGTGTTTTCGGATTGATCGTATTGCAATTTCTCCTGTTGTGGATTCTCTGGTTTGGGCTAATTCTCGGGATGGTCGTGTTTCTTGCAAGGCTGCTTATTCCCAGTTTTTCCGTGATATTCCTCAGGTTGTTTGGTGGAGAGATGTTTGGTCCCGTTTTATTCCCCCCTCTCGCTCTGCTTTGACTTGGCGTTTGATGTTGAACAGGCTTCCTACTGAGGATCGCCTTTGCAGGTCTGGGTTCCAGTTGGCTTCTCATTGCAGTATTTGTGGGGTTAGTAGTGAATCTACAGATCATCTTTTTCTTCATTGTCCCCTGGCGGTTGCTCTTTGGGAGGCGGTTTTCTCGACTTTCCAATGACGTGTCTCTACCGAAACTTGGCAATCCTTCTTCTTGCAGGCCATGTCGGTTTCCTTTAGTGAACAGGTCAGGATTTTATGGAAAGCGGCTATCCATGCAGTGATATGGGGGGTGTGGACTGCTCGTAATCAGTGGATCTTTGAAGGGAAGTTGGTGGACTTTAAATCCGTCCTTTCTTTGGTTTGGTGTGCGGTTTCAGAGGCTAATCGCCTAGAGATTGGTTGTATGCGTAACTGTATGGATGACCTTTTGATTCTTCGTCGATTTAGTCTTCAGGGTCGCCCTTCTAAAGCCCCAGTAATCAAGAGTGTGGTTTGGTCACCTCCGGCCCCAGCTGGATCAAAGTGAATACTGATGGCGCTGCTATGGGCTCTCCGGGGGTTGGTGGTTGTGGTGGTATCTTTCGGAACTGTAGAGCATTTGTGAAGGGTTGCTTTGCTATTCCTCTTGGTCAGGTTTTCACTTTTGAGGCTGAGCTTCTGGCGGCCTCATTGGCCATTAATTTTACTTAGAAGTATGGGTGGCATCGAATCTGGCTTGAGAGCGATTCTTCTTATGTGGTTCAGCTTCTTTCTTCTCGTTCTGAGTTGGTTCATTGGAGGGTTCGTTAGGCTTGGCAGAGCTGCATCTTCCAAATCTCACATATGGATTTTCAGGTTTCACATATTTTTAGGGAGGGTAATGATGACTCGCTTTTTGTGTCGTTACCAAATTGCGAATTACCAAAAGAATGTTGTAAAATAAATCTTTACGCAATATATTTTAAGATTTGAAAACGAGTATAGTGGTAAGCTTAGAATTCGTTCCTACCACAAGGAACTAGATAAATATGTTGATTTAATTAGCTAATCTAAAAAACAATAAAATAAATCATAAATGATGAATGAGTGTATGGTTTGTCAAACCATCAAACGTACATACAAAATAAACCTAACTAAAAATATGGTGATATGAAAAATAGAAGACTCACAATCTTGATAAGAAAAATGGATGTAACAAATTAATGTTGATGCTAGGGAATTGATTGATTAGCAAGTAGGTATGGGTATTGCTTTTTAAGCCACTTTAAGGACCAATCTCTACATGTTAACCAATTTAGGTTTAGATTAATGTGGTTGATATACCCTCCACTAATCCATCCTATTTATTGGGTTCTTAATCACTCAAGTGTGTCAATCCAAGAGTGATTATATAACATGTTATTCTAAACAAGATTGTAATTAACAAGTGGGTATACAAGTCAATCACATAATGAATAGAATCTAATGAATTAATAAATAGAAAACATATAGAGATTCATTACAAAGCTTAAGCAAAAACCCACAACCAAATGTTTATCAAATCAATCCCCTAGATTAGGGGTTTAATTACACATAGTAGCAATCAAATAGAAACAAGTAAATGGTAAGGAAATCACCCTTGGGCCACCTTCTTTAGTGTTTGATCCTTGTTCTCCTTTGATGCTCCTAGATGCAAAGAATGGAAGAGGAGGATGTGTCTAGATAGGTGGATGGCTTATGGTGAGTGACAAAGGATTTGTGATGGAGAAAATGGTAGGGAAGGAATGGTCTAGGGGAGTAATCAAGATTTGGTGTGAGTTTTTGGGTGGAAAGGATAAGTTCAAGGATAGAAAATGGAGGAATTTGGGAGATGATTAATGGAGGAAGAGGGAGATTGGTAGGAGAGAATGGGATTGGTAAGGCTTGGTAAGACTTGGTTTTCAAATTGAAAAGAGGATGAATTTATAGCGTTTTCAAAATAGGTCACGAATGGTAAAATTACCAAAACACCCCATGTACTTGTCAAATTACCATTTTGGCCCCTCTAGGGGACCTTTATGTAATTTTCCTATACATTTCAGCCAATCAACGCAGCACAACAGATGGGTCGCGATTTGCACAAATGGCGACAAAGTGGCGACCTAGGGGGGAAGCAATCAGGTGTGGAAAATCATCTCCCTGTCGCCATGGCGACCTCGAATGACAAATGGCGACCTAGGGGCAAAATGGGAAGACTTTGGGAGAGATTTGGATGAGGAAATTCCGGTCGATTGGGGCTCTAAAAATCATACGACCAGGCAGCTGGTGAGGTGGCCGTTCGTTTGAGCCGAAAATCGACCGGCGGTAGGCCTTGGATCACCGGAAATGGTGCCGCAAAAAGCTAGGGTTTGGAAGTGTAATTTTATGGCTGCTGGACGTTGAAATGAGGAAGAAAGTGAATAGTAAAGGGTGCACTTAGCAGGTTGTCGGGGTGTGCACAGCAGATGCTTGGTTGAGTTTGAAAGGGGTGCATTAAGAAGATGGGCTGGGTGCACGCAGATGTCTTATTTTTGTCTATGTCGGGGTGCAATTAGTAAAGGCCTTTGGTGCGTTTAGAGGCCCATACCTCCCTTAAATGCACCGTTTCATTAATTAGGAAGTATGGGCCACCTCTCTTTTGGGGTGTATTTAGATAAAAGCTGGGGTGAAATCAGGTGCAATGTGAGGGGTGTGGCTAGTGTTTAGGCTTGCTGTTTTGGGCTTGCACATTGGGTGCAATGAGGACGCAGATGGGGTGAATTCAGTAGCCTATTCTTAAGCAAAACGCACCGTATTGATGATGTGGCGCGACCTTTCTTCTTTGCGTGGCAAATTACATACTGATCCCCTGTTCTCTTCAAATATTACAATATCTTCAATCTTCCTTCACTAATTTACGCTTTTACCCCCAAATGACCAAAATTACTTCAATGCCCCTGAATTCTATAAATACCTGAAAATACTTAATTAACACCATTAAATCACAAAATAATGCCCAAGAATCAAACAAAAGCAGAAGGAAATGGGGGCCAAAATCACACCAATTTTGGTTCGATCAGGTAATCAAGTTGCAGATACGCTTTCTAAGCATGCTTTGGAGCTTCAGACAGATTCTTGATGGTTCTCTGCCCCGCCATTCTGTTCTTCTTTAGTTGGCAATGACTACATGGGCCGCGAGTCTTTTCGTTTTTCTTGATGTTTTCTTTTTCTTTTTGGTGTGACCTACGTGCCTCTTTTTGTTTGGGGTTGTTTTCCCTGGCTCTTTGTGCTTTGTTGCTTTTTGTCACTTTTTACTTTCTTTTATCTCTTTTATATACGGATACTGTCTAGGGGTTTTTCAGCATATGATCGCTTGTGATGCTTTTTCCCCTTAGATCAGTCCAATTTTATTAAAAATATATATATTAATAATACATATTAATATATATATATATATATATCATATATATTATGTGTTAATATATATATATATATATAATGTTTAGTATATCATATATATACATGATATATTGAATATTATTATATATAGGATATATATAGATTATTATATTTAATAATATATAATAATATTTAATAATATATAATATATTAAAGATTATAATATATATATGATATATTGAATATTATTATATATAGGATATATATATTATTAAATATTATTATATATATAATAATATATTTTATCTATTATATATTATTATATATAATAATTTAATATAATATATATATAATATAATATATTAGACATGAATGCAATTATTTGAAACTTTAAAGGGTAAATTGGTCTTTTTGACACTTGTCCCATGTCATGAGACAAGTTGTCCTAGGGTCATGGGTGGGACAATTTTTTATGATTTTTGTCCCACCTTGTCCCGTCCTGTCCCATGCTAAGGACGCGCCAAACGTGGGACAAGAATAAGTTGTCCCACGTTGTCCTGTCTTGTCCCGCATACCAAACGCACCCTAAGAGCATGTAGCTCAACCCCATTCATTGCAACAAGCTATCTCGCCATAGGGATAGAGTCACAAAGTATTAAAGAAATAGTGCCAACAAGACAAGTGACTTGTTGTTACCCCTATGAACGAACCTACTTCATGGGATCTCCAATCTAAAGGTGGCCACGGTTCCGGTAAACTGTCGGTTTTGTTCGTGGTTTAACCGAAACTGGACGTGCCACACCGAAACCGAAAACCTGAACCTAAACCTAAACCGTCAGTTTGAAAACCGATGGTTCCGGTTCCGGTTTCGGTTTGGGTTTGACAATCTTACAAACCGGCCAAAACCGACGGTTTTATTTGTGGTTTTTTTTTTAAAAAAAAAACAACAAAATTCAACCAATCAGATGCTGCCATGTGGCAGCAAATTTAAAAAAAAAAAAGAAAAAAAAAAGACCGTTCTGATTACTAAAACGTTGGAAAAAAAAACTAATTAGATGTTGCCACATGGCACAACATCTGAAAAAAAAATTGAATATGGCTATTGCGCAGTGACCGTTCTGATTGGTTCCCAACGACCATTTATTATTATTTTTTTCACCCCTTAATTTATCTTATTTGCAAAGCTACCATTCTCTACTATACTATAAATACCATTCACGCCACCCCCCACCCCCATACACATTATTATTCTTCACACCACTCTCATTCTCTCAACTTCTCTCAATCTCTCTCAATCTCAAATTCTCAATGCTCTCTACATTCTACAATTTTATTTAATTCTCATTTCATATATAAATTATTTCTTCTATTTTTTACTATCTTCTATTTTTTCAATCATCAAATTGATTTACAATATTGATTTTTTCTATTTTTGACCATCATAAAAAAAATTTCACCGCTATTATTTCAACAATATATTTTTTTCAATCATATTTTTTTTTACTTGCTTACCACTATTATTTCAACAATATTTTTTTTTTTTCGATCATATATTTTTTCTTTTACTTGCTTACCACTCTTATTCCAACAATATATTTTTTTCAATCATTTTTTTTTTTTTTACTTGCTTACCACTTTTATTCCAACAATATATTTTTTTCAATCTCATATATATATTTTTTACTTGCTTACCACTCTTATTCCAACAATATATTTTTTTTCAATCATCTTTTTTTTTTTTTTACTCTATATTTTATTATTATTAATTTTTCAATGGCAAGTGGGGGAGATAGTTCAAGAAATGTGAACAAAGGAAAGGGTCCAATGCAAAACTTGTTGGAACACATTGGTGATGCTGTCATTTACGACGATGTGACTTTTCACAAGTTCCTTCAAGATCGGCTTGGATCCGATCCCCTTTCTAGTCCTAATCCCCCTCTAATAATTCCCGAGTTCGACGGACTCGACCCTACTCACTATACCCCTAATACTGATGAAAATCTATCTGACCCCCTAGCCCTTTCGAATGAATTTTTTGCTGGTGAAGGTGAAGAAGAAAAGCCGATGAAGTTTGAACTCTTCAAAGTGCATATGAAGAAAACTAAGTTAGATGATGGATATTGTTTCCAAATCCAATGCAATTACTGCACCAAATCATACAAGGTTGCAAGAAACTTCGGATATGGCACGTTCTGGACCTATATCAAAAAAAATCACCCGTCTGAATACATGGTAGCGAGTAACCAAGCCTAAATCTCCAGGCACGCAACCCCTTCTAATCAATTATTTCATTACACGTCTAAAAAAAATAGAGAACAATTAGCATTAAAAGTTGCAACTGAACACTTACCTTATGGTTTTGGTGAGAAAGTAGGTTTTGTTAATTATTGTCAAAATGCATTAAATCCTGCAATGCAACGTGTTCTTAGAGCCATTCTCACATGTACACTAAATGGCATTTACAAAAAAGAAAAAAAAATTGAAAACATTTTTTTTTCTCAATTTCAAGGTCGCGTTTCCTTATATGCCGACATATGGAGCGACAATTTTGGTAGTCATTTATATTTGGGTGTCACATGTCATTATATCGACAATGACTGGGACATGCAAAAAATAATTCTTGCATTTCGTGTTTTCAATGACTCACATTCAGCTCAAAATATTTTTTAACTCCTTAAAATCATTTTTCAAGAGTATAATATCCTAAACAAAATTTTTGCTATTGACTTTGATAATGCTACAAGCAATACCGCCTCTATTCCTATGTTACAGGATTTGTGCAATCCATATTTTAGGGGTAAATTATTTCATCAACGTTGTGCATGTCATGTTTTAAATTTGTGTGTTCAAGCTAGATTAATAGAGTTTTATGCTTTTATTAGACCAATTAGAGATAGTATTAACTATATCTGGAGGCATAACAAAATCCAGAAACAATGGTTAAAATATTGCTCTCAGAATAATATGTGTCCCAAAAAAATTTCTCAAGATATTACCACTCGTTGGAATTCAACTTATAAGTTGTTTAGTGAAAGTGTTGAATTTAGGGATTTATTAGTTTCTTTTATTACTTATAATATTCCTTCAATTGAACCATTGGGATGCATGTATAAAAATTCTTGAATTGTTACATGTTTTTAATGATGCTACCACCGCTTTATCTGGTGTTTACTATCCCACTACTCATTTATTTCTTATTCAAAGTGCATTTAATGATTGTGAATTTGATGTTCAATTGAATCCATGTGTTTCTGCCATGAGGACAAAATGGTTATAGTATTATGGGGAGATTCCAAATATTTACTTGCTTGCACCGTTTGTAGATCCACGCTTTAAATTTGAATGTTTGCAGGAATATTTAACTAATTATTACAAATGTTTAGATTTAGAAGTTGATGTTCTTCAGTATTGTAATTCTGTAAAGAAATTGGTTTATGAATTATACGATGAATATCTTAGTATGTATGGTCTGTCTTTAAACGTGCCGGTTTCACAACCCCAACCCACATCTGGTGGTACTAGTAATTCCATAAAATTTCAATTAAGGGGTTTAGGGGATCGACTGTTTTCCCAAATAACCAAAAAATTACGAACATCTTCTTCATCCTCAACGGTCTTTGAGCTTGACCATTATTTAGAAGACACTCATGAATTTTTAGATGAATAATTTAGTCTCCAGGTTTGGTGGAAGAGTCATCAACAAGATTATCCAATTTTGGCTATTATTGCCAAACAAATTCTTGGAACACCGGTTTCTACCGTTGTTGTGGAACAAGAATTTAGTGCAGGTGGAAATATTTTGGACCCAAGATGGTTATCTATGTCTCCATAATCACTTGAAATCCAGGTATGTGTTGATGATCGGACAAAGGCAAAATATAGACAACAAGAACTCCAGCCGAAGATAGTGAACGACTTCTTCAAAGATGAACAAACCACGGGAACGGAAGGCAGTGAATAGATTCCGTTCCAACTTCCAACCTCCAACACCAAGCAACTAATTAAATGTAAAAGAACTACGTAGTATTTGATTTCTCTACATTGATGGAAGGTACGTAGGCAGCTAAATTGTGGTAAAAAATTAAGTGCAAGGCCGGTATTTTTTTTATTATTTTTTTTAATTTAAACTTTATTACATTGTAATATTGTATATTTGAATTCAAGCCTTCAACTCTTCAAGGCCAATTTCTAATTTTTTTATTTTTTTTTTGTGAAATTGTAAAGTTGTATTTATTAATAAATGTCAATTTCTTTTCTTTTAAACATTGTGAAATACTTAAATACTTCAATGAAAACTGTTTGTAAATGTTTTTTTAATTAAAAATTTGTTCATTGGTATTATGATTGGGAAGAATTAATATTAAAATTAAAAAAAATTAAAATAATTAAAAAAAAAAAAAAAAAAAAAAAAAAAACCTAAAACCGAAACCGGACCAAACCGAAACCGAAACCGACCAAAACCGAAACCGAATCGAAAACCACAAACCACTAGTTTGAAACCGGTAACCAAACTGGTGGTTCCAGTTCCGATTTTGGTTTTGGTTTTGGGTGGCCACCAAACCGAAACCACATGTTTTAGTCTGAAACCGAACCGTGGCCACCACTACTCCAATCACATAGGTGGGGTTACCATCACTCTTGTTAAACCACTATTCTCCTACTTAGTAGTTTTTGTCAGAAAATTGGTCAAATTTATTCGACTTCACAAAATCTAGGCTCACTTCTAGATTCAAACAACTGTTATACTATAATAATTTTCAACCAACTTCCCATTATTAATAATTGTATCATGAAATTCAACTTATGTAAGGAGGGTGAGCACCAATGGGAAAAATCAGAACGTGCCTTCTCTTAAGGGCAATCAACTCGGAATCCATGGTAGACCTAGTTATATTACTTGGATAATTTTCAAAACACTACATCTCTACCAAAATTTTGAATAAACCACTGGTGAATTTATTTTCAACAAAATCAATTTTCACTATTAATTGGTGGAGATCATATCAATTTTAGTTTAAAACAATGGTGCCCATAAATATTCAAAAATTCACTTTGAACAAATCTACTCAATAAACATTATGAAATACATCATGTCAACATTAGGAACCACCATTGATTTAAATGTACACATGTCAACCAAATACCACATATTTGATCAATGATATATAAATTTGAGGCTAATAATAAAATCACTGAGAACATAAAAGTATGCTTCTAGTTCAGATTTGTCATGATATTTTTCAACTAACATATAGCCTCATTTTGTTTTCTGGTTGACAATAACTTCGATACTTTAACACAATATTTGGTTTGATGGGAAAGAAAGGAAAGGAAATGATAAGTTAATGAGGAAGGGAAAGAAAAGGAAAATGTTTTTAATGATTGTTGTTTGGATAGTTATGAAAAGAAAGGAAATGAAAGGAAAGGAAATAAAACAAATAAAAATAAAGAAAAGAACAAATCTTATTCTATTTACGAAAATGTCCGTCTTTCAACAATATGAATGATAGATATGTATTATTATATAAGGTTACTTTTGGGATATTGAAAAATCTCTTTCCTTTCCTTCCATTTCCTCTCAAATTTGGTGGGAAACTCAATTGGGTGAAACAAGAAGAAATTATTAAATCTCTTTCCTTTCTTTTCCCTAATTTTCCTTTCATTTCCCTCTCAATTAACAATCCAAACAAGATATTAAAAATCCATCATATCTTTTCCTACCTTTCTCTCCAATTCCATCAAACTAAACATAGTGTAAGGCTCAAGGAATTACAAATATAAAAATCAAGCCATATAATCTTTTACATACGAAAAGATTAATAACTAAATTTGAACTTCTAACATATGGGTCTATCATTTTTTATTTTTTTTACAAAGAGATTTCATTAAAAAGAAACAAGAGACAAACTAGGGTGGTTGGTCGTCTTGGACAGACCTCTCCACACATGGAGGGTAAGATTCCATCCAAAAATGATCTTCCTCTAAAGACAAACCAAGCTTAGATAAGTTATGGGTGACAACATTCGCCTTCCTAGAAACAAAAACTAAAGAACATGTAGCAGCACCAGAAAGAATACTTCTAATATCCCCTATCAGGAGGCCAATCTCTGAAGAAAAAAAAACATTGCTACTTGAGTTAACAAGGTTAATAGCAACCAAAGCATCATACTCAACAATCGCTGGTACTAAACCATTATCAATAGCAAAAGACAGACCTCGAAGAATGGCCATAGCTTCTGTAATCTGAGGTGAGTATAAGACCTCAATTCTTTAGGCACTTGAAGCCATCATGAAACCCGTTTGGTGCCAAATAACCATTCCCAGGCCTATTCTATGTAAGCGCACATCCAAGGAAGCATCTGTGTTCAACTTTTACAAACCAATCCCTAGCGATCTCTAGCAAACAAACTGAGGCAATGTGCCCCTCTCACAAGACAACAAATTAGCAGCTCTATAGTTTGAAATATACCCCAAACACCAACTCACAACAGACTTCAAACCAGGACCTTTTTTACCATGAACAACCTGATTTCTCTGGTACCACAACCTCCGTAAAATCACTGATGCGGTCATTTTGCACAACAAAATAATGTTTTAAATATGATCTTTTAGAAAACCAATTTTTACCACTAGAAAATCCTTTTAAGGTGTAATATTAGTAAAACGGTGAGTATGATTCGTTCCCCAGGGAATTAGAGGAATATGTTGAATTAATTAGCTAATCTATATGCAATAAAATAAATCATAAATGAATGAATGAGTGTATGGTTTGTCAAGCCATCAAACATACATACAAAATAAATCTAACTAAAAATATGGTGATATGAAAAATAGAAGACTCACAATATTGATAAGAAAAATGGATGTAAACAATTAATATAGATGCTAGGGAATTGATTGATTAGCAAGTGGGTATGGGTAGTGCTTTTTAAGCCACTTTAATGGGTCAATCTCTTCATGTTAACCAATTGAGGTTTAGATTAGTGTGGTTGATATACCCTCCACTAATCTATCCTATTTATTGGGTTCTTAATCACTCAAGGGTGTCAATTCAAGAGTGATTGTATAACATGTTATTCTAAACAAGATTGTAATTAACAAGTAGATATACAAGTCAATCACATAATGAATATAATCTAATGAATAAATAAATAGAACACATATAGAGATTCATTACAAAGCTTAAGTAAATACTCAGAACCAAATGTTCTTCAAATCAATCCCCTAGATTGAGGTTTAATTACACATAGTAGCAATAAAATAGAAAACAAGTAATTGATGAGGAAATCACCCTTGGGCCTCCTTCTTTAATGCTCAATCCTTCCTTTCCTTTTATGCTCCTAATGCAAAGAGTGGGAGATGAGAATGTGTCTAGTTGTGTGGGTGTCTATGGTGAGTGACAAAGGAATTGGAATGGAGAGAATGAAAAAGGGAGAAATGATTTAGGGAAGTAGTCAAGATTTTGTGTGAGTTTTTGGATGGAAAAGATTAGTTCAAGTATAGAAATGGAGGAGTTTGGGAGATGATTGATGATGATCCTAGGTTGAAAAGGAGATAGGTAGGAGAGAATAGGATGGATGATTTGTAAAAGTTGGTGAATTTATAGGCTAGGAAAGCTAGGGTACAAAATGGGTTATACCCCTCTTGAATGCCAACACTGGAATTCCTACGCTGGAATTCCAACGTAGTCGCCACTTTTCCTTCTAGGTCGTCATGGCGACATCTCATGGCAACACCAACTGAATTCTTCTGTCGCCATGGCAACCTTATGGCAACCTCATGGCGACAATTTCCAACATTAGAATTCCTACGTTGGAATTCCTATGTTGTCGCCATTTGCAAGTGTAGGTCGCCATGGCAACCTCAAGTGGCGACACACCTGATACTTTGCAATTTCCTTTGTCGTCATGGCGACCATGTGGCGACTCTTCTTGCTCAAATAGCGAGAATGCCATGTTTCTCCAATTTGTGAGCCTTATTGCACCCAAGTCCTCAACTTCATCCCAAATGCTCTTGAAACCTAAGAAAACCTTAAACACTTGATTTTACACCATTAAACACGAGGAAATGCCCGAGAATCAAGCAAAAAGAGTCGAAAATGAGGGCCAAAATCATACCAATTTTGGCTTGATCAATCACACACAACGTTACCAAATCGTTTTCCTCAAGACTCTTAGAGCAAGAATGGAAGAAATTTTGGAAATCAGAAGATTTAATAAAGCTCTTACCTTGCATAAAGCCAATGGAGGACCGGATCGACTTCAAGCTTGAACATCTCCACACAACATGCAAGGTCGATTCATACATATTCTCACATACTGTACACAAACCATCAACAGGAACCCTTCTATTAGCCAAATTGACCCATGTTGACACAAGTTGTTACAAGCTTTCCATAAAAAGATGTTAATCTTTAGGCTCACATTCATTCCTCAGATTTTCCCCATTTGGAAACCATATTGCCTCTATTGAAGGTACTAGCATCAATATTCAATGAAACACCCAGCTTATGGCCACTTTTAATAGAGTAATCCCCATTAAGTGTATAGTGCCAGCAAAAAGAATCATCTCTGGAAGTATCGCTACACAGGATCGTCATTATTACCTTTACATCCTCATTCATAAACAACTCGTTGAGCAATGAAACATTCCACCCACCCGAAGGAGTCTTTAAATGCTAGACTAAGTAGTAATTATCCTGATTTTTCAGGGATAAAACCTTAAACGTTGATGGAAGTGGAATCCATTTATCTTCATAGATTTTGACCGAAGAACCACTATCGACCCTCACTCTTGTACATGCGTCAAGCAATACACTGCCCAAACAAAGACCTTTATATAGCATTGAACCCACAACAGTCTTTCCTGCTTTCAAAAAATAGCTTTTTGGATAGTAGCAACTTCTAAGAACTCTCGCTGCCAAGCATTCCGGATTCATTTCCATTCACCCTTGCTTCGCCATCAGATTTTGCTTTACATAGCTTCAGCCAAGATGCCTAATGGATATGCTGTTTTGTATCTACGCTTCCCCACCAGAAATGGTTAGACTATCTGAATATCTTTAATCAAATTTTTCGGGTGTTGAAAGAGGCTCATCAATAGGATGGTTTGATTGAAGGACCACTTTATTAAGCACTTCCTTGCCACCCATAAAGAGAAGCTTACTCCTTCAACCTTTGATCTTATCCCAAATCCGATCCTTAATGTTTTCAAACAACTTCCTTTTGTTACGACCATCGAAACTTGGTAAACGCAAGTAGTGTTCATGACAAGGAACTCTCCGAACCCCAAAAACCTGAGCTAGCTGATCCCCCAAAGCACGAGAAATAAAACTAATAGCACAAACACCTGATTTTTCATAGTTAACCAATTAACAAGTAGCTCTTGCATATGCATCAAGGATACCATGAATAGCTTTGCAATCCCTGGTAGTGGCCCCAGAAAAAAAAAATGATGCTATCATCTGCAAAGAACAAATGCTGAATAGTAGGGTAGTCCTATTGCAACAGAAGCCACCTAGCCGATTTTGCTCAACCCATGACTGTAACAAACCTGATAGTCCCTCAGCAACAAACAAGTAGAGGTAAGGGGATAAGAGGTCTTCTTGCCTGAGTCCTCTAAAAGGCACTAGGGAACCGCACACTCTGCCATTGATAAAAAAAGAAGTAACTTACAGACTTCACATAACTCATAATTCTCCCACACATTTCTCCAAGAAACCTAGCTTAATCATGGCCTTGTCAATAAAATCTCAATCAACTCTATTGTAAGCCTTTGACATATCCAGTTTTAGAGCCAAAGATCTCTCTTTCCGCTTTTTGGTTTTTAGTGCATGGAGGCACTAAAAACCAATAATAGCATTATCTGTAATCATTCTCCCTGGCACGAAAGCACTCTAAGTTTCCGAGATTACTTCTCCTAGAACACTTCATAGCCTATTAGCGAGGGCCTTTGCAACAATTTTATAGACAACGTTACACAAGCTAATAGGACAATAATCATTGATACATTCCGCCGCAGGAACTTTCAGAATCATACAAATCAATGTGTTGTTAACCCTTCCCAACGGTTCCCCATCATTAAGCACCTTCAGACTGTAGGGAAAAACGTTTGCACACGGCTGAAGCGAGACTAAAAAGAAGTTTAGTATATTTTAAAATTTTTCCATATTTGAACCTTAACCCTTTAATTAATTAAACATATATACCAAAAGATATCATACCTTTGTCGCGTGATCTGATTGACTATGCGTCGATGGTAATTCCCAAGATCTTCCAATCCGATCACGAACGTGAATCACCTAGGAGCGTGGTCTCTCTTCTCTTTGAATTGTGTACCTGAGAATGGACAACAAAACTTTTCTGATTTCTGTTAGTCACAATAAACTCCAAGAGATTGCTAAGAATGTCCCGGTCACTTTTGAATTCACAATCATTAGATTGAAACTCATGTGAACCTTATTCGAAATTGTGCACCAAACCTTTTGATGTAAAAGTTATTAGTTTCAATCTCTTCTCACAACTCTTCTCACAATCTCTCTTGACCGAATTTCACACCAGTCTAAGAGTTGGATTTTATTTTTCTCTAGCAAAAGAAAAATCTCTCAATTACAAAAACTAGGGTTAGCTTCAAAATATACGCCTAATATATTTATATATATAATCCTACACTCCTAATATATATATGTAATCCTGCACGCCATTTAAATATATATATATATTTTTTAGTTCAAAAACTGCATGTATATTGCGCATGGCCATATGCCCATATATGCATGAATTCTACTTTTTATATATATCATATATATCTCGGCAATAAGTTGCCATATATATATTATATATATTTTATAGCAATCAGAATTTAACTTGTCATGTATATAATAGTCAAACCCTAATCCAACTCTTTAGTGTATTTGTGACTATATAAAAGACTTTCTAATTTGACTAAACAAATAAAGTCTTTTATATTTAATATACTACTAATAGTATTATACTACTAGGAAACATATTTCCTAATTAGAAAAAGATTTGATTCTTAATTAAATAATTAATTAACATATTAATTAATTTTCATTTAATTAAATAATAAAATAAAACAATATAATGGGCTAATAAATATAGACTTGCCGCCCATGACTATAACTTGGGCCATATATTGTTTTTCTTATTTTATTAAATCCATTTGGACTTTAATAAAAAGCCCACATGTGAACTAGACCCATTCTTACTAAAATAAACAAGCCCACATGCCTTTCATTAATATATTAATATAATTAAACAGCCCATTAAATAAATAATGTGCAAATTATATTTTTAATATATTAAATACAATTCTAGATAGACCCATAAATAGTCCAGTAGAATATATCAAGTGATTCATACAAGTTCGTGCAAATTGGGGATCTTGGCGGGCCTATCTAAATTTAAGCTCCAATAGATATAACCCAATCACAATCAACAAATGATTCACTTAGATTCAATCTATTAATTTTAGTTCATTCCATCAAAGAACTAAAATTGCACTCTTTAATAAAGATGGAATAAGTTAACGATTCTCATTCATACCCTAGACAATCTTATAGAAGAAAGTGAATCCTCGTGAAGAATATCAGTAATCGCCAAGAGCTCATAGACCGTCTATAGCTCTCCAAGTTACCATATTTACTTATATGACCATACTTTGAACTTGGATATATATTATGACTTGTCCAGAAGTCATCTTTCAGTAGACACTATTGAAAACTCAATGTTAAGATTTAATATCCAAAATCACAAAGCATCCATATGATGATATTCTACTCACATTTAATAAATGGAGCCACGATGTCCATATCTATAAATGAAGTCCTCTATCGATTAGTAAATGAATACCACCAAACTATCGAGGATAGACTATGCTATATAATCATACTCATTGATAGCTCAAATGATAACACTTGTAACCATAAGTCCATCATTTATCTCAGGATTAAGATAGACTCTCCGATTGTCCTGATAATGAAAAGACTTTTATCTATTGACGGTTCTAGAAAAAATATTTCATTGTGATCCAGTTCAATGCACCCAGTGCACTAGATTCTTTTACTCGAAGACCCTTCGATGATTTTAGACTCATCATAACACATTTGATCCCACTCAAATGCTAGCAAAAGAATTCTACAACTTTAACAAGATAAAGGTGTCCAACCTTTAACTTAAGTTGTGAACATTATTCAAGACTAACTAAAGAATTGTGTCTACCTCATACATATCCAGATGTACGAATAATTCTTCTTTTCTCATAGTCTTTTAACCTTATGATTATTTACTTTGACAATTATTATAATAATAAATGCTATAAGATTTTGTTAAAACATAAATCACTTTATTAATATGAAAAGATTGTCAAGTACAATATTACACTCTTGCTATTGAGCATAATCCTAACACAGACAAGCCTCTGTAACTTGTGGCCCAATTGTATCCCAATTCTTCTGAAAAAACAGAACTGGCATTCCATCTGGACCTAGAGCTTTAGTTGGTCTCATATCATATATAGCTCATCAGATTTCTTCAGGAGAGAAAGCGAGGTTAAGAAAGACACTAGAACGTTAAGAGAGCCTTGGTTATAGACAACTTAAGACTTTATTAACATCAATTAAACATGGCCTAATGACTGTAAACAAATCTAAAAAGAAACATGTCATTACATTTTCCATATCTCTTTGGCCAACATGCCGGTTACAATCAGCATCATACAGACCCTGGATCACATTCCTAGCCATTCTTGAGAAAACCTTATAGTGAAAATATTTAGTGTTTCGATCCCTCCCTTTTAACCTCTCTACACGCAACCTCTGCTTTCAGTACTCTTTTTCAACTAACAAATTATCCAGTTGATTCTCTAGATTCTTGATAATCCCCTAAGACCCTAGAAAGATAGTGGCTGATGTAATACATAACTCTTTCTAAAGCTTCCAATTCTAACCTTCAATTCCAAATAGTTCTCTGTATTCCACCTAGAAAGATTTCTTAAGCAATTAGAAATAGCAAACGAAACCTGGTCCATAGCAATACCTCCCTGAGAGAGAATCCAGTTCTGACTAACCAATCTATGGCAATCTTCATGCTCCGCCCAACAAGACTCAAAGTGGAAGCGTCTCCAACCCCTAATAACCCTTCTATCCAACATGGGCTCAACATTAAGAACCTCAACCAGTAAAGGTCTATGATCTGAGAAATTAAAGTCCAAATGATGAATAAAAGAATTCGAGAAGAGCATCCCCCATTCAAAACTACAAACACCTCGGTCCAGTCTCTCTTGGATAAGATTATAGCCATCCCGAAAATTGCTCTAAGTAAATTCCGGGCCTTGGAACCCTATATTTTCCAGGTTCCACCAATTTAAAATCTCCCTGAAATCCTGCATAAGACGTCTTGATCAAGCTAGACCTCCTTGTTTTTCATCGTCTCTTAGGATTTCGTTGAAATCGCCAACACAAAACCAAGGCAAATTTGACATATCACGTAATCTACTAAGTAAAGTCTAAAAGTGACAACATAATTCTTGTACTGGATTTCTAGAAAACTTAGTCCACCTCTACACATTCTAGTTGTGCAAAGAAACTCTGACGTCAATATGTGTAGAAGAGAAAGATAGAAAGTCCACAGTGACATGATCAGACTAGAACAAACCCAACCCACCACGATTTCCTTCTGACTCCACCACCAATTTCCCAACAAAATCCATCGTAACTGTCAACTCCTCCATTTTTTTTATACCCACACTTAGTTTCCATCATAAACAACATATTAGGGTCAAGTTCCCGCTTCAATTTGAGCAAGATCTGGACCGCCTAATGGCTTTTCAACCCCTGGATATTCCACACAAAGGCCCTCATTGCATATGATCAGTCAATAGAGACCTACCCGTCGATATCTAAGCACTTTGAGAAGCACCCTCTTTAGAAAACTTGACTATTTTTCCTCCAGCCTCTAAGATTTCATCAACACATGCCGCCAACAAACCGTTACCCCCTTCCTCTTCAAATCCATACTTCCCTAACACCACCGTGACATCAGCATCTTCCACCAAACGCTCATTGTTTCGAACCACATGTTTCCATCGCCCACCATGCACAGTTTTAAAGCTTGATTTATCCCCAATTTCCACCAAATCCCTAGATAATTGGTGACCCGAACCATGCATAACCAACCCATTTGACTTATCCTCAACCCCTTCCTTTTCACCACCTGAACCCACTAGGATCTCTTCAAGTCCAAAACAAGCTTTTAGACCCCTATCTTTTATTGGCCCAATAGTTACTTTACTCTTGCCCTTTGGATTGGCCCTTATTGGGATAATAGCCCCATAATCAAGCCTAGATAAGTTTAATTCCACGAGCCCAACTACCTTAACTATTTTCTGACTTTTGAAAACAAAACCTCCCTCCATAACTCCATCCTTCGAATCATTATTATGGTTACGAATCCCATCATTTCCAATATTATTGCCCTTCTTAATATTATCAATGCTTAAATTATTACCCTCATTAATCCCTGTTAGACCGTTATCACCGTTACTACTAGCTACCAAAAAACCGCCATCGAAAAAAGCCTCCTCCCGCGGTTGTTCATTGGAAGCCGTACTTTTTATAGGCACTATACTCTCATGGCGACGTTTTATGCCATCGAAATGGTTAGCCACTTGTCAAATTCGATTCTCAAATGACCATCTTGGCAGGGACGCACGCAACCAAGATCAAAATGACAACTCATATCCCTACCTACCATTTCCCTTCTTCTCAAAATCCGGGCATACCCATGTCTGGTGTCCCAGCTTACCACACATGTAGCAATGAATAGGAAGGCATTCATAACGAAGCAACATAACTATTTCCTCTCTATCCTTTAGTACATCTACACATAAACAACGACGCAAGGGTTTATCAATCTCCTCCACGACCCGGACATGAAGAAATTGAGTGCCTTCATCGCCAGAAACACCATCATTCACTTCTAACACTTCCTAAACCATACGTCCCAAAAAACGGCCCACCTCCTTAGACATACAGAATAGAGGCAGGAAGTGGATTTGGACCCAGAATTCCACACGATTGAATGCCAACATGCTAATCTCTCTCTTACCAGTAGGCTTTTCCAACACTATAAGATCGTCATCAAAGGTCCACGAACCACCCACCCAAATCTGTCGATGGTCCTCTTAAGACTTGAAATGGAAAGAAAAAAAAATTGTTTATAACCATCTCAATCTCCACTCCATTTTTCACATGCCAAATCTTCTTTAGCACACCTATGAAAGCATTTGTGTTCACCATTTTTGATGATAAAACCTTCCCAACCAAACTCAAGGATAAGCGTTGGATACCAGCCACCTTCAACTCTTCTTTTAGTTTGTACACGAACCCTTCAATATCTTTAAGGGACATCAAGGCACATAGCTCCGTAATCTCTTTTGAGTTCATAGTAAAACTAAATCAAAACTAGATTTCAAAATTCTGCAAGCCCACAAGAAGAAAATAGTGCTCACACTCTATTTTCAAAGAAAATAGATAAGAGACTACACATATGGGTTTATCATTTATACCCACTCTATTTTCATTTTTATTCATGAATTTGCATTTGCTCAAATGTCCAATATCTACATTTGGACAAGAGTAGTTTAACACTACCCTCTTTTCATCAAACAAATAATTAAAACATTTATCAACCAAAATGTGACAATGACACATCATAATTACAATCATTCTAGGATGATTCACAAATCATAACTGAAGCATATAAATGCTTCACAAATTCTATACAACTACAAGACCATACCAACTAAATAGCTAATGTTTTAAGACAAAAATGTTTAAATAGATAGTCTTTAACAAATCTTATTTTTAAGTGCCATTTGTTTTTTGTCTGAAGACTTAACAGGTCTAAATTGGGTCTGAAATCTGAATTGAATCTGAAGTCTGAGCAACATGTTTGTTTTTTGTTTTATAATGTCTAAATTATGTGTTAAGCTGTTTGTTTTTTTAAAACAAAAACATCTAAAAACAGGTAATTTGACATTCGTACCCTTGCATCATTGATTATTATATACCATTGTATTTATTTGTTATGTACTTGTATCTTGTTAATCCAAAAATATTAAATAACAATAATAATAATAATAATAATAATAAGAATAAGAATAATAATAATAATAATAATAATAAAGTTGACACAATTATTGAATAATTAACTCTAAGATATTATAAATTTTGATTACACTCGTGCATATTAAGAAAAAAAATACAAGCATAATAATAATAATAATAATACCATATTAATACATGATTAACAATAATTAAGATTTAATTAAAATAGAAAAAAAAATTGGATTAAATTAATTAAAATAAAAGGTTCAAACGTCTCTACAAAAACCCAAACCCAAAAAAGCCCACTTGCACATCTCTGATTAACACTTCTACTCATCTCACACCTCACCTAACTCTCTCTCTCTCTCTCTCTCTCTCTCTCTCTCTCTGCACTTCTACCCAGGATGTCAAACCCTCCATTACTCCAACATTGCTTATATGAAAATCTCTTAATTTCATGAATTTTTTTGCAACAAAACTGGAATGGTTGTTTTTAATTTCTTTTCGGTTTGCTTTGGTGGGTGTTGAAGTGAAGAGAGAGGTAATGTGAAGAAAGAAAAAAAAAAGTGAAAACCAGAGATTTTCTTCTCCTTCTTCTTCTTCATCTTCAACAACTACACCCAAAACCCAGAACTAGAGATTTTCTTCTTCGTCTCTTGTCTCAAAGTGGGCAATTTGGGAAGAAAAAAAAAGTAAAGTGAAGTCCCAAAAGACTTTAGATAAAATTAGAAATTTTCAACTTTTTATTCTCAGACATTTTTAGTCTTTTTTTTTTAAACCTCAGACTACTAAAAAAACAAACAAGAATGTCTTACTAAGACATTTTAGTAACTTTAAGTTTTAAGAGGCAAAAAACAAACAAGCCCTTATAGTACTCAATAATAACTATAAATTACCTTACTTGGATTTCAAAATAAACCATGATTCAAACATCAAAGCCACAATATGTCTTACTCACTTGATTCTGGAATTGTTAACTTGATATCCTAACATTAGATATTGAATCCAAATAAAAGAAGAAGAAAGACTAGTCTTTGCATTAGAAATCTGTATTAATTTTTGAATTCATAAGAAAATACAACATCCATCGCAAGAATCTGATCTTAAGATTCTTAGAAAAATTTGAGGATTAGATGGATGTTGGGAAAATCGATTAAGGTTAGGGTTTGCTAAAGCACTGTACTTAAGATTAGATTTCACCAATCTAGGACAATATCCTAATACAATCAGGTTAAACAACGCTCTGACCTCTAGCATTCAATAACTTGTTAATACTGTAAGAGCATCTCTGAGGGGGCTCTTTAAATTTTAGCTAAATTTTAGCTAAAATAGCTATTTTAGCTAGTCACTTTTCATGGGGTCACTCCAATCATCCTCTCTATTATAACCAAACATTAATATTTTTAATATTTTTTGAATTCAAAATATAAAGAAATTTATTTTGTTTCAAACTGTATTTAATAAAAAAAAATATTTTAAAAATAATAATATAATAGGAAAGATAATTTGGCTAACATAAAATGGCTCTCCACATTTGGAGAGTGCCTTGTTATTTCTCCAAAATAGAGAGCCATGTGAGGGAGTGGTTGGAGTGCAAAAAAGCCAATCATCACTAGCCATTTTGGCTAAGGAGCATGTTTAGAGAGCCCATTGGAGATGCTCTAAGGGTGCACTCCCAATACAGTATTCTAAAAAAGCTAGAATATACTCACATTCCTCTTAGTTGCTTTTGAGGGGATTCAAAAGTACTCATCAAATGATTTCGAAATGCACTATTTATAATTTGAAATCCAACCGTTGCACATTAATATAATCACTAACAATACCATTAATCTAAATAATAGTAAAATATTTATTGTGATAAAACCATTGTAACGGTCACATAATTACTCATATAAAATCATCATTTAGTAACAACAATTACAACTTCTAAAATTAATAAAATATAATTATTATATTTTAAAATTTTAAATAAAATTTCCAACATGTTGTGTTTGACTGAAAATGCACCATAACCATCATATATAATAATAACAACCTTTTTTAACCAGAAGCCGCCATGCATCAATTTAATAAATGTTTAGAAAATAATCATAATTAATCAAATCAAATCAATAATCATCAAATCGTTTTCATATTATATTATATTATATCATATATAATATAATTAAAATAGCTACTTCTTACCAGGAGCTGCCATGTGTCCTGTATAAATGCTTTAATCATATCATATAAAGATAGCTATAACTCATTTCAAAAAACAAAAATAGCTTCATAAAATATCATATTATATATAATAGCTTATAATCATATCATATCATATCATATCATATATAATAATATAATAACAACATTTTTTAACTGGATACCATCATGTGTCAACTTAATAAATGCTTAGAACATAATCATAATCAAATCAAATCAATAATCATCGTATCATATCATATCATATTACATCATATCATATATATATATAATAATAATAGAGTTTCACCAGCGTCATATGTCGCCGTGAGAAAAGTTTGACATTAAATATGGTTAATATATAATATATTAATAACAAAGGCCTTTTCCCTCCTCCGCCCATGACTACCAACAACCTAATCTTTATATTTATATTTTTCCTCTCTATTTATATTTTTCCTTTCTAAATCCAACCAAATCCATCACTTAAACAAATATATCTAAATCCATGGGATTTTGAATACACCCAAATTTCATTGAATTTATTTGAAATCCTTCAAAATCTGAGTTGAATACACCTAGAATCCAACGAAATTTGGATTGACTAGACTTTGTTGGATTTCAAACAAATCCAATGAAATATGAATCCTATACACCCAGATTTCTAAAATCCAATAAAATCCAACAAACTCTGGGTTGAATATACCCCCCTCAAGTTATTAAGTTAGGCCCTGTTTAATTTTTTCACTTAACACTGAATGGTACTTAATGTGTTCCATTCAGTTATTTTGTTTGATTTTTTAAGTGTTAAAATCATTTAATAAACCCCTAAACCACTTGTTTTGAAAAGTGAAAAAATTTCACTTTTCATTTAACACAAATCCAGTAGAATTTAATGTAAAGTTTTACTTCCAAAACTATCCTCACTAATTTAATCTATTTCCAAAACTAACCACTTGATTATAATGTGTTTTTTTTTTTTTTTAACATGAAATCTATAAATTATATAATTATCTAGGTTTATTCCAAATCAATTAAAGAATAAATTATACACATGAAGTAGATTGCAAATAAGAACATATTGATGAACTTTATTTCGTCTGTAATATACATATGAAGTAGCTCATTAGTTTTATAATGTCACTAGCTAAGAGCTAAGTAATTATTAGATTCAATACAATAATATAAATTTGAAATATTATTAATAACTAAATAAATTTATTTTAGAATTAATTTATATGTTAGAGCTGTCCGTAATATATTAAAATGTAAATATATAATAAATAATTGTTAGAAGGGCATAGATGTAAAAGTATTTATTTTCAGATATTTATAACTTTAAAAAATAAATAAATAAATAAATAAATAACAATTTATCACTTATATTCAGTTTTCAGTGAAAAAAAAACAAACATGTTTTTCAGTTTTTAATTTCAGTTTTCAGTAACATTCAGCACTGTTCAGTCTTCAGACAAAAAATCAAACGGGGTCTTAGTGCTTGTCCTAAAAGTAGATGAGTAAAGAGTGATAGAAAATTTTTAAACCCTTCCATAATATTTCATTGTACTAATATGAATTAGTGAAAATTATCAAATTTAACCTTATAATTTTATCAAAATTTGATTTTAATTACCAATCACCAAAAATGGTGGCGGGTATGGTGATTGGTGAGGTTCCATAATATGTACATATAATTTGGAAAGTTTATGGTACAGTAATTACAAATCTCACCAATCACCATACCCGCCACCATTTTTGGTGGACTTTTGACCAGTCGAGCCCACACTTCAGTTTTCGATGGACTAAGCCAAGCCCAACCTATTTGGGCAATGACATGAGAACTCTGGTGTTGTGTCAACAAAGGACAAAGGTAGGTATTCTCGCGTTGGTGTCGGGTCAAGATTCAAGACTCCACCTTTACCAAAATCTTAGCTCCCTCCGGTCAGATAGAAGACACTAGACTCTCTAGAAGGAAAACATGTATTTCTGGTCCGGTAGTGGCTGGATAGAGTTCTATGTTGTTGGGTTTTTGTGTATTTGTAATAATTTCATCTCAAACGTTGATGGGTCGATTCACGATTACAGAAACGAAGTCTTTGCTCGACAGTCGAATGCATTCTTCTTCCATGGCGGTAGTGAAGGGCTTTATGCTTCTAAGCATCTCTATTCCTCTGATTCTTCTCCTGATAAACCTATCAAGGGAAAGTCCTTCATCAGGTACTTTTTTTTCTTCATTTTTGTGTTTTGAATATCTGATTATATTGTCTTTTTCAATGGTTTTATCTCAGGCGTTTAGCTTGATATTTATTGTATGCTAAATTTCGAAGGCTACAAGCATGTGAAGATCAGTTCAAGTTGTGTTTTTTTTATTGTTATAGTTTTAATCTTTGATTAATTTGTTGCACAAGGTTGTAGTGTAATGATAATGTGTGCTTTGATCTGTTTGTTGATTAGTATTTTGAATAAACCAGTAATGTTATACTCCAAGGAAAGTTTCCCGAATTAGAATAGCTTGATGAGTCATCAGATTTGATCAAATTCAACTGTAGGGTGTTTCTTATATTGGAATTTGAACTAATTGAATGATAGGTTTCATTTGCGACGGTAAGGTTTTTTTGATTGAAGGATGTCACTCTCACAAATGGTATTTCAGGTTTGAAAGCGTTACATTTGTAAGGCCAAAAGAGTCTGCTAGTAAGCAGAATGAAATGCAGCAGAACACTGGATTGGTGGAAGCCATCATACTTGAGGTAAAAGAAAGGGAACGGATTGGAGGTTCGTTTCTGAAAACCAATCATATTTGTTGCACACATAATCTCTCCAAGGAAGGATATTGCAGTGCAGGTGAGGTGATTATTCAGAAAAATCTAGACAGACCTGAGTGGCCTAAACGCATTAAAACCTTCTTTGAGGCGACCAACGAAGAAGTTCTAATGAATCCAGAAGAGGTTGAAATTGATAGAACTGGAATGTACTACCTCTATTTCATGTATTGTGATCCACAACTGGAAGGTACTGTAATTAAAGGAAGGACCGTTTGGAAGAACCCAGATGGTTATTTACCGGGAAAGATGGCCCCTTTAATGACATTCTTTGGCTTAATGTCCTTAGCTTACCTTGTGCTAGGCCTAGCCTGGTTTGTGAGGTTTGTTCAATTTTGGAAGGATATTATTCAGTTGCACTATTGCATCACAGTAGTAATTGCTCTTGGAATGTGTGAAATGGCTGTATGGTACTTTGAATATGCTAATTTTAATTCAACCGGAAGCAGACCCATGGGGGTTACATTGTGGGCTGTAACTTTTACCTCTGTGAAGAAGACTTTGTCTCGCCTTCTTCTGTTGGTGGTTTCTATGGGCTATGGTGTGGTGAGGCCAACTCTTGGTGGCATAACTACACGAGTTCTTCTTCTTGGTTTGGTATATTTTGTTGCATCAGAGGGACTTGAGCTCTTTGAAAATTTGGGGAACATCAATGACTTTTCTGGAAAAGCAAAGTTATTTTTTGTGCTTCCAGTTGCCCTTTTGGATGCTTGCTTTATTCTGTGGATTTTCTCATCACTATCTACAACTTTGGAGAAACTTCAGGTAATCGTATGCTTCTGACTCTCCTTCCATTTGGATTGTCGGACAATACATAGAAACTCTTTTTATTTTGTCTCCTTGTGATAAAATAGGTCTAGCATAATAGTTATTAATTAACTTGTTTAGGACATTCAAATTCGGTTCTCTTAGTTTATTTATTTATTCTTGTGGTTGGGGTGGGGCGGGCTGCAGAGGGAGTTTCGTTGTTCAACCCTGAACAAGATAGTTTATGAATTTTCCGCCCATGTGCAATACTAGTTATGCAACACACCATATTTATTTTTCTGCCTATTTTGGGTGCAGATGAGGAAAAACTTGGCTAAGTTAGAGTTGTACCGAAAGTTTACCAATTCCCTTGCAGTATGTGTGCTGCTCTCTATAGCTTGGATCGGCTTTGAGGTAAATATGTTAAATCGCAAATTTACAATTCTATGGTGACAGATGAAGTTTCCTTAAATATATATATATATATATTTTTTCTGATTACATATATATGAAAGGGAACTGATCATTGAAGCTTCTTTAACTTGCCTTGGCCCAGCTATACTTCAATGCAACTGACCCACTAAGTGAGTTGTGGCAATTTGCCTGGATCATTCCAGCTTTCTGGACTCTGCTTTCATACAGTCTTTTGGTGGTTATATGTGTCCTTTGGGCTCCTTCACGTAATCCTACCAGGTACTTATATGTGTTTTTTTTTTTTTTTTTTTTTTTTTTTTTTTAATAATTAATTTTTCTTTATTGTTTCATAATTTGTTTTTGAATCTAAACCATCAATAAAATTTGCCTGACAAATAGCTGGTCTAGTCAGAATTTTTTTAAATTTGTATTTTATTTTGTGATTCTGATTTCTGCATATAGAGCTTATAACAGTAATGAGATAAGTTCCTTTTGTTTTCCTTAAATTTGAAGTTATACTCCATTCCATGTGACTGACGGGTCGTTACTTTACTTAAAATAGCATATAAATGCAAAACAAAAAAAAATCTAACATCATTGCATGAATGAATGTATGCCTGTTTTTTTATACTCCAAATTTGATATAACATGTATGATCAACACTTTTGTGTCTTTTCATATATGGATGAAAAAAATGCAAAAAACTGATCGTAATAATATACTACTGTTTATTTGATATGGATTTGTAGATATGCATACTCGGAGGGAGATGACTTTGACGAGGAGGGTGTATCACTAACGAGCAGTGTGATAACTGGGGATATGGCAACTAAGCTCGATAGGAATGTCGTTTACGGGCTTGGAGAAGATGTCGAGGAGGATAAGCGGGAATAGGTTGAATGAGGCGGAATCCGTTTTGCACATCCTGAAAATTGTCTGTAAATCTTGCTATATACAATTTGTGTTGTATGTACAAAGCACATGTTCATGTAATGTTACAATGAAAGACTGGAAATATCAGCTTCACAGCTGAACTGTAATCTTCTGACCACTACGAAATTTAGGGAATGAAACAAAGAGAACTTTCATAAAGCATTTGATCTTCTACCGATTGTAGTGTTCTTTTTTTTTTGTTTACACCATCCGGTTTCCGGGTGGGGCGGATCCACCATACGGTGCAATCAGCCCAGACCACACCCTGACTAATCCGGACTCGCACCGGGTCAGCCCACTAAGGGGTAAAGTGCTCCCAATATGTGTAGCTCCGTTCACAAGGGGAGTTGAACTCACGACCTTGCTTAAGGGATGACAGCGCCGAACCACTCATACCAACACATGATTGGTGATTGTAGTGTTCTTTGTAGTTCTATATCTACTTCTACTTTATGTATCTTAGAGTTAAAATAAATAAATGGTCTACTAATTAAAACTCAAGTTATAACGGTAAATAATAACAATATATTTAAATGAAATTAAAGTTGGGATTAAATAGTAGTGTCTTTTATGTTAATTTAATCAAAAGATAATTTGTTATTTAAAAGATTCATTAAATTTAGAACTCACATACTTTTTAAAATTGTTGTCAAATCAGCTCAGATTATTAAATAATAACTTTTGAAAGTTTTACAAAACATCTTTTATACAAAAATTATTAAAAAAAAATAATAATTCATTTTAATTGCTTTAAAGTAATTCCAAACGGGGCCTTATACTCTTATAAATAAATGTCTTGATCTTTTTGACGATACGAGGCCGGTTCAGTAGTATGTTCTCCACATTTACACCATAAGGTTGTGGTTCAAGCATCTCCCTTCCAAATCTCGAATTTTATTATTGTAATACATTACCACCATACGATTTCGTACCACTATTTGTCTAGTGGACCAAAAACAGAGTACCCTTCTTTGAGGCCCAATTATAATTATATTGGGCTGTGAACCTAACATAAAAAGAAAATTCTAAAAGTTTGCCTTATGCTTTGTAAATTCTCTCAAAAGTAATTGGCTTCTCCCGAAAGTCTTCTAACTATAAAAATTGTTTTGTCTTTGGTGGTTTCACGTTTTTCGTGCAGATCCTCATTGACCCCGACTTGTGTGAGAGAAAGAGAAAGCTCCAAACAAACCAAGGTAATCAAATCCAATCTCAAATATTTTTATTGATTGTTTGCTTTTTCAAGGATTGAAGGAAGAAGATGGGCCACGACCACCACGACCACCACCACCACCATGGAGTCAGCCCATATGATGATCCGTTATTGAGATGCTGCTGTTGCCCTTGTTTGATGGTCACTTCAATTTTCAGTGGACTCTGCGGATGTTTATTATCCGCCTGTTACCCTCTTTTGAACTGCTTTGGTTTGGTTGATTCCGGCCACCACCACCACCATCACAGCCACCACCACCACAGCCATTGCAATTGATCATCCCTTTTTTTTTATAATGTTTTTGTTCATTATCATGATCAAAGACTCTTTATTTCTTTTTATTTTTTATCTCTTCAGGATTTCTTTTGTGCTTTGTGGACATGCATAATTTGTGTATGAAATAATTTTCGCAGAATTGGGAATTTGGGATATTTTGTATCTTGTATTATGCCCCTGCTTTGCTTACAAAAATATTTCTAATATTATCTTCCAAAAAGAAACATCTGGTTTTTGGAAGTTGATTGATTCAGTGGAAGACTCGATCACATACAATATAATTGACTCGAAAACCTTTAACAGATTTAGACAAACTACTTGCATTATTAATTTCTTTTCTTCAAAGATTCCCTTCACGCGTTCTGCGTTGGATTAAACTTACTGAATAGGAGCTTACACTAATCAGAAATGAAGATAAAAGATAATTAAGTTCTACGGAGAATGGAATGTAACTTAATTTTGCTAGAATTAAGGATTTGATATAGACAATATTTCTCAATTAGTTATTGCCTCGAAGGAAAGAAACTCGTTGATTATCGGCAAGTATCACGGGTATTCATCGGTGTTTATTATGTAATATCAATCAATATTAATTATGATAGTTAACTAGAATCAATCAACATTAATTAGGATAGTTGACTAGAATCAATTGTAATTAAGTTAGTTTCTCTTTTCTCATTGTGTTAGTCGTATAAATATTTGTAATTCTCTATTCAAAAAATATCATAAAATTATTTCACAATTGAGTTATTTGACATGGTATCAGAGTCACCTTCAATCTCCGTTTCTTTAACGTAGGAATTGAAGTTTGGTCCTGCATTCACAATTGTTATTTCTGTTCATATTATTCCGCTGCAAAGTTCTTTTTTAGTTTCTATATCACTATGACTGATTCAAAGAATAGTGATGAAGATTTTCTAACAAAAAAGAATGAATCTACTATTCTATCTGGACTTGCTACTAAGTCAGGTATGTCCAACTCTGCCATTAAGCATTCGTATTTTACTGGAAATAATAATCGAATAATTGACTCTGGTACAACGGATCATATGACTTATAATCATTATAGATTTAGTCATTTATCTTCTAAATGTTCCAAAACTACCATTACCAATGCTAATGGTGTATCATCTCCAATTATTGGAGTTGGTACTATCCCTTTATCTCCTACATTAACTATCAAAGATGTCTTGTTTGTTCCATCACTAAATTGCAATATTCTCTCTGTTAATCAAATAGCCAAGTCTCATAATTGTGCTGCTCTATTTTTCCTACTCACTGTATTTTTCAGAATATCTATACCAAGGAGAAGATTGGTAGTGGTAAACAAAGTGGAGAATTGTACTATCTGGAGGATGGGTTCCAATGATCCAATAGAGAATGGCAAGCTCACTTGGTGAATGAAAATTTGGTGAACAAGAAGAAAAAAGAGATTTGGTTATGGCACAGAAGACTAGGACATCTATCATTTAGTTATCTTAGGAGATTGTTTCCTTCTTTATTTAGTGGTTGTAATTTTTTGGATTTTATTTGCGAAACTTATGTGATGGCAAAAAGCCACCATACCGTTTTCCATTTGAGTGATAATAAAACAGATCTTCCTTTTTCATTAGTTCATTCGGATGTTTGGGGGCCGGCACCAATTTTTACTCATAATGGGATGAATAGGTTGTTACTTTTGTAGATGATTTTACTAGAATGACTTGGGTCTATCAATTGAAGTACAAGAGTGATGTTTGCACAATTTTTCGTCTTTTTCATTAGATGGTGGCTACATAATTTGGCACTTCAATAAAAAGTCTTTCATTCCGATAATGGGGGTGAATACTTCAAGCAAGAATTGACGGAGTTCATGCGTTTGGTGGGTGCTATTCATCAATCAATTTGTCCTTATTCCCCTAACACAATGGTGTCGCAGAGTGGAAAAATAGACATTTATTGAAAGTTACTATGTCTCTCTTGATTGGTAGACATGTTCATTCTCATTTGTGGGGTGAAGCTTTGAATTCGGCAGTCTACTTGATAAATCGCACACCCTCTAGTGTTCTCATGCACTCTTTGATCATTGTACTCTTCCACCGGTGGTACTTCTAGCTCCTCGAATTTTTGGGTGTGTGGTCTATGTTCATTTACATCCACATCAACGCACTAAGCTTGATTCTCATACTTTGAAGTGTGTGTTTGTGGGGTGTGGAATCAATCAAAAAGGCTATAAGGGTGCGTTTGGTACGCGAATGGGACAGGACAGGACAGGACATGACAGGACAGGATAGAACGGGACAGGACAGGACAGGACAGGATAGGACAGCTATTCCTTATTGTGTTTGGAATGTCTGGGACAGAATAGTGGACTGTACTGTTATACGTTTGGGATGGCTAGGACAGGACAGGACATGTCAAGAGGTTCAAATGACCAGAGTGCCCTTCTTGTCCTGTCTAATGTTTGTTACCATATAATACTGACATATGGGACAGGACAGGACAGTTTTTATTTGATTTTATTTAATAATTTTTTTTATATGTCAAATAAATTCAAAATTCAATTACAATAATAATTGTATATGTACTGCTTGTTGTAAATTTATGGCTTCCCCACCAAGCCTTTATTGTTGGCTTCCCCACTAAGCAACCGATTGCCTATATATATATACTCTCTCTTATAAAAACGCGATGTTGCTCTCTCAATATCAATAAAAAGCCTAACATGTTCTCTCTCTCATTTTCTTCTCTTCTCTCATATGATGTTTCTCTTATTTATTATTTATTATTTATTTAATCTCTTCTTCAATTATTTCTTACTCATTTATTTTTCTTTGATTCACAACACGTTATCAGCACGATGCTATTATTTTCAGAACCTGAAGTTCCTAGATTTATCTCCAGAACTTGAAGCTTCTAAATTTATTATTACTGGAACCTGAAGCTTCCTGATTTTTATTTATTAATACCATAACCTGTAGTTCTGGATTTACTTTCTCACATTTTATTTTTAGGCAATTTATTTTCCCACATTTTATTTACTTTTACGCGATTTACTTTCTTGCATTTATTTATTTATTTATACGCTTTTATGAGATTGGCTATGCCAACCTACCAGAACCTGCAGTTCTGGATTTACTTTTTTTGCATTTTATTTTGTGATTTTTATTTAAACAATATGGTGATCCATCCAGAACCTGAAGTTCATGGATTTATTTATCATTACCGGAACCTGAAGTTTTTGGATTTATTTACTTACAAATATTCCTTTATATATCTGAAGATTTAAATTTCTCGGATTTTTATCAGACTAGAAGTTTTGACCCCGATTGTGATTTTCGAATAACCAGAAGTTGTAATAATGTCAAAGCTTGCAAATTTGAAATTTGTTGCACTAGAAGTGTCTGGAGACAATTACATGTCATGGGTTATTGATGCCAGATTACTCCTAAAATCAAAAGGTTTGTATTACACTATTGAAAATGGGGCCAAGACATATGAACAGGACAAATATATTACCATGGTTATTATCTGTCACCATCTGCATGAGGATCTAAAAGCCCAATACCTAACTGTCACAGAACCAAAAGTTCTATGGCAAGAACTAAAAGACCGATTTGATAACGATGTTGCATTACCAAATGCTAGGTATTAGTGGCAACATTTATGTTTTCAAGGCTTTGGATCAGTCTCTAAGTATAATACTGTTTTATTCAAAATCACTACACAGTTGAAATTGTGTGGTCAGGATGTAATCTCGAATCATCAATAACAAAGGCAATAACAATTCTACTCCCCTTTCATTTTATCTCATATTATTTTTCCTCTCTTTCATTTATTCTCTCGCTTTGCCTTAATTTACCCAAGCAGTAACTATTTCTCCCTTTCATCTATCTCATATTATTACTTATCTCCCTGTTCATTTATCTCAGTTATTACTTTATCTGCTATTTTAATTTTATAATAACATGCATCTATTTAATTTTATGCGATTTATGTATCCGAGTATGCCAACTAACCAGAACCTGAAGTTTCTGGATTTGTATAAATTATGTGTTGAGCCTAACTAGGTCAATCGTTAAGTTTCTGAAATTTAAACAAAGCTCAGCTAGATCGACTAACCAGAATATGAAATTTTTGGATTTAACATTATAATATTTAAGTTGGCACGATTTTACAAACCGATCAGAATCTGAAGTTCTAAATTTTAAATTTCAGTAAAAATATGGAATTCTGGATTCATTAATATGTACATGAATGTCATACTTGGGACATGAAATTCCAAAATTGGAATTCTACATAGAACCTGATGTTCTAATTTTGAACACGAAGTATTGAATCTGAACTTGAAGTTCTTAAGTTTTGAACATGAAGTTTTAACTTGAAGTTCTGAATTCAATTTAAATTGTGATATTAAAACTTTTATGTCAAAGTTTATTAGAACCAGAAATTCTGAATTGAATCAAGTTACAATTCTTTCATCTAGAAAGTCAATTTGTAATTTCTATTTAAAATCTGAAGTTTTCTGAATTTTATGAACCTACAGTTCAAGGTTGAACCGGAAGTTCGAAAAATCAATATTATTCATGATTTATATATATATATATATAAAGTGATACATTTTCATATCTATAAGTTTATACTTTTGATCATTTTGTCTAATATGCACTTTATTTTTCATTGTGAATAGATACGTCTTTAAACGATAAGTTGAGTGATATTGAAAAGCAATATACAAGAAATATATGTCTAGCCAATAGTGCAACGACACATATGATTCTGCGGAATCAGAAATTCTTTCTGAATTTAACCCTGCTTAAGGCAAATGTTAATATAATATCAGGTCCAGCAGATCTGATAGAAGGCTCCAGTAGAGCCATGATATTGTTACCAAACAATACTAAAATATGGCTATCCAGAAACTATAAATGATGAGAATATTAAGTATCTGTGCATTACTTTTTATGATTCAAATCAGAAACTCATTATGGAAAAGCTGCATGCTTTATCATTTGGATTATATTACACTCTTATAAGAGGTATAGAAGTTTATGCAATTATGAACCAGAAGTTCTCATATCCAAACATATTTATGCTTTGGCATAACCGTCTTGGTCACCTGGGATCTATAATGATGTGTAGAATCATTGAAAATTCTCATGAGTATCCATTAAAGAACCAGAATATTCTTTTATCCCACGAAAATTTATGTACTGCATGTTTACAAGGGAAATTAGTAATAAAACCATCTCATTTTAAAGTTGGTTTTGAATCCCCGTCATTTTTACAAAAGATTCAAGGGGACATATGTGAACCTATTCATCCACCAAGTGGACTGTTCCGCTATTTCATGGTCCTAGTTGATGCATTCATCAGATGGTCACATGTTTGCCTATTATCAACTCGTAATGTTGCTTTTGCGAGATTACTTGCACAGATTATCAGGCTTCGGGCATATTTTCCCCATCATCCGATTAAGTTAATACGCCTTAATAATGCTGATGAATTTACTTCCAAGACATTTAATGAATATTGTAGATCAGTTGAGATTAATGTTGAACATCCGGTTCCACATGTTCATACTCAGAATAGATTAGCAGAGTCAATTATCAAGCATCTCCAGGTAATTGCAAAAACTTTATTATTCAATACAATTACCAATTTCTATTTGGAGACATTCTATTCATCTCTGACCCACTGTTTATCATTATTACTTACCATTACAACTTGCAATTGGTCATAGACATGCTCATTTTAAAGATAATTGATCATCAGATAATTATTAATCAGTTACTTCATATATTAAAGTGACAAAATTTTATAAGTTGCTATCTCATAAACCCCAGCCGAGTGAGTGTTCTTGAAGAACGATCTGAGTAAAATGCAACAAATAAATCTTTTGATACATATCATAAGTTTGTAAACATTTTATTTCGAAATGTATTGTTCCCAGAAGAGGAAAATAAATTATCAGGATCCTAATGTAAACAAGACTCGAGTTATGAATAAATCCACTTACTCTAAATCAACTCTATAAGAGTTAGATATATATAAAGAGACACAAAGTCCCTAAAGTGACTAAATCCATTGAAATGGAAGAAATCTCAACAGAGATTCAAGTTTATTGAAATTGAGAAAATTTCTATAAATCATACATAAGAGATGTGGAATAGTAAAGAAACAATCATTAGTGATACATTTTCAAATACAGTAGCTACTGAAATAATGATTATGAAACTCATAGTATCGATGATTATAGACAAAGGCATGATTGGCCCAGATGAAAAGAAGCAATTCAAGAAGAATTGACTTCATAAGCCAAACATAAAATATTTAGACCAATAGTTCTCCAGACACCTAAAGATGTCAAACTAGTTGGATACTAAAAGGTCTTTATACGGAAACGTAATGAGAAAAATAAGATCGTAAGATATGAGGCACGACTCGTAGTACAAGATTTCTCACAGAAACTTGGTATTCAATAGTGATGAATACAATTACGTTTCAAATTTTTGATAAATTTGGCTGCCTTTAAAAGGCTTGAAATACGTTTTCTAAACTTAGTAATCATTTATCTATATGATTCACTTAATGCAGATATTTATAATCCCGGAAGGATTTAAAATGCCAGAAGCATGTAAACTGAGATCTCGTAATCTGTATTTGATGAACCTACAAAAATCCTTATACGGATTAAAAACAATCTGGACGGATGTGGTGTAACTGTCTCAGTAAATACCTGATGAAATAAGGGTATAATAATTATATTATACACCCATGTGTTCTTCATAAATAAATCTGAATTTGGATTGCTATTATAACAGTTTATGTTGATGATATGAACTTAATTGGAACTCATGAAGAGCTCCTGAAAACTACTGAATATTTGAAAAAGGAATTTGAAATGAAAGACTTGGGAGAGACAAAATATTGTCTCGGTCTAGAGATTGAGCATAAATCAAACGAAATATTTATCCATCAATCAACATATGTTGAAAAGATTATGAAAAGATTACATATGGACAATGCTCACCCATTAAGTACCCCTATGATTGTTAGAACCCTTGATCTAAAAAAAGATCAATTCTGACCACTTGAAGATGGTGAGAAGATACTTGGTCCTAAAGTACCATATCTTAATGTAATTGGTGTTTTATTATATCTGGCTCAATGTACTAGACCAGAAATTACATTTTCAGTAAATTTATTTGCTAGATTCAGTCAATCACCAACTCGAAGACATTGGAATGAGATTAAACATTTTTTTCGTTATCTTCGTGGAACGAAAGATTTAGAGTTATATTTTTCAAAATCTAATAATTTTTCAGGTTTACTTGGTTATGCTGATACCGGGTATCTATCTAATCCCCACAAAGCTCATTCATAAACGGGATATGTTTTTACCTATAATGGCATAGCAATCTCCTGGCGCTCCACAAAGCAAACTCTTGTTGTTATCTCCTCTAATCATTCTGAGATCCTTGCACTTCATGAAACAAGCCGAGAATGTATGTGGCTAAGGTCAGTTATTTATCATATTCAAAATACATGTGGATTTTCATTATCTACAGGAATGCTAACACCAATATTTGAAGATACTGCAGCATATATCACTCAAATTAGAGGAGGCTATATCAAAGGAGATAGAACCAAACATATTTCTCCTAAATTCTTCTATACTCTTGAATTTCAACAAAGCCGAAAAATTGATGTTAAACAAATACAGATAATCTGGCAGATCTGTTTACCAAAGTATTGCCTACATCAACTTTTGAGAAATTGGTATATGGAATTGGCATGCGTCGTCTTTGTAAATTTTAGGATTGATGTTGAAGTTTCGTTCAGGTGGAGCGTTCAATTAGGGGGAGCAAAATTTTGAATGGATATATGTGTACTGTACTCTTTTTCCTTCTACCGGATTTTGTCTCACTGGGTTTTACCGGAAAGGTTTTAATGAGGCAGTTCTGAACACATCCACACCACTTGATCCAAAAGATCATTATATATACTTTTGCTAAGGTTTTTATCCCACTGGGTTTTTCCTAGCAAATTAAAATACAAATGGTGGGAGATACAAGGGGGAGTGTTGTAAATTTATGGCTTCCCCACCAAGCCTCTATTGTTGGTTTCCCCACTAAGCAACTGATTGCCTATATATATATGCTCTCTCTTATAAAAACGTGATGTTGCTCTCTCAATATCAATAAAAAGCCTAACATGTTCTCTCTCTCATTTTCTTCTCTTCTCTCATATGATGTTTCTCTTATTTATTATTTATTATTTATTTAATCTCTTCTTCAATTATTTCTTACTCATCTATTATTCTTTGATTCAAAACACTGGTTTCATTTTTTCTTCTTTTCAAATCTTTATTTTACAATATTAAATTTTGTTTTAAAATAAACATCATATTTATAATTTCAATCTTAAAGTTATTTCCATTGCTTTTAGAAAAAAAAAAAAAAAATTTATTTTCCATTTTTATGTACAGGATTCTCACCTATTAATTTTCAATATTTTTACTTATTAATTATTTTTTTAAAGATTAATTTATAATTATTAAAGTGTATTATTATCAAGATTAACATGTTAATTTAATTTGTACTTTTTAAAAAAATAATGTGTAATTATTATTTTTATTTTTTGGGAGAATGGCAAATACCCCCCTGACTTTTAACTTAATAGCAAATCAAACCCTCTGGTTTGAACAATCAGCAAGTAACCCCCTACCATTAAGTGTTTATATATTTTATTTATATATTTTGAGATAAGGGTAACATGGACAATTACTACAATATGGAAAATAGAAGGGCTCCATTGTCATTTCATCATTTTTGGACATTATTTGTGTAACGGTGTTAGTATATATTTAACAGTAGGGGGTTATTTGCTGATTGTTCAAACCAAAGGGTTTGATTTGCCATTAGGTTAAAAGTCGAGGGGGTATTTGCGATTCTCCCTTATTTTTTTATTGAAAAACAAGTTTATTCAAAAAGCCATCAAGGCCTGAAGAAAACAGTAAAGGCAGCAGCACACCGTCTCATAACACCAACAAAAGACCAAAGCCTAAATAGAAAATACAAGACCCAAAATAGAAAACAGCAGCCACACAAGAAAACAGAACAAAAATAGAGACCAGCATGTAAGTAATATTTTTGAAACAAAGTTAGCCTAATATATGTAGTTCAAGTAAATTAGTAATACTATGTAATAACATATGATTCAACAAAAAAGTTAGTCTAATATAAATGTTTACGAACATAATAACATATAATTCGTGACACAAACATGTTCACAATTGACAATTCTAACAAAATATAAGTTTCAAACATGTTATCAAATAACATATAAAATAGTTCATTCATCTAAAATTGCCTTCATGAAATCTAGCTTGTAGGAGTCATTCAAGCCATTCCAAGTGCGCAATTGATGAGGCTTATTTCCTAAATACATTGCAACTCGTATCACTTGCATACGATCAAGACTCATACCCTCAAGCTCAACACTTAAACGAGGCATTGCATCCCCTCCCGTAATAGCCTCAGTCAATTTAGCAATATCTTCAGATGCCCTTTCCATGCTTTTTTCAAATATATTGGTGATCTCTGCTGCTGTTGAACTAACAGACCTCTTTCTCTTCCACTTTGATGTTTGTTCTGTACTTGGAGTAGAGGAAGCAAAGGCAACATTGGAGGGAGTAGACATAGGCTAAGTGAAACCAGATGTGTCCAACTCATCATTTTCCAATCTCATGTGATCCAAAGCATCTGCTGCGGATTCAGCCATATTGTCTGTTGCTTGATCTTTCCCAAACACTACTACTAGTCGTACATAATGTGGGAATGGTCTATTAGCTACATAATTCTTGTTGGGATGTTTCTATCACAACAAACAAATATATTTAGAACATTAAAACTATTATATATATATTCTAACAATAAAACTATTAATTGATTATATATATAAGAGAATTAATATAACAACTAACCTTCAAGTATTCATGTAGGATTTCAGGACTGTCGACAACAACACATTTGCAAGTGTCATCCCAACCGAACCCACTTGTGTTGAGCATATCATAGGCTGTTGAATATTTATCTTTCATTCGTTTCATTTTGTTTGCACATGTTTTGCCGTTATGGTAATATTTCTAATTTTTTTCATGCATCTTTGAAACGACCTGGTCATAAATACTGAACTTAAAACTACTAGTATCACATCTACCACCATCAGCAACAATCCCTTCGAGGATGCTAATCAAGACATTCTCTTTTGTGTCCAATTACGTCTATCAGACATATCTTAGTTTCTTATCATTCAATACAGCTTAGAACATAAAAGAAAACTAATAAGAAAATTTAATACACCAATAATTATTTAAGAGAATTAATACAAAATGCATGAATTTAGACAACAACAAAATATTTTATCAACAAAGTTCAACAATGTATTTTATCAATGGTCAATCTAAAAAAGTAAAAAAAAAAAAAAAAAGTTCCCAAGTTTATAGACAATAATGTTTAACAAAATCTTAAATATATATATATATATATATATCAAGTTCATAGACAATAATGTTTGATGAAAAAAAAAAGTCTCTCAAGTTCATTGCTCGATCATCTCCAAACGTCAAACATCTCTCGGGCTAGATCATCTTTCCATTGACTCCATTCATATTTTCCTTCAACGACATCAATAGATTGTAACTCATTTGGTACATCTTCCCCAATAGGTAAATCATCAAGTGTGACTAGCGTGTATTCCTCAGGATCAACATCCATGTACATCCTGATAAAATTATGTAGCAAAGCACAAGCTATGATCATTCTCCCTTGAAATCTAATTGGATAGAAAGAATGACTTCATAGTATAGCCCAACGTTTCTTCAAGAGACTGAAACACCTCTTAATAATGTTTCTAGCTTGTGAGTGTTTCATATTAAAATATTCCTCGTGATTCCTAGGTGCAAAATCAAAGTCCGCCCATTCTTGTAAATGATACCTTGTACCTCTATATAGTGTAAAAAAAACCTTGACCGTTGGTATACCCCGCATCGGCCAAATAATAATTACCTCTAATAACTAGACATTAGTTTTTACTGACCAAATAATAGATGACTATGTAATGTAAATTGTTTTAGTTCTAAATTACTATCTTACCAAATGGGACATTTAATCCATTATGTCTAGTAATGGCATCTCAAAAAACTCTAGAATCAGTAGCTGAGCCCTCTCAACCGGATAAAACATATACAAACTTCAAATCATGAGTGTATACACCTAATACATTGGTTGCTATATGTCCTTTTCTTGTTCGATACCTTGGTTTATCAGACTCGGGTACAGTCACTTCTATGTATGTTCCATCTAGTGCTCCTAGACAACCTTAAAAAACAAATATAATTCATGTTTTATACGAATAATATAAATTAATATGTAATGTATATAATAGTTTTGTTAAAATGGTTACCTTGAACCATCTCCACCTCGAGTCCGTACAATCATCTGGGACGGGAGTTGGTTTGACAAATAACACATCTTCCAAACGCAATAAAGCACGTAAAACTTGATGGACATATCGACTAATTGTTTCACCAGACCTATAGAATTTAACCTGAATACTTCTATTTTTGTTGTGGTGTGCTACTATGTTTATAAAAGTAGCAACTTGTTCCTCTATGGTGACATTACCATCATCTAACAACCCATCATGATTTTTTATCAAATCACACAATATTGCAAATGCATTCTTATCCATTCACAACTCCTATACACAATTAGTATCACTTTCACGTGTGATACATTGTATTTCTCTTGACCTAAATTGAAGTCTAGAAAATACCCTTTGACCTAAATTTCTCCTTTCAGCCTACCTTTTCTCGTATTCAAATAAACAAATATGAATTGCAGCAAAACACATCATCATGTGTACGTAAAGCCTCCAAGCTTTAATGAGTATTATCAAGTGATTGTCATGTTCATCTATAGCTTCATATTAAAAAAAAATAAAATAAAAAAAAAGTATGTATTCAGTCAAATTAATTCATATATCTTGCTAAAGCTAAATTAAAAATCACATGTTCATAAGTATACTCATATAATCCAAGTATACGATTATTATTATTCATAAGCTAAATCATATATTCAGTCATAAGTTCGTGGCGTTGTATCACAAGTGTACTCTACCGGTACAATTCCGAGTAGGAGTAAGTCTGTGTATTCCAGCTAATATACTTCGTGAATAAACAAGATCTATGCTACAACTACACTAAATTTTATTTTTTATTTTTTTGTGAAGACGATGGATTAACAGCTGATATAACAAGAAATAAAGAAAAATAATATACAAACGGGAGAAAAAAAAACCTGCCAATTTATTACTACATAAATTGATAGTAGCACATAACTTCCACAAGTTATATAACATTTATTTAATAACTTTTATGAATTTATTTTTGAGATAATCAATCAATCTAAGCTACTTCGAAATTGTAGCCTTAATTCATAGTAAGGGTTCTTATGAATCTCCCAAACGAGACAAATGTAGATATGCATCAATCTCATATCCATATATATGCTATAGCCCATATATATATATATTTAATAGCAAAAGCAAAGCAGAACAGATTATATATATATATATGATACCATTTTTTTTTTTTTTTTGAAAGGCAATTTATTAAGGCAAATCCAAAGCAACAGCCCCAAAGGCAACAAAACAGGAGGAAACAGCAACAAAAGGCACAGAAACACAGCAAGAGGAAAAAACAAAGCAACGGCCCCAAGGCCACAAAAAAAGAAGAAAAAAAAAACAACAAAAAGCAAAGAAGCTCAACAGGAGCAACACAAAACAGAGCTGCGACGGTGTTGTTGAGGGAATATGTTTACAACCTATTATGTGGTGTTGTTAAATGAAAATATTAATGTCAAACATTTAGTAAGAAGAAATATTACGTGCTTATTGCAAATTAGAATCAAATTTCTGTTAAAATTAGTATTCAATGAAACCAACTGCACAAGATTGAGTCATCATGTGATTCATTTTTTTTATTTTTTTTTTTGAAAGAATGCTTTATAACAGCCCATAGGCAAGCAGGGGAAAACCACAAACAGAGACAAAACCGAGCACAAACTACACACACAGCAGGTCACCACAAGCCAACGCAAAGAACAAAAACAAGAAAGCAAACCAGCAACAAGTCATCATGTGATTCATTGACCAATAAATCAGGTGTGTAAGCAGTAGATTTATGTTGATTCATACATAAATTTTACATTTTCAAGTCTAAACAAAATTTTACATTTTCAAGTGAAAACCAACAAAAACCCTACTACACTCGATTTCTCTAAAGCTAGACCATATCAAACATCAATCCAATGCTAAAAACCAAACAACCACAAACCAAAGCAAAACCCAGAAGAAAACATTGGGTTGAAGAGAGAAAGAGACGAGCTCAACATTTCAAAACGAAATCGAAAAAAACGAAAGTAAAATCGAACAAAATCATACCTAGTTCGGTGGTGTATGCGTGCGATGGCAACCAAGTCAGCATCGGAGATGAGTTACGGTGGCAACGGAAGTCTATAGCCTTGGCTAGGGTTGGCTAGAAACAAATTGGGTATCAGAGATGAGAAAAGAGAAAGAGAGAAACATATCGGTTTTGACTTATAATGGTATATGATTGTAATTTTTTGAAAAATTGAAGGGTAAATATGTCATTTTGACACTTGTCCCATGCCATAGAACAACTTGGCCGAGGGTATGGGGTGGGACAGTTTTTTGTGAAATTTGTCCCACCTTGTCCCACCTTGTCCCATGCTAATGTCGCGCCAAACGTGGGACAAGAACAACCTATCCCACGTTGTCCTATCCCGTCCCACGTACCAAATGCACCGTAAGTGTTATAATCCATCTTCTAAGAGGTTTTATGTTTCCTTGGATGTCATTTTTCATGAGAAAGAGCTCTTCTACATACCACTTATTACTGATTCATCACTTCATGGGGGGAAATCAAGATGAAGTGCTAAATCATGAAGACTTTCAGGCATTTTTTTTCCTTTGGATCCGGATTTCTCTAGGATTCAGACTACCGGAAATGATACAGCTGATACTACCAGTTGTCCAGAAGAAGGTGGATGGTCTTTGATTGTTGAAATAACAACTCCAAGCACTGAAACTGATTCCCTCTATGATAGTACATCATCTCCTAGCACTCCAACACAACCACTAGGCCAATCTTCTCCTAAGACTCCATTAGAGGTACTTTCTAATCTTAATCCTACACTTGTTGATAATGTTAATCTTAAGTCTCAATCGACCCAATATCACCTACCACCCCATTCTAACCGTGGCATACCACCTATTAGATATGAACCTGACTCTAAAGCCAATGTTAGATATCCCATTAGTGATTATGTGTCTTCCCAAAAGTTGTCCAAGTCATATGCTTCTTATGTGCTACAATTATCGTTTGTCTCTATTCCTAGTAAAATAAAGGAAGCTTTAGCAGATGCTAGATGGACCCAAGCTATGGCAAAAGACATGGCAACACTTGAGAAGAATGCTACTTTGGAACTTGTGCCTTTACCTAAGGGAAAGAAGTGAAAATATATGTTAACGAGTCCTAATATAATCTAGAGGGGGGGGGGGGGGGGGGGGGTGAATAGATTTTAATCCCTTTTTACCAATTTTTCAAGATTAATCAAGATTACAAAAAAAAAAACCCAACTAGTCACCGAATAAAATCAAGTGTAGAAAATACGGAAAGTAAATAACACATGATTTTTACGTGGAAACCCACACGGGGAAAAACCACGGGCTGTTTTGTGCGCCACACTAGAACCTCAATCCATTACTTGCAAATACGATTACAATCTAGGTTGACCGCATCACACCTAAGATTACTAATCCGTCTTTGCTACCCACGGGCCTTTAGAAATGAATCTAGTTCATGCTTGCAAACTACCCAAAAGGCAAATACAATACTTGACTCTAATTGAAGAGATAAAACAACCTAGTGTGAATATTAACAGTATTCAAGATGCTAAAATGTAAGGTTAGACATTTAAGCTTATCTAGGCATGGATGAACATATTAGACATTCCTATATATCATTTTACTAAATGACATGCATATAACATAACAAAATAGACAAACAAAGTCCTATATGCAATATCTACCACAATACAACTCTCAAAACACAATAAACACAATCTTGAAACTAAGTCAAGTCATAAAAGAGCAATCTTGAAACTAGTCAAATAATAAAATAGCAATCTTGTAGAGAAAAAACATGTGAAGGATGCAAGGATGTTCTAACTACAAGTCATGTGAGCAAATATAAAAACCCGTGAGAAATCATACCTAGAACATGTTAGATGATGTGTGAAGATGATGGGTTTTGAATTTGGATGAGTAAAAATAGGATCTTGGAACTCTCTCTCCTGAAAAATATTTTTCTCTCACTAAAATAAATTTTTTCTCTCAAGATATGTGTGTGTGTCTAAGTGAAGAAGAAAGTAAAATATATATATATATATATAGTATCAGGTCTAGGACTAGCAAAAGAAAAACAAAAGAGGCACGATTATATATTTTATATATATATATATATATAATAGCACAAACAAACAAGAAAAGAAACAAAAACAATCAGGTTTTAAAATATTATATATATATATATTCACGCACTTACAATATAAATATATATATATATTGACTAACAACCAACAAAAGACAAAGCAATCAAAGGCAATAAAAAAATAAAACAAATCAAAGCAAAGACAAAATCAAAAGCAAAAAAAACAATCAGGATGAAATGGTGGGCACATTGAAGGCACCGTGCGCCTCACGGGGCTAGAGGCACCTTTGGCCCGTGTGGTGCACGGCCTCACGCCACCTCTAGCCCTTTATTTTTTTTTTCTTTTTTTTTCTTTTTTTTTTCATGCCACACTAAGCCGGTTCCCGATTCGAGTGACCTAACTTAGAATTCGATTCCGTCTTCGGAATATGGATCCGGACTCAAACACAAATATGGAAAAACATATAACTTTTCACTCTAAGCTCGGAATTGAATTTCGGTTTCCGATAAAAACACGGAATATCCCAAATATCTCGGAAATCATCTGAAACACATAGATAAGTCTCCGAATCACTCGGAACTCATCTAGGGGCAAATCCACACATAGTAGAACTCGTAAAAATACAAAAAATCTCATAAATATAAATCTATAAAATACAAAGAGATTTTACCAACCATACCAAAACTAACACAAATACTAAAATGCATGAATTGCGTGTGTGTGCACTCTAAATCTCTTCAATTAAGAGTCAAGGTCAAGAAGTTACCTTCCTTGAAGCTCTTGAGATCCACAATGAGGTCCTTAAGCATTTGAGTAGAATTTATTCAATTCTAAACTACCCTTACAAGATTAAACCCCATTGTGATTTTGTCACCGAAATTAGCCAATTAGAAAGTGAAGCACTTACAAGAAGACAATGGGATGTAGATGGCTGTTTACAGTCAAGCATAAGGCGGATGAGACTATTGAAAGGTATAAAGCTCGGTTGGTTGTAAAATGGTATACACAATCTTATGAGATTAACTATTAAGACACTTTTGCATCAGTTGCCAAGCTTAATACGGTTAGAGTGCTCTTATCTTTAGCAGCCAATCGGGATTGGCCACTTCTCCAGATTAATGTAAAGAATGCTTTCTTGCATGGAGTTTCATGAAGATTTAGAAGTAAAGGTGTTTATGGATCCTTCTCTGGATATAGAGAATTACTCAAATACTACAATGGTGTGCAAACTAAAGAAGGCTTATATAGGTTAAAGCAATCTCCAAGGGCGTGGTTCGGTAGATTCACCAAGTCTATGAAGAACTTTGGCTATAAACAAAGCAACTCAGATCACACGTTGTTCTTGAAACACCAAAAGGGTAAAATTACTACTTTGATTATCTATGTTGATGATATAGTGGTGACAGATGATGATCAAGATGAAATTGAGAGTTTGCAACGATACCTGGCCTCGAAGTTTGAAATGAAGCTGCTTGGTGACTTGAAGTACTTTCTTAGGATTGAGGTAGCACGATCAAAGAATTGTATTTTTTTTTTTTTATCTCAACGGAAATACATTCTTGATTTGTTAACTAAACAGATATCTTGGATGTAAACCTGCTAAAACTCCTATAGAACAAAATCATAAGTTGTTTGTGTGTTTAAATGCAATTTCTACTGATAAGGTAAGGTACAAGAGCCTTGTAGGAAACTTGATCTATTTGTCTCATACTAGACTAGATATTACCTATGCAGTGTGTGTAGTGAGTCAGTTTATGCATGATCCATGTAAACCTCACATGAATGTCGTGGAACATATATTGAGGTATTTGAATACCGCTCTAGGTAAAGGATTACTCTTCACTAAACATAATCACCTAAAGGTAGAAGGTTACATTGATGCAGATTAGGCAGGTTCAACTGATAACAAAAGATCTACTTCATGATACTTCACTTTTGTAGGTGGAAATCTTGTGACTTGGAGGAGTAAAAGCAACCAGCGGTAGGAAGGTCTAGTGCAGAAGCTGAGTACAAGGGCATGACTTTTGGAGTATGTGAGTTACTATGGTTGAGCAATTTGCTTATGGAATTGGGTGTTGATTCTCAAGAAGCAATAAAGTTGTAATGTGATAACACTTCAGCTATAGAGATTGCTCACAATCCAGTTTAACACGACCGGACAAAACATGTTGAAATTGATAGACACTTCATTAGAAAAAACTTGAAGATAAGATTATTATGTTTTCTTTTGTGAAGTTTGAAGATGAACTAGCCAATGTTCTTACCAAAGCTATAGCCAGCAATGCTTTTGATGACTCTTTAGACAAGTTAAGCACGTGTGATATCCATGCTCCAACTTGAGGGGAGTGCTAGAATTAAGGATTTGATTTGGACAATATTTCTCAATTAGTTATTGCCTTGAAGGAAAGAATCCCATTGATTATTGGTAAGGACCTCGAAAAATATGGTTGTATATATGGTTATAAAATTTACATAAAATATGGTTATATATATAGTGAATCTTTCATGATGAATCCTTCATTTTAACAAAAAGTAAGGACCATCTTGAAATCCATCGATTTCAATGAATTTTGATATGGATTTTTTTTTTTTTTTTTTTGATGATAAGTTCAATAGAATCTACTTGTAAACAAAATTTGAAATTTTTTCAAGAAATACAACTATTTTTTCCCAATTTTATTGAAAATCAAGCATCAAAAAATTTTAAAAATATATAGTTGTGGTTTTTTCAAATTTTTCAAATTTTGTTTACAAGTAGATTTCATTGAACTTATTATCCACACACACACAAAAAATCAAATCAAAATTCATTGAAATCGATGAATTTTAAGATGGTCCTTACTTTATGTTAAAAATGAGGGATCCTTCATGAGAGACCTCATTCACATATATATAAACTTTCAAGTGAGGGATCCCTTATTTTAATTTTGTTAAGGACCTTGATGAAATCAAATTGATTTTTATGAATTTTGATCTGAATTTTTTTGTAGATGATAAGTTTAATGAAATATACCAACGAATAAAATTATAGAACTTTTCAAGAACTAGAACTATTAATCCCGATTTTATTAAACATAAAGGCATTAGAAAAATAGGAGAAATATAGGAAAAATAAAATTAAAAAAAAAATAGTTCTAGTGCTTAAAAAATTCTCAAATTTTATTTATAGGTAGATTTCATTAAACTCATCATCCATTAAAAAAATTCAGATCAAAATTTATTTATATATTGTGTGGTACTTTGTATATATGCAGAGATGAAGGTCTTTTGGGGTTAGGCTAGACCAGATCATCAAACCCAACTTTCTTTAGAATATATATATATATATATATTGGCGATATTTACACCCCTTTCGTAAGGACATCCTAATTGTAAGGTCCTCAAGTTTTGATTAGCTTATTTCATGGACAAACCACATGTGGGGCTTGATGTAAGAGTAGCTTAAGCATTTGATGGTTGGTGATTTGCACAACCAAAGCCCTCTCAAGACCTCAAGAAAAGAAGCACCAAAGGTATATTATAGTGCTTACTTGCTTTGAAGAGATCTAGTTGCACACACTCACAACTCATGCATATCTCTACTTGTGTGTTATATGTTTTTATACGTGTGTATTCATGTTCTTGAATATCTCTTCATGCATGTTTAAATGATTGCATCTTGTTCATTGAAATGCCATAACATGTTTAGACATTAGGATGCAAAGCCATGAAGTCTCTTCATGAATGTTTAAATGATTGCATCTTGTTCATTGAAATGCCATAATATGTTTAGGCATTAGGATGTAAAGCCATGAAGTCTCTTCATGCATGTTTAAATGATTAAATCTTGTTCATTGAAATGTCATGACATGTTTAGGCATTAGGATGCAAAGTCATGAATTCTATTCATGCATGTTTTAATTGAGTGCATCTTGTTCAATGACAATGCTATAACATGTTAGGCATTAGGATGCATTCACTTCCCAAACTTACACTTCATGTTAGTCTTAAGTGTGATATAATTCGTTTCTGTTTGTGTGATCGGAAACATCCGCGCTTGCATGATGGTGTGCATGTCTTAGCACGATGGTTGACCACTTGAGAAGGTCTCACTCTTCTCTTGGATAAGTGTGAGTTTTAGTTTGGTTGTTTGGAGTAAAGTGTCTAGTTTCAAAAGATTGGATTTCAATGTTTTAAATGTTTTTCAAAAATGACCTTTGTATGGTCTTGTGACCATAACTTCTTATAAAAAGATTTTAAATTGTTTTTTGTAAAATTTTGGATAAACTAGACACCCATACCTTTCCAACGGTATACTATTCGTGATATTTCATGACCGTTTGGATAGGTTTTGAAATCTCCAAATTGACCACCAAAACAAGGCAACTATGTTGTTGTCCTTTTCAGACCTTTGGTCACTCAAATGACTATAACTATTTCTATAGACATCAAAATATCATTCCATAAATTTGAGTAGAAAGCAGACTTCCATACCTTTCCAGCGATATATCATTTGAAAGGTTTCGATATCATTTGGTCATGTTTTGAGGCATTTGAAGTTGAAGTTGATGCACTGTATCGCCCAAACCGTTGTTCACTCGCCCTACGTACAACGGGCACCTGATTGATTTTTCAATCCACCCTTCACTCGCCCAAAATCCGCCCTACAAGAGTGGTTTGGGTGGAAAAAATTTGAAAAATTTCCAAAACGACATAGCTTTAATTGGACATTATATATATATATATATGCCTTTTTGACCTTAGGTCATCCCAATGACTCAAAAAACCCATATTTTTTATTGAGAGCATTTTCGAAGAGAGAAATTCACCCAAGAACTCATATTTGATCATCCAAACCCATTTCCTTATACATAAATCATCATCTAAGCATCATCTAGGATCATTTAGTATGTGCTAATACATGGGTCTTCTTCAACACATATGGTATGGTATGTTGAACATTATTATCTTACATAATTAGTGTTTTTACTTATCAATTTATCTCATTAATAACTTGTATGTTTTTAGATTAATTTCTACTTACAAGAATGAGATTATGTGTTGATTGTTTGGGTTATTTGTGATAGCTAGGTTTTCATGCTTATATGTCATCTAGCTAATTGATCTCATTGTATGATTGAGATTGTTTTCATAGCTAGGATTTCATGTTGATATAAATCTAGATAATTTGTCTCATTAAAATGATTGAGATTGTTTTTAATATCTATTGTATCTAGGATTGGTTATTCTCTACATAGCTAAGTTTTATGCCATGTCATTTAGCTTTTGATATCTAGGATTGATTTAATTGTCATCTTATAATCCTAGATAAGCATGTAGGGTTCCCTAGCTCTATTTGCACTTTGAATATCATATATATATATATATATATATATTCACATAGGTTGTTTGATCTCTTCGGAAATTAAGTCTTGATCTAAGGTTGCTATTACAGGTCTACAAGTAGTAGTGGTGGCTTACATACCAGGATTAGGTTATAAACATCATTACAAGTAGTGATTGCGAGGATCAAGTAATTGGACTAGGTCTACTTTTACAGGCCTGCGGGTAGTGGTAGTGGGTTATTGACCGTTAGAGGTTAAGGTCAACCAAGGTTGTAAACGTTATCGCAATTAGTGGATTCGAGGTTCGTGTGTGGCGCACATAACAGCCCGTGGTTTTTCCTAGTTTGGGTTTCCACGTAAAAATCAAGTGTCATTTATAATTCCGCACTTATTATACTTAATTTATTATATTGACTATATTGGGGTTCACGCCGTTAATTTTGTTTCAGACATCCTATTAAAAATTTTAAAAATCTCTATTTTGTAAATAAGCCCCAATTAATAGCAAAAATATCCTTTCTTTATTTCTACTGTATTTGTATTTTTGTAATTATACCCCACCTACACCTATTTTATTATATAATCAAATTTTTTATTATTTAAAAATTTGTTATTTCATTTATTGTTTTTCAAACAAATAATTTATAATTTGATAATATATAAATATACCAAAATGAGTTGGGTTTTGAGCTAATTTTATAGTTACAAGTGGTAGATTAAAATAACAAAAACGTAGATAATACATTATACAGTAAAAAAAAAAATTAGGCAATTGCCTTTGCTGCCAACAGTAAATTAAATGCCCAGAAAAACAAACATATACAGATGTGATTTGTGTGTCATGAACACACGCAGAGACAAATTGAAAAACTCAATGTTTTTGCTTTGTTTGTGTTCCCGGCATGCAAAAAAAGAAAAAGAAAAAAAAAGGGTAGAGATAGAGAAAAATCAATATAACTTTTTTCTCTGTTCTTTATCAGCATAGTGTTTTGCATTGTGAACCGAGGAAGCTTTCTAAATTTGTGATTGAACCCGAACACGATTACAATTTGTATTTATAAGAAAAGTTAGGGTTTGATAAAATAGAAATGGTTTTAAGAAATAGGTGAAAATCAAATAAATAATAAGAAATAATTTGTAGGTGTACTTACAAACTATTTAGTCCTTTTAGTCATTTTAATCAAGGGTAACAATGAAATTTTAAAAAGGTATTAATTTGGGGTGTATAACCCATTTTTAAGGGGTGTAAATATCGTCAATCATATATATATTTAATGACTCTCTCATAAGGGATCCCTTATTTTAATTTCCGTAAGAACCTTGAGAAAATCACATCGATTTTTATAGATTTTATTATGAGTTTTTTTATGGATGATAAGTTCATAGAAATCTATAAATTAATAAAATTTGAGAATTTTTCAAGCACTAGAACTATTTTTCTTGAATTTTCTATATTTCACCCATTTTTCGATGCCTTTACATTTAACAAAATCAGAAAAAATAGTTCTACTGCTTGAAAAATTTTCAAATTTTTTTCATATATATATTTCATTGAACTTATCATCCACAAAAAAACTTTCAGATTAATATTCATAAAAATTAATGTGATTTCCTTAAGGTTCTTACCAAAATTAAAATAAGAAATCACTTACGAGAGACTCGTTATATATATATATATATACACGCACACACACACACATATATATATATATATGTATATATGAATTTTAATTTCGGTAAAGACTATGATAAAATCACATCTTTTTTTATAAATTTTGATCTGAATTTGTTTGTGGATAATAAATATAATGAAATCTATATATGAGCAAAATTTGAGAATTTTTCAAGTGTTAAAACCGTTTATCCTAATTTTGTTAAATATAAAGGCATCAGAAAAATGAGATAAATATAGGAAAATTCAAAAAAAAAAAAAAAAAAAAAGATCTAGTACTTAAAAAATTCTCATATTAAATTCATAGGTAGATTGCAATAAATTTATCATCAACAAAAAAATTCACATCAAAATTCATAAAAATATATGTAATTTCATCGATGTTCTTACCGAAATTAAAATAAGATATACTTCACTTGATAAATACTATATAAATATGTTAAAAGCTATAGTAAAAGCCCACTTTTGAAAAGAAAAAAATTGTTAAAAGCTATGGGAAAACCCAATAAGTTTGAATCTTATATATCCATTTTAGGGGTTTGGCTAATGACGTATTTAACCTTGTTTATCTTAATAATTATTTATATATAGTGGGTTTTCAATTATGTTACTGTTGGCTTTGGCTCACGTATTAGGATGCTTAATTCGGATGAGGATTTTGAAGAATCCCATATTTTCATTCAAAAAGTTATCATGATATGTGATACATTGTGGAGGATGAAGTTGACTAGCCAGTTAGAATAGGGATACATACTGGATTTGAATGAATAGGCATTAGTGTTGCTTATTCAAGTACGAGTGAAATCATTCCAGCAAGATTGCCGAAGAATGATGGTCTTCTTGTTGTTTTTCAGCACAAGTTTGATATGGTTATGAAATGTTCCATAACTCTTAAAACTCTTCTTGAAGAGTATAATGCTATTAGATTCCATTTTGGATTTCCGTATGACTATAGGTATCTTAATTATGATGATCTTGTGTGATTATAAGTTTGGTTAATTTTATATTATGATTATTTGATTTGTCTTTTTTTTTTGTTTTTTTGATGTCATTGCATTATTTTTTAATTTGTATGTTTTTGTAGGGTAGGATTGCTAAGAAAAAAAGGTGTTAGAAATTGATGGTAGCACGACCAGAAGGGTATTCTAATACAGAAAGGTTAGCTATTTATAGCTGTTGATGAACAGCATTCTAAAGGACAATGGCTCATGCATTTTTTTTTTTGGTTTACACCATCCAGTTTCCGGGTGGGGCGGATCCACCATACGGTGCAATCAGCCCAGACCACACCCTGACTAATCCGGACTCGCACCGGGTCGGCCCACTAAGGGGTAAAGTGCTCCCAATATGTGTAGCTCCGTTCACAAGGGGAGTTGAACCCACGACCTTACTTAAGGAATGAGAGCGCCGAACCACTCACACCAACACATGATTGGTATGGCTCATGCATTTTCATTTCGCTATCGATGTTGACTATACTAGTTTTCATTTTTATTTTTAATTATTTATTTATTTTTATTTTTTTACGTCCTTCTAAAGCTTTTGACATGCTCATTTGTTTGCAACGATTAAAATATCAATATTAACGGAAATATTGGAAATTGTAGTGCCGATATTTATACATTATTGTGACATACCATTTTAATAATTTTTAATATAATCACGAGCATTCCCTGTGTAATCTTAATGCTAATTTGAGATCCTAAAACCTCTGTAACCATCCACACTAATCCCTAAACTTAAGGATTCAAAACTGATTGAAAGATTATCTTCATTAATGGTGGTATGCACTTAATTTATTTATTTAAATATTATAATAATTTGGGTTCTTTAGGGTGAGGGAGGGATCTGAACCCACAACCTTATGGTGTGAGAGGCTTAACCAATCTTTATTAATGGTGTCATGTGCTTTGAAAAGACAATAATTATTGGATTTTTGTTGAAAAAAACCAACAAAATTATGAAATATTCTTTTAAAATAAAAAAAATGTAAAAATAAAAATAAAAATAAAAATTTATGAGAGAATCTAGTTTGAAAAATAAAGGCTAATTGGCATTGATGCCCCTGAACTATACCCTAATTTGCACTTTACCCCTATACTTTTTTTCTCCATTAAATCCCCTGAACTTTCATAAATTGGCAATAGGTGATGAAATAGTAACATCGTCCATTTTTCTGTCATGGTAAATTACACTAAGTTCCCCTTATTATATACATAATTGCATCAAACTGGAAATATATAATAATATGCATAAATACCCTTCTGACCAAATTTTAAAAATCAAAATTTAAAAATAAAATTGAAATAATGGTTAAATAATAATAAATTTCTGAACTTCTTGACAAAGGAAAAAAAAAATAGAGAAATGAGAAAGTTAAATATATTTAAAAATTATTTAAATTATCTTTTTTATTTAAATATCCCTAAATATAGAACCCAGGTGAATATTTAAATTATTTAGGAGAATTGTCATTTAAATTAGTTTTTATATATTTAAATATCCTTGAATATCACTTGTTCATTTACAATAATAAGGGTATTAATAATGTCAAAAACAAAAATAAAAAATTAAATAATAATAATAAGGGTGCTCGTTTTACATGGATCAGAGGTTGATCTAGTCGCACCAGAGTTGAGCAGAGATTGAACAGGACTTTGGTTTCTAAGGGTTACGCTTCCTGTTGGCATGATATTTCTTGTGTGGCTCTTCCCCGTCGATTTTCTGATCATTGTCCTCTTTGGATTCGATTATCTGAATCTCAGGTTTCTTCTTCTAAGCCTTTTCGTTTTCAAAGCATGTAGGTAGATCATCCTGATTTCATGAACCTAGTTTGCAGGGCGTGGGACATTCCTTGTTTTGGTCATCCTCCTCAGGTTGTTATTGGTAAGCTTAAGAATCTAAAGAAGGCTCTCAAGTCTTGGAATTGGGAGGTTTTCGGTGATCTCAACGCTAACATCTCTAGAAAATCTACTAAGCTCGGTTCTATTCAGAGCCAAATGTCTGATTTGGGTTTTTATGAGGAGTTTTTTTTTTTACATAGTCACGCACTTATCATGATCTTGATGTGTTTTTACGTAGGCAGGAGTGTTTCTTTCGTGATAGATCTTGAGTGAAATGGTTGTAGGATGGGGATCATAACTTAGCTTTTTTTAATTCCTCAATCAAGCAAAGGAAGTGTAGGGGCATTTTGTCTTCTCTTTCAATTGATGGTGTTATTTTGGATAATCAATCTGTTATCAGAGATCACATTGTCAAATTTTATGAGGATTTATTCTCTTAGGATTCAGCTCAGATAGATCAGGATTTCTCTATTATTGATGACATTGTTCCTTTTTTGGTTTCTCATGAGGAGAACTCGCTTCTGGTTGCTATTCCCTTTGCTGAGGTTATCTATGATGCTGTTTTTGCCATGGATGCTCTCTCAGCCCCTAGGCCCGATAGCTTCTCTGGTCATTTCTTTCAGCGCTGTTAGGAGATTATGGGTAGAGATATTATTGCAGTTCAGGATTTTTTCCTTTCTAGTGTGGTTGCTCTGGGTCTGAACTCTAATTTTATTGCGCTTATTCCGAAGATGAGGGACTCAATCACCGTGGATCAGTTTCTCCCTATTGTGTTTGGTAACTTTCTTTTCAAGATTTCCTCTAAGATTTTGGCTGGCAAGTTAGCTTAGGTTGTTGCTCGTATTGTCTCTCTTCACCAATTTGGTTTTATCCAAGATCGATACATTGAGGATTGTATTGATCTTGCTTCCGATTGTGTTAATATGCTTCATAAGAAATGCTATGAGGGTAGCGTGGCCATAAAGATTGACATTCGTAAAGCTTTTGATACTCTTGATTGGAAGTTCCTATGTCGTGTGCTTCGTGCTTTTGGTTTTTCTCAAATCTTCATGGATTGGAGTGATAGCATTCTTGGTTCTTCAAGATTGTCGATTCTAATTAATGGCTCTTCGGCTAGTTATTTTAGATGCATGAGAGGGGTTAAACAGGGGGATCCTCTTTCTCCTCTTCTTTTTGGTATTGCAGAGGATTTTTCTCATTAGGTTACTTTCTAAAATGGCGGCGTTTAATCGTCTTTTGCCTATTTCCTCCCCGAGGGGCTTTTCTACTCCAACTTATTTGTTGTATGCCGATGATGTGCTGATTTTTTGTAAGGGCACGGCCAATAATCTGAGGAATGTTATGAATGATTTCTTTGTTTATGGCAACATTTCGAGCCAACTAGTTAAATGGAGTAAATCCTCCATCTTTTTCGAGTCATCTATTTCCCCTACCCAGATTAGTTCTCTTCAGTGCTTAGTTAGGATGGAGATTGGTCATTTTTCGTTTTCTTATCTGGGGGTTCCTTTGTTCCGGGGCAAGCCTAGGGAGTCTCATTTGATGCCCATTACAGATAAGATTGTGTCTAAATTTGTCAGGTGGAAAGGTAAGTCCCTTTCTATGGCTGGCCAGGCTACTTTGATTCGTTCAGTGATTACTGGCTCCTTTATTCACTCTTTTATGGTTTATAAATAACTGGTTTCCCTAATCCAGTTGATTATTAAGAAGATCATAAATTTCTTATAGATCGGTTCTTGTGAGGATTCTAAGTTGGTCTATATTGATTGGAAACGTTGTTGTAAACCTTATGCTCTTAGGGGTCTTGGATTGAAAGATCTAGCGTTGTTAAACAATTCTTTACTTCGGAAGCTTACCTGGAAGTTTATAACTTCTAACAGTTTTGCTTTCACTTTTTTTTCATGAGAGATATATTAATCAGTTGTAGAAACCTTAGGGAGGCTACATCACCTCCTCCATCTAGACTTCTTTTAAGTCTAACTATGCTGAGCTCTTTAAGGATGGTATCTGGCTCATCAGGAATGACTCCTAGAGAGATTTTTGGCGTGATAATTGGCTTGGGATGCCCATTATGGATCTTCTTAGTATTCCTGATTTTGTGGTCATTCATATTCATGTCAGGGTTTCAAACTTCATTCGGGATGGTAAATGGATTTTGGAAGATTGTTTTCGTGATAGATTCCCGAATCTCTGTTTTCAGATTGAGAAAATTGTTATTTCTCCTGTGACTGATTATTTGGTGTGGCCTCATTATAGGGATGGGAGGGTCTCTTGTAAGGTGGCTTATTCAAGGATATTTCATTATATTTCTTAGGTCTCATGGTGGAAGGATGTCTGGTTTCACCATATCCCTCCTTCCCGTTCTATCCTATCATGGCGTCTTCTTCTTAACATATTACCCACTGAAAACCATTTATACAGGTCTGGTTTTCAATTAGCCTCCAAATGTAGTGTTTGTGGCACTAGCTCGGAGACTATAGACCATCTATTTCTTAAGTGCCCTCTTGCTGTTGCTCTTTAGGAGGTGATTTTTTCTGTTTTTCAGAGGCGTGTCTCCACTGACACTTGGGGCTCATTTTTCTGTTAGGCCATGTTTGTCTCTTTTAGTGATCAGATTAAGATTTTGTGGAAAGCTGACATTCATGTTGTGGTTTGGAATATTTGGTTTTCCCGTAATTAGCGGATTTTTGTTAGGAAGTGTGTTGATTTCAAGGCTACTCTATCTCTTGTTTGGCGTTCGGTCTATGATACGAACCGTTTGGGGATCGATTGTATGCATAAATGTGTTGATGATTTGCTGATTCTTCATCGATTTGACCTCAGTGGTCGTCCTGGTAAGGCTCTGGTTATCAGGAGTGTTGTATGGTCACCTCTGGCTCTAGGGTGGATCAAGGTTAACACGGATGAGCCTGATTTAGGTTCTCCAGGTGTAAAGGGTTATTGGGGTGTTTTTAAGCCTATTTTGCGGTCCCCCTTGGTCAAGTTTTTGCCTTTGAGGTTGAGCTCATTGTTGCTTCTTTAGCCATCAATTATGCGTGGAATTTGGGTTGGCATAGGATCTGGCTCGAGAATGACTCTTCTTATGTGGTTCAACTTCTTTCTGATAGGTCTGATCAGGTTACCTAGCGTGTTCGTCAAGCTTGGCAGTGTTGTATTTATCAGATCTCGCTTATGGAGTTCTAGATTTCTCACATTTTCAAGGAAGGTAACCAGGTGGTGAATGCTCTCTTTAAACACGCTTTGGGTGTTCCTTTTGATTTATGGTGGTCCTCCTTTCCTTCGTTCTGCTCTCAGTTAGTTGGTAATGATTATATGGGTAGAGAATCCTTAATGTTTTCCTAGTTTTGTTTTTTCTTGTTTGGCATGTGTGCCTTTGGATTTTTTGGGGCTGAGTCTTCTATTTTGTTGTGTTTTTCGGATTATTTTGTTTCTTTTTTCCTTTTTAAATATATTTTTAGATACTACCTAGAGATTTTTCAGCATATGATCTCTTGTGATGTTTTTCCCCCTTAGGTTAGTCTAATTTCATCAAAATAATAATAATAATAATAATAATAATGAAATGATAATTATGATAATAATAAAATAATATAAAGTAATATTATTTTTGATTCACAAATCCCTGACCCACCATGGTTCGGGGATTTTTGCCATCCTTAGTGTAGATCTAGATTGGAAGGTGAATCAAAATTCACTCACTCTACTGTCCTTTGAGATGGATGGTGGAGATCCTGGATCTCCACACCCATCAAATTTTTTATTTATTATTGTTATTATTATTGTAACTTGATCACCACTATGAATATTTGAGATGGATAGTGGAGATCAATCTAAATATCTACCTAATTATTTTTTATATTACTATTATTAATTTTTATATTATTTTATTATTTTTTTTTTTTTTTCGACATTATTAATACCCTTATTATTGTAAATGAACAAGTGATATTTAGGGATATTTAAATAAAAAAGATAATTTAAATGATAATTCCCCTTAAATAATTTAAATATTCATCTGGATTTTACATTTAGAGATATTTAAATAACAAAGATAATTTAAATAATTGTTAAATAAATTTAATTTTTTTCATTTCCCTATTTATTTAATTTTCTTTATCAAAAAGTTTAGAATTTTATTATTATTTAACCATTATTTCAATTTTAAATTTTATTTAAAATTTTATTTTTAAAATTTGGTAAGAGGGGTACTTATGTCACATAATTATATTTTTCCGGTTTGATACAATTATGTATATAATAATGGGAACTTAGTGTAATTTGCCATGATAGAAATTTGGGCGGTATTACTATTCCGTTACTTGTTACCAATATATGAAAGTTCAGGCGGTTTAATGACGAAAAGAAAAAGTAGAGGGGGTAAGATACAAGTTCGGGCATAGTTCAGGGGACATAAGTGCCAATCAACCAAAAATAAAAGTTAATAATGAGAATCTTGATGAAAAGAAAAAAAGAAAAAAAAAAAAAAAGGAAATTAGAACGTGATTTCATAAATTATAGTTATAGGTTGTTGTATGATTTGTCCAGAATCCAATAACATCAATACAAAAAAAAAAAACAAAATGTGACTATTTGAGTACATAATTTGTTTTAGTAAAAAACAAAACAAAAATGTAGATATAAAAAAGGCTAATTGGCACGGATACCCACTGAACTATACCCGAATTTGCACCTTATCTCTTGAACTTCTTTTTTTTCGGTATTAAACCCCGTGAACTCTCTTAAATTTGCAATTGGTAACGGCAACCTGACAGAACCCTAATTCCGTCTAGGAAAATTACACTATGTTCCCCTGATTATATATATAATTGCATTAAACCGAAACAAATATAATAATATTACCCGAATACCCCTCTGACCAAATTTTAAAAATAAAAATTTTAAATTTTAAATTTTAAATTGAAATCATGGTTAAATAATAATAAAATTCTGAATTTTATTATAAAGACAATAAAATAAATATATAAATGAAAAAATTAAATTGATTTAACACTTATTAAATTATCTTTTTTATTTAAATATTCCTAAATATAAAACCCATATAAATATTTAAATTATTTAAGAAAAATTAAAATAAGGTTAAATAATAATACAATCCCCTTTCAATAATAATAATAGTAATAGTAATAGTAATAGAAATAATAATAATAATACAATTCTTTTTTTTTTTATATATATATAAAGAAAATAAAATCTTTAAAAAAATTAAAACATCTTTAAAATCTCTACTATCCATCTCATAGATGGACGGTGGAGAAATATTTATTAAAACAAATTCAAATTTAAAAAAAAAAGTATTTTTTAAATAGATTGATTGATCTCAATTACAAAATAATAATAATAATAATAAGTTTCTCCATTAATGAAGATATGAAGATCCATCAATGTTTATATATATATATATAATTGGATTTCGTTTATTGGTTTGTGAAATGTGTTTTTTAAATTAATTTTTTAACTTAATGACCATAGAAAAAAGAAATCCTTAAAATAAAAAATTTCAAATAAATATTTTTAAATGAACATCTGTTTTTCCATCCAATCTTTAAATATTTTCCTTCTCTAAAGAAAATAAAAAATTTAAATTTCCAACACCTAGAAACCAAAAAATAAAAAATTTAATTTTTAATTCTTCTATATGTGCTTTTAATTGGATTGATGTTCAATTTTTTAAATTTTGCATTTGTATTATTCTTATTATTTTGTAATTGAGATAAATCAATCTATTTCAAAAAAATATTTTTTTTTTATTTGAATTTGTTTTAATAAATATTTCTCCACCGTCCATCTATGAGATGGATGATAGAGATTTTAAAGATGTTTTAATTTTTTAAAATTTTATTTTCTTTATTAAAAAAATCATAATTGTATTTTTTATTTTTTTTTGAAAGAGAATTATATTATTGTTTGACCATTATTTTTATTTTTCTTAAATAATTTATATATTTATCTGGGTTTTTATATTGAGGGATATTTAAATAAAAAGATAATTTAAAAAATTGTTAAATCAATTTATTTTTTTCATTTCTCTATTTATTTAATTGTCTTTATAATAAAATTCAGAATTTTATTATTATTTAACCATTATTTAAATTTTAAATTATTATTATTATTATTATTATTATTATTATTACTATTATTATTATTATTATTACTATTATTATTATTATTGAAAGGGGATTGTATTATTATTTAACCATTATTTTTATTTTTCTTAAATAATTTAAATATTTATATGGGTTTTATATTTAGGGATATTTAAATAAAAAAGATAATTTAATAATTGTTAAATCAATTTAATTTTTTCATTTATATATTTATTTTATTGTCGTTATAATAAAATTCTGAATTTTATTATTATTTAACCATTATTTCAATTTTAAATTTTAAATTTTTATTTTTAAAATTTGGTCAAAGGGGTATTCGGGTAATATTATTATATTTTTTTCGGTTTAATGCAATTATATATATATAATCAGGGGAACTTAGTGTAATTTTCCTAGACGGAATTAGGGTTCCGTCAGGTTTCCGTTACCAATTGTAAATTTAGAAGAGTTCAAGGGGTTTAATGCCGAAAAAAAAAAAGTTCAGGGGGTAAGGTGCAAATTCGGGTATAGTTCAGTGGGTATCCGTGCCAATTAGCCTAAAAAAAAATTATGAAATATCATAAATTTCTCACTTTACATTGACGGAAATATACCAGATATTTTTGAAAATTTCCATGATATTACAAAAAATTACACTGCATGTTCTTGGTATTGGTATTTTACGAAAATATCAAGGATATTTCTGAAAATTTCTAGGATATTCTTAGGGAAATGATATTATACCCCATATCAATATTGTTACCCTTGAGATACGAAAATATCGGTAGAAATATCTTGGATATTATCGATTTTTCAATCATTGTTTGTGTGTAACGAAAAAGAGTGCGAAGGGGCTTTAAAGAGAAAGATTTTTATTTATTATTATTATTATTGTTTACTTTGGCTTATTTTGAATGAGAAAGAAATTGCTTCTGATTTTAAAGGGAAATATGAATATTAGAGTTATGATAGATCGATATTATTAAGAGAGAAAATTGGAAATAGCCCTTACAAATATTACATATTTGTTTTTAACCACTTACGAAAGTTTAACCATTAATAACTCCATTTTTTGAGAAATTATCCATATATCCCATATAAAAAACACTTCTCAAGCCCCCTCTCATCACCTTTCTTCCTACCTTCCCCATTCCTCTCTCTATCCCACATTTGCCTTCGTGGGAGATAATGTCACCTGGCTCAAGTGGCACCAACGATGGGGTTGCTTGGGTGTGCTGCCACCGCGTTCACAAGCAACACTGCGCCTAGGCACTAGGTTACAAGACCGCTAGGGCAGGCGCTTCTTGGTGGCGTTGTTTGACATTTAAAAAGAAAAAAAAATTATGATGTACCCAAACACTCTTTTTGGAGGACTGTTTTAGTAATTTTATCGTTAAAAAAAAATAAAAAACAAGATTTTTCAGGGCATTTTAGTAATTTTTTTGTTTTGAAAAAAGCTAAGGGCTCGTCCTACAAGCCGTTTTCTTTTTTGTTTTGTTTTTCGAAAAGAAAAATGAAAATGAAAACAATGTTTTTGGTTTCATTTTTGAATTTTGAATACGCGTCTGGTAGTATTACTGGAATTCATATTTTGAAAATAAAAACGGAAAAAACACGTCTGGTAGGATAACCGAAAACTTTCGAAAATTGAAATATCAATTTTTAAATTTTATTTAATATTATAACAATTATAAATAAATGATTAAATAATTAAAAAAAAAACATTTTGTAATTTAATTTAGGGTTTAACAAATTTTACAGTTGAAGAGAAAGAGGAAGCAGAAGAAGACCAAGAAGAAGACTAGATCGGTGGTGGGAGGAAGAGGAAGAGGAAGAGGAAGAGGTAGATGAAGAAGAAGAAGAAGAGATCTTGGCGGCATCTCGGCGGCGGGAGGAGGAGGAAGAGGAAGAGGAAGAGGAAGAGGAAGAAGAAGAAGAAGAAGAATAAGAAGAATAAGAGATCTCCACGATGAGATACAAAGCAGATCTCAGTGGGAAGAAGAAGAAAAAGAATAAGATGAGGAAGAAGAAGACAGCGGCAATGGCTGCAGCGATCGGCGACCGGCGACCGGCGACCGGCGGAAGGCAGCGACGAGCGACGACCGGCGGCAGGCAGGGCCGATCGGTAGTGAGAAGGAGGAGAAAGAAGATGAAGAAGAAAAAAAATGAAGATGATCGATGTCTGGTTCAAGAGAAAAAAAAAAGAAAAAAATATTATTAATAATATGGGACCCACTTATTTAATGATATGGGACCCACTTCATATGAAAAACAAAGACAAAATCATGAAAAACAAGTTTTTTTTTTTTTTTTTTCAAAATTTCCACTTTTTGAATTTTGAAAATAAAATGAAAAATTGTTACCAGACGCAAATTCGAAATCATTTTTAGAAAACAAAAATGAAAACAGACTGAAAACAGCCTACAGAACAGCCCTTAAGATGTCACATTATTATCAAAGATGTCATGTTTTTCTCTAAGATATCACCTTTTTTTTAATTTTTTTTTTTTTTTTTGGTTGCAAAAAATAGAAAAGGTGTTGCATGAGATTCGTGATTTTAGTTAGGGGTGGGCGTTTAATGGATTGGTTCATTTTCAATAGAACCAATAAAAACCGATAAAGTTCGATTTATGAAAATATGAACCGATCCAATAAAATTTATAAATGTCATCCAATTTATCGTAATAAATTAGTTAACATGTTGGTTAACCGTATTCTGAAACACGGAAAAAAAAAAAAAGCATTGGCTTATCAAATTATCTATCGAGCCTTGAAAAAGATTCAACAAAAGACAAAAAAAAATAATAATAAAAAAAAAAATCCACTGTCTGTTTTACACCAAGCAATACATGGAGTAATTCTCGATATAGCAGTAAAAGATGAGCCCAGTGCATTGGACCGAAAAGAGAACTGAGCTGGCCCAAAAAGCGTTTGGGTGCTCTACGTACGATGTAGACTCCATCAGATACATATCGATTTCTTTCTGATGGATCAAGAATAGATAGTTGTCTCATCAATAGATAGAAATAGCCTTATTATTGATAGATACCATTCCCTCTCTATCCATTCCTACTCTTTCGATCTATCAGAAAAGATCATGCTATCTATCAATCGATTTGAAAATAGCACATTCATATCACTTTTCGTTCATTTTCGCCATGCCAACATAGCCGCTATAAGAAAAGAAGAAGCAGGCGAAGCAGCTAGAAGTGCTCGCTTTTAGCCCTTTCATTCTTATCAACAAATGAATTGGGAAAGCCAACAGAAAGATTCGATTCTGACTTCGTGGAGCCAGTGCCGCTATTGCCTGTGTGTAGGGCCGACCCCCACTCCCGTCCCGGGGCGCTAAGAAGCTTTTGTTTTTGGAACAGACGGCATTGCTGATGCCTCGAATCAAGCTTTTGTTGCGACATGCTATGTTTTCTCCCCCATTGCTAGTAGGTTGATGGGTCACACGCTTGGTACACATGTTTTGGCCTTATGTGTCCATAACTCAAAATAGGTGACATAATGGCTGCCACCCGTAAAAAACCAACCGAATTGGACCGGTTCGGTTTGGTTCGTTTTTTTCGGTTTTGGTCATCTCGGGCCAAATTCACGGGCTCTAATTAGTACACATATTTTCATATTTTAATCATTTTGGGTCTTTAACCAAATTAAATTGTGGGTTTGAACAAATTGAAAATACTAATTTAAAATAATATTTAGCAAAAAAAACAAAGAAAAAAATATATATATATATATATTATTTGACACACTTTCATAGTTTTATATTTTCATAGACCGTTGAACATTAAACTAGAGTTTTTTTTTTTTTTTTTATTAAGTTGGATCTTGGTTTGGTTTTCCGGTTTGGGATAGCGAACCAGGAAAAAAACCGTTCCAATCGATTTTCAAAAAAAAGAACCGAATTGAACCAACCAACACAAGAAAACCGAAAGAAAAAAACCGATTGAATTGGTTCAATTCGGTTTATTGGTTTTTTGCCCATCCCTAAATTTCTTTTTAGTTTTTTATTTGTGGACTAAAAAGAAATTTTATAATATGATTCGTTAAAATTTCTTATGAGGTTAAAAACATATTTCATATAATATTTATAGTCATTTTGACCCTTTTTCGCTATTATTAATACACAACTTTAATTTTATTAAAGGGCAAATTGCACTGAACCCCTTGAGGTTTGGACAAGTTACATTTAGATGGAAAAGTTTTGTTATTCTACACTAACACCCCCAAAACTTAAATTTGAATTTAAAAATGCCTAAAATGCCCCTGGTTATATTATTTTATACTTTTTTTTTTTTTTACCTTTTAACCAAAAACTTTATAAACTTTAATAAAATAAAAAAATTAAATAAAAGATATGATTCATTAAATAAATAAATAGTTTTTTAAAAATAATTAAATAAATAGTTTTTTAAAAATTAAATAAATAAATATTTTTTTAAAAATAAATAAATATTTTTTAAAAATAAATAAATAAATAGTTTTAAAAATTTAAATAAATATAGTTTTAAGAAATCAAATAAATAAATATTTTAAATAAATAAATAAATGAAAAAAAATTGAAAACATTAATTTTTTTTTAAGGATATCCATTAATAGGGATAAGAAAAACTCTAAATATCCAAAATTTTATGGTAAGGATGATGGTGACTGGTGAGAGAAGGTTCAATGTTCCCAACACTAAATGAAGTGGTTGAAGAAGGCAAGAAGACTCCCAGTGTTGGGAACCTTAAAGCTTCTCTCACCATTATCCTTACCGTAAAAGTTTGGATATTTAGAGTTTTTTTTGTCCCTATTAATGGATATCCTTAAAAAAAATAAATAAAAAAAATTAATGTTTTTTTTTTCATTTATTTATTTATTTATTAAACCCTTTATTTATTTAATTTTAAAAAAAACTATTTATTTATTTGATTTTTTAAAACTATTTATTTATTTAAAACTATTTATTTATTTATTTATTAAACTATTTATTTATTTAATGAATCATATCTTTTATTTATTTTTTATTTTATTAAAGTTTATAAAGTTTTTGGTTAAAAGGTAAAAAAAAAAAAAAAATTAATGTTTTTTTTTCATTTATTTATTTATTTTTTAAACCCTTTATTTATTTATTTTTAAAAAAAACTATTTATTTATTTTATTTTTTAAAACTATTTATTTATTTAAAACTATTTATTTATTTTTTTTTAAACTATTTATTTATTTAATGAATCATATCTTTTATTTATTTTTTATTTTATTAAAGTTTATAAAGTTTTTGGTTAAAAGGTAAAAAAAAAAGATTATAAAATAATTTAACTAGGGGCATTTTAGGTATTTTTAAATTCAAATTTAAGTTTTGGGGGTGTTAGTGTAGAATAACAAAACTTTGTCATCTAAGTGTAACTTATCTAAACCTCAAGGGGTTCAGTGCAATTTGCCCTTTATTAAAATACAAATTTTAGATTAATTTACAACTTTGGACCGTAAAAAATGGAAATGGTAATTGATACTGTGACTATAATTTGTAACCTTGTTATTAATTATTTTTTTTAAGAGACCTTGTTATTAATTATTGACATTGATTTCTTTAACATTTTATATATAGTTGCAAGTAAAAAATAAATAAATTTACCCTTCAAAAAAAAAAAAAAAAAAAAGTAAAAAAAAAATAAATAAATAACCAAAACAAATTGATAAAGGAAGAGAAAAAACATTACATTATATTCGTGCGTGGGGCTCAACTGCCACAAAACGACGCCGGAAGAGGGGTGTGACGTGTACAGTCGCAGTGAAACTAAATACCAACACGTGGTTCGCATGCAAGAAGTCGTTTTACTATGAAACGACAACACAAACTAAACGAAACGAAATATCGCGATAAAAGAAAATAAAATACTTAACGAACAAGTTTCAATCAATCTCATCTTCATTCGAGTCCTCTGATCTTAAAAATCTAACAAGACTTTCCAATAGACAGGGTTGTTAGATTTTTCACTTCTATAAATATATTATCGTCAAAAAGATCCAATTTTTTTAGTTATGTTTTTGTTTAGTCTTTGATTTATTGTGGAGACATCAGAGTATTTAGCACGTCTCTCGGTTCCAGTTCACTTTTTACCGTCCAAACAAAACCTTCTTGTACGCTTCTCTTCTCTTCTCTTCTCTTCTCTTCTCTTATCTACAGTTTCTCTCAGCTGGAATTACTTTGACGGAGCAGCCAAAGAAGAAAAACAATTCTTTCTTTTAGCTGGGTAGTAATTTATAATTTTTTATTTAATTTACCGAGTTTGTCGTTTGTTGATCTGTAAGATTCCAGTTTGCGGTTATCATCGATTCTTAGGAGTTTTTACAAGTGGGGTTGTGGAGAAAAAAGCAAAATTTGATCTGAGTAGTTTTTTCTTTCGATCAGGGTGATTGAAAGATGAGGGAAAAGCTAGAGTTTTTGGTGTGTGTATGGTTTTTGCTATGTGGGTCGAGTCTGGCTCGGTTTGTGGTGGAGAAGAACAGCTTGAAAGTGACGTCTCCAGAGTCGATCAAAGGAGTGTACGAGTGTGCGATTGGGAATTTTGGGGTTCCTCAATATGGAGGGACCTTGGTGGGCACTGTTGTGTATCCAAAATCCAATCAGAAGGCATGCAAGGGTTTCGATGATGTCGGTCTGTCCTTCAAGTCCAAGCCTGGAGGATTGCCCACTTTTCTCCTTATCGATCGAGGAGGTGAAATTTTTTTAAAGAAAATTTGATGGTTTTGGTCAATTTTTATGTTTTGAATTTGATTCCTTTCTTTATCTGTATTTTCTTAAATGATAAGTTATTTTGGATGTGGCTAGTAAGCAAATTTCTGTTAAATTCAGTTAATTTCATCGAGATTATGTGTTTAATTCGTGTATTTGCTTGCTTATTACGTTGGCGGACTTGTTTAGTCTGCTACTGCTACCATTGAAGTTTTAGATAAAATTAAATAGAGTTATTTTGGATGTGGCTTGTAAGCATGTTTTGTTAAATTCGGTTTATTTCTTTGAGATCATGTGTTTAATTCGTGTATGATTATGTGTTTAATTCATGTATTTGCACAATTATTATGTTGGCGGATTGGTTCAGCGGATCTGTTCAGTGTACTGCTGTCATTGAAGTTTTAGGTAAAATTAAATAGCTAGTAAGCATGTTTTGTTAAAGTCGGTTAATTTCATCAAGATCATGTGTTTAATTCGTGTATTTGCCAGATTATTACGTTGGCGGATTTGTTTAGTCTACTACTGTTATCATTGAAGTTTTAGATAAATTCCCGATTATTACGTTGTCAGATTTGTTTAGTCTACTACTGTTAACATTGAAGTTTTAGATAAAATTAAATAGAGTTATTTTGGATGTAGCTTGTAAGCATGTTTTGTTAAATTCGGTTAATTTCATCGAGATCATGTGTTTAATTCGTGTATTTGCCCGATTATTACGTTGACGGATTTGTTTAGTCTACTACTGCTACCATTGAAGTTTTAGATAAAATTAAATAGAGTTATTTTGGATGTTGTGGTTGTAAGCATGTTTTGTTAAATTAGGTTAATTTCATCAAGATTATGAATTGATTTCCTTAAATGGTAATTTATTTTGGATGTGGCTAGTAAGCATGTTTTGTTAAATTCCTTTAATTTCATCAAGATTATGATTTTAATTGGTGTATTCGCCCTGTTATTATGCTGACAGGTTTGTTTAGTTTACTACTGCTACCATTGAAGTTTTAGATAAAATTTAATAGAGTTTTTACTTGTAGTCTTGGAAATTAAGGTCTGAGACTTGAGGGCTTAAAATTTGATTATTGGTTATGTTTCAGTTGCTGCACGGTGGAAATTTGTTTCTGGATTTGACTGATTATCCGTTTTCATTTGATTCCTCCAGTGTTCTGTATAGGCTAGATTTTGATTTTCTGTTTTGTTTATCTGCTTATTACACTGATATTTTGAGATCTTTGCTTGGGGGTTTAGTTATACTTTCGTGGATTCAGTTTTATATCTTCTTGTACTACGTTCAAGGTATCATGTTATTAACTACAAGCTTATTGCCCTTGCAGATTGTTACTTTACCTTGAAGGCATGGAATGCACAAAAAGGTGGAGCAGCAGCCATTCTAGTCGCGGATGACAGGATTGAGCCCTTGATTACAATGGATACCCCTGAAGAAGAGAATGCGGATGCTGAATATCTTCAAAACATTACCATCCCCTCGGCCCTTATTAGTAAATCTTTAGGGGATAGTATCAAAAAATCTCTAACTGGTGGGGAGATGGTTAACATGAATCTAGATTGGACAGAGGCTCTTCCGCATCCTGACGAGCGGGTTGAGTATGAATTCTGGACAAATAGCAATGATGAGTGCGGGCCAAAATGTGACAGCCAGATTGAGTTTGTCAAGAGCTTCAAAGGAGCAGCTCAGATACTTGAGCAGAAGGGCTACACTCAATTCACCCCCCGCTATATAACTTGGTATTGTCCAGAAGCATTTATTCTGAGCAAACAGTGCAAGTCTCAGTGCATTAACCATGGGAGGTACTGTGCTCCGGACCCTGAGCAGGATTTCAGCCGAGGGTATGATGGAAGAGATGTTGTGGTGCAAAATCTACGCCAAGCTTGCGTCTTTAAAGTGGCCAATGAAAGCAAAAAGCCATGGCTTTGGTGGGATTATGTGACTGACTTTTCAATCCGTTGCCCAATGAAAGATAAGAAGTACACCAAGGAGTGTGCAGAAGAAGTTATCAAATCTCTTGGTAGGTCAGAGTTTTTATTTTTACTTTTTGGATGATCAAAGTTATTAGGCAAACAAGTTTGTGACAGTTTTTCATTTTCTCCCTCCCAAGATTTCTATGATAAATGCGTTTAAGTGCATTGTGCATGTGCTGCTTCTTTTAATTTGTTTCTAAAATTTGCCCAACTGCACTATATCCGCATTGCAGAATGACTTTTACAAAATGAAATTTATTTATTTGGATGATTCATGTATAAACTAAATGGGCATGTGAAATGTTGTCATCAATCTAGTTCCCAAAGTTGTGCAACCTATGTTTTGTTTCTTTCATCCTCTAAAAGAAGGAAAACCCATTGAATTAGTCTTTCTGTTCATCTGATTTTTCTGAGCTTCTTTACCAATGTTTGGAAAAATACCCGAAGCAGTATAATTTATGCTAACAAAATGCCTCTTAAGTATTGAAACTTTGATTATGTTTGAAGCCAAGAGTATGACAGTTAATTGCTGTGTGTCATTGATTTTTCATTTCATCAGTTGAGAGCACATAATGCAAGCTGATTGGGAATGAAGATTGTAAATTAAATTTATGTTTTTCTTATTTCTTTTTTGTGATGTATTTTATAGGTGTTGATCTCAAGAAGATAGACGAATGTGTTGGAGACCCAGAGGCAGATGTAGAGAACCAAGTTCTTAAAGCTGAACAAGATGCACAGGTTAGGCTCGTAAAAAACTACTTATTCACAGTTCACACGCACACACACACATATATATCATCCTTGATTCTTCGTCTTTCTTCTATTCGGTTGTACATAATATGTCTGGTTTCAGATTGGCAAAGGCTCCCGAGGAGATGTGACTATACTGCCAACTCTTGTGATAAACAATAGACAGTATAGAGGTACAAACTACCAGATGTTTTGAGAGATCTTTTAGCTATCTAATAGCATGAAGCAGATTTTTTTTATCTCCACATTATTCCATTTCAGGTAAGTTGGACAAGGGAGCAGTTCTCAAGGCTATTTGTGCAGGTTTTCAGGAGACCACAGAGCCAGCCATATGTTTAAGTGAAGGTTATCATCTATTATTCTTGGCCTTTCCATTTGTTTGTCTGATCTCGTTGCCTGCTGTCAGTAACCCTGTTGCAGTACAGTGCATCACATTGTGGGGAATTCTCCCATGATTTACTAACAGAGCGAGCAAGTGCCTTGCGCAAAGAGAAATAATACCCTCTTATTTAAATACCATATTTATGTTTCTGTCCTTCATATAGTTTCCAATGAATGTCAGGAAGCTCTTGTTTGATTTTCTATAAATGTTTTCTTCCCTGATTTTCCACTGCTTAAATTTTTGTCAAGAATACGATAATCATAAAATGACATCAAAGTTTGCAGAATCTCTTGGTGAGCCATATTTGATGAGATTTTTATAAGCTTCTTTTGAGGATGTTTAACTTGCTATATGATCACAACTTTCTTTTTGTTGAGAAACTTTTAGAGATGGCATTTATCATTTTAATATGAATTGTTTTATGCAGATGTAGAAACTAATGAGTGTTTAGAAAACAATGGTGGGTGCTGGCAGGACGAGGCTGCTAACATATCTGCATGCAAGGTATCTTCATAGTCTGAACCGTTTATGGGTATTATATCTGGGGAAGCTTGAAAGTGTACTTAGAAGTTTGGTTTGGTACTGAGTCCTTGCTTTCTTACTAATACGCTTTGATCTTGTATAGGACACTTTTCGAGGAAGAGTGTGTGAGTGCCCTGTAGTACGAGGTGTGAAGTTTGTTGGTGATGGTTATACTCATTGTGAAGGTAAAATCTTTTCCATAGAGTTGATGACAAATTTAATAATCTCACGATTAGTCAGTGCTAGCTACATGATTTCCAGTCATCGCAATTGAATCCTTTACACATTTTTTTTAAGAAATAGGAAACTTTTCATAGTTGCCTGTGTGTTTGAAGTTAGTACTTTCCATCATATGTTTATAACATATGTCAACATTTAGTTGATGTGTACATTCATGTATTTATTATTTGAAGCATAGTTTGTTAGTTCCCTTAAAGATATATGGTTATGATGAATATACTGTAACAAAAACTGCCATTGTCATTTTACATGTATTTGGATTCTATATTTGTCAATCTTTTTGCTCGTTTGGGTGAACAGCTTCAGGAGCTTTACGTTGTGCAATCAATAACGGAGGATGTTGGAAAAAAACCCATGATGGAAAGACTTATTCTGCATGTGTTGTAAGTATATCAGCCTTTATTTCCTGGGTCCTCTCTCTTTAAAAACAATGATTTTCTTTATTTTAAATGTAATTGGTTTTGTAATGAATTTCAGGAGGATCATTCGGAAGGTTGCAAGTGTCCATCAGGATTTAAGGGTGACGGAGTCCACACATGTGAAGGTAAGCTTACAGTTTCTGCATTTGATGATATAAAGCATCATTCTCATCACAGGAATAGAAGAGAATTGCCATTGTTATGCTAGTTCAGGGTACCCTGATCTTCTTCTCCTGAATTTTTCATTTAGTAGTAAATTTGACCCATGGTTTCTTTCATCAAAAGTTCTGCCAAGTACACATTATCGAACCCTTTAAAAACTTAGGTTTAAGGTCCATAAAACACCATTGTTATTCTTTTTGTAGGTAGATAATTTAAGGGAATATAAAGTTGGGGCCTATTCATGAATAAACTCACATTTTATTATTTTGGTTGTGTTGCAGATGTGGATGAGTGCAAGGAGAAGTTGGCTTGTCAATGCCCCAACTGCAAATGTAAAAATACATGGGGAAGCTATGATTGCAACTGTGGCAGTGGTTTATTGTATATGCAAGAACATGACATCTGCATAAGTGAGTTTCCTTATTGTCCATTGGGAATTCATATCTTGATTACCTACTTCTGTACTCTGACTTTTAATTATTTGCCACCCCAATTGGCAGGTAAAGATAATAAAAGTGAGGTTAGCTGGAGCTTTGTGTGGGTTATCATCCTGGGTCTTGCAGCTGCTGGAGTTGCTGGATATGCAATTTACAAATACAGAATCCGGGTATGACTATTTTTCACTAGTGTCCTAGATTATCTTCACTTGAGGCCCTGGTTTGTATATTGATAGTTTATCTGTACGTTTGGGTGCAGCGATACATGGATTCGGAGATAAGGGCAATCATGGCACAGTACATGCCATTGGACAGTCAAGCAGAGGTACATCATGGGGACGTCTAAAATTCTGCTGCTGCTGCTGGATTGAAAGAAGATGTTCACAACATATATAATGCTATTACAAACTTGCTAGTTGCTGCTTTGTTGAGTTATTAGCATTTCACTCGTTTTAGTCAGTTTCTTATGTAAATCAGTAAATGTTTTCTTTTTTCTTTCTAACTGCAGCGCACATAAACTCCCACTATCTTGGGAAATTTTTCATTGAATGGAAGAAACATAATAACCTAGCCATCTGTTTTTGGAATTAATTGTAATTTTAAATCATTTTCAATTTTGGTTAAAACATTATTGCTTGATCAAATTTAAACTGTCGGTAGGGGTGTGCATGATCCGATCCAATTCAATACGATCCATTAGATCAGATCTAGTTCATTGGATTGGATCGGATCTAGAGGTGATTAGATTAGATTAGATTGGATCATAAATTCTAAAATCCATTGGATTGGATCAGATCTTGGATTTTCTTTTGGAAATCCGTCGAATTTTATATTGAGCAATTTATTTTGTCTACTACTTTCTAATGTACAGGTCCAACCAAAATACAATTTTTAATGTTATTATTTTGGGTTTTCTTACTCAATTTCTCTACAGCCAACAATCCACCATTTTTTATTATTATTATTCTTCTTCATTAATATAACGACTTATTAAGTTTACATTTGGAGAATTATATAAAGTTTACAAGTTATTTCATGTATTTTTTTAATGTTAATTTTATTGGAGTTAATTAGTAATATTTAAATAATTTATTTGATTTTATTTATTTCAGATTATAACTTTTATATATTACGAATGACTTTATATTAATTCGATCCATCGGATCATATCGGATCAAATAGTAATTGGATCGGATCGGATCAGATTTCAATTTATTTGATCCAATTGGATCGTATCGGATCTTGGATCATGGTAAATCCATTGGATCCGCACACCCCTAACTGTCAGCATATTCATACATGAAATTGCAACTTTATTCGACTAAAATTGTTTATTTTCATTTCAACAAAAATTAGCAATTCTAGGATGTTTTGTTTAGCAATTCTACCATCTTTCAACGCAATATGGATAAAATAAATATATTCATATCTACTCGATTTGGAGACGGAAATACCTATATGGATAGAAAATTGATATTGAATTATTGATGGTACATAATTTTGATTAAAAAAAATAAAAAAAAATAAAAATAAATTTAATTAAACTTTAACAATGGTTAAAATAATCAATAATCCAATAAAAAAAAATATTTAACTTTTTTAAATAAATAATGTCTAAAAAAATATAATATTAATTATATTGACATTTATATTAATTATACAATATAAGACTATTTCCAATGCATATGTCAATGTCAATACTAAATTTGGTACAAAAAAGAGAAATGTTTTGCTTGACACATCAATTTAGTATTGTATTCCAATGTACAATTCTATTTAAAATGTTATTTTTATTATTTTATTAATTAAAATTATAAAAGAAAACACTTACCATTAATATATTTATTATTTCTTTTAATGCTCTAATGTAAAGTTCCATTAATGTATTCGGTATTTCATTTAATATATATAATAACATTTTTGTAATTAAAAAGGGAGTATTAATTGTTGTGCCAAATTTAGCATATACTATATCGTATCAAATTTGACACATAATATAACATATACCAAATTATTAACACTGTATTGAAGGATAGTTTTTGCCCCATGTGTTAAACTTTAACATTAACACGATATTGGAGATGCTGTAATACATACAGAGTGGTATAAGATTGAAACTCTTCTTTTAAAACTTCATTCTCTGATGGTTTGAATCATAAAAACCATACAAATTTTAATATCAAAAAGAATACTCGTGTGGTTCAAAGGCTACCATTTTGATACCATCTCATTGAATTTGATTTTCATGAAGTTATACTATAAATTCATCGATATGGATAATTTATAGATATTTCTTGGATATTTTATAGAAAAGATATTGCAACCCATATTTAAATCGGCACCCTCAAATTACGGAAATATCAACAAATATATCCCAAAACCTATATATATTTTAAACTACGCAAAGCAAAAACCTGTGCAGATGAACTAACAAAATACTCACCAATTGACATGGAAAGCTGCTTGATGAAATAAACCTGGAAAACTCACATAAATAACTCAAATCAATATGATTCCGAATCTATAAGATAATGACCATAGGCCATTTGGATTATTACGTTTAGCTTCCTTTGATGTCACCCTGTCAGATTTTACAACAATATCAAGTATCAACCACGTAAACAACTAAATATCACAAGGCCCTACACTCTACTTGGTATTCCACATTATCCACAGATAGCATCAACAGAAATCTCCATTTCCAGGCATTTGAAATCTCCATTACTTGGGGCAAAATGAAATACTTTGAACATGTCTTAAACAACGTAAAAGGCAGAACGTGCTTTCCTGTACAGTGAACGGATTGATTGAGATGCACTGGAGAAGAATAACTTGAAAACAAAGGGTTTTTTTTAAGCTAGTTGAGCTAACCTTGAACAAACAGATCAATTCTCAGTCCCATGTTCCAAGTTTGTTCCTTTTCTCCACTTGCCCTCAACTGTGATCCTATAAACATAGAATGCTACCATTGCGCCACTGCACAGGGAAGCAAGTCATCAGACCAACCACAGATTGTATAAATCTCAAGGAGAAATTGTTTATCGTTGTAATTGTTTGTATCAGCACTGATAAATTTTACTACTCTTAAGCAGCTTGGAAAAACAGGTTACAATCAGAAGGGAACAGATTATTTTTCCCCTATGTCCCCTTTGGTGGTACCATCATATTTAAAAACATAAAAGATAGAATTAACAAACTTACAAACCTGAGTGAAATTGCCAAGAAATTGGGAAATGTCAGTCTCTGTAAAGCAACAAAAGTATGAGCAATATTAGAATGTTTGGAAGGCATAATGAAAAAATGAAGCGCATAAAAAAAAAAAAAAAAAAAAAAACAATAATTAAAATAGGAAGAACCTCTACCTGAGAAAAGCAGCGCACCTCCCTCAAGAATATTATAGTTGCGATTGCTGCAGACAACACATTCCAGTCAAAACATGAACCGAAATACAAAACCATTTAAAATAAATAAATAAATGCTAATTTTCCACTTCAATTCCTACTTCCTAGGTTAAAGTTCAAGACAGAATGGTGAATCCGATACAGAGAGCAAGGTATCAGTTTAAACATAGATTCACAACTGTGTCAAAAAAAAAAAAAAAAAAAAAAAAAGAAAGAAAAGAAACAAGTGTAACAGTGATTATGATGCAAAACCAGCAATAAATTTTTGGGCGAATGTAGTGACATCCTTGAAGAACATAGTACATATATTTTTCAGTTCAAGGGGTACAGTCTATCAATTAGGAGAAAACGAATATACAAAAGAGTAGGACAAACTTAAGACATCCCAAAACACCAACAATGACTAAGTGAATCCACAGGGCTATGAAACCACATAATACAAAAATGAGCTCCTTATTAGTAGCATTTATTCACATTTCTAGTTCAATTATTAAAAAAAATATGTGTACTAACCTGCCTGTCCTTTCAAGGCTACAGCAGACTTTTCGTTTCTTTGATATGATTTCAAACTTGATATGCTTAAAGCCAGAAGTGTACCACCTAAAATAACACCGAACCTGACGGCAGATATGCTGCCAGTTATCATGAAGGAAAGAAAGCCACCAAAAGAAAGAAGAAAACCTGCAAAAGGATTAAGTAATGCCATTAAAAATACTAAACTCGAATCAAGATAAAGAGGCAAAATAGCACACAATACATTATTCATTTGAGTGCCATCATGCATTAAACATACCATATGGTATTCCAAGGTGAAAGTCACGAATGTTAGTAAATTCATCTAGATCATCCGCTGAAAACGTTTGTGCAATCTCCTTCACTGGTTGCGGGGCATTCTTTGTAGCTGTCGTGAGATATTCTTTACCCTCTTCGCTGATTTCCTTCGCAAGGACAGTTAGATCCTCTCTTGCCTTATCCGCTTGAATTTTCAACTGCTCTGAAGTTTCTTTTAAGATGACCAAAGCTTTCTTAGAGTAAATTTCATATGCTTCTTGTGACACACTCTGCATCTTTAAGGCTTGCTCTTTGAACGAAGCTAGAGCCTGCTTCCATGTTTCTTCTGATTCTTCCGCTTTTATGTTGATGTCATCACCATCCTTTTCTATTTCGATTTCTGAAGGCTTCTACATGAAATTCAAAACCCAAAAAAGAAAAAAAAAAAACAATAAGGACACTCTTAATTCACAGCAACAAAAAGAAATCTCGAACATACCCACACGTCTTGATTCATCATAGCATTAAATTTTTACAAATTAACAAAATACACACAAGATAGCAGCAGAATAGAGGTTTTCAAAAATGTAGTGATTGAATCGTTAAGCTTATGTCAAAAGAAACAGAAAGATACTACATTCCTATGTTCGATGAAAATAAGCCTAAACAGTCACTATATAGAACATGAACAGCAAACGAAAAAAAAAAAACCTCCAACTTGAATATTAGAAATTTAGAACATGGAACTAATACTACATTTTTATTCATGCTAAATTCATCTTCAAAAAAAAAAAATCAATAATCAAAAGACATCACTCGTATTAGCTACACAAATAAAAAACCCAACAAAAGAAAACAATTTTTTTCAATAAAAACCTCGACTTTTGAGTTTAGATAACTAACAAAGAGATAAATAGATCATAAACTCACCGATTCCTCGTGTGAAGCAGCAGAGACAAAAATTGATCGATTAAACGACCTTGTTCGATCCGAAAAACGAAAACCGACGCCAAGCCCTTTTGGAGGAACAGCATTGCGAGCCGAAATCGAGACTTGGCATGCACGAGCTTCGGGCCGCAGAGACGGTGAATAAGAAGAAGAAGAAGAAGAAGAAACCCTCTTCACGGACCCAGAACCGTAACTGAGTCTATGGTTAGGGTTTTTGATTGATAGCAATTCAATCGACAAACTCATTTTGTTTTCGTGAAAAAAAAACACACACAAGACGAAGTTTTTGAGGTTTTTAGGGTTTTAAAAAATAATAATAAAAAGAAAACGATAGGAAATTGAATATAAAAGAGTTTTCGTACTATGAACTGATACATGCTAAATGACGCCGTGGGTGAGATGCGCACTCTTTCGGAACCTTGTCATGCTTTGATGACACGTAATCAACATGCTGGGCGGGACCCAGTATGTATGGCTTGATTCTAGCTGCTTGTATTGCTTCTCTTTTTTGAATAGAAGGTTTTTTTATGTAAAAAAAAAAAAAAAAAAAAAAAAAGCGCAAAAATACGATGGTTCGTATAAAATTTGAACATATTTCAAATATATTAATCAATCATATAAAACTTTGATGTAATAGAGTGTCTTCCACAAGTATATTGTTGGAGTCTCGTGAGTCAAGACAGGAAAAGAATTGATGCAATTAACATTGTTCGAGGGAGGATCTCAGTAGCCAAGCAAGGCATCAATTAGTAGCTTCTCTATCAAAATTTAAAAGCTTAGCTATTATTTTTAAATCAGACTGACCTGAAGAGAAAAAGCACATACAATAATATATTCAAAAAACCCACAAACAAAACCATATATATATATAAACAAATGGAAGAAAAATAAAAAAAGGAAATCAAAAGCAGAGGAACACGTAGACCCCTAAACATTAATCCACACCCGAATCCATAAAAGATTTCAACATCCCACAAACCCGCCAATCTTAATAGATTTGAGTGCTGGTTTCCACCCACGTGTTTCAAGAGAACTCACACCCACCCATGGTCCCGAAAAAAAAAATATTAACTTTTTATTATAATAAATTAAAGGGAAAGTATTGTTGACGTTGATTTCTGGGAAATATAGTCAACAGTGACATGTATGCAAATTGGGGCATGAGTGAATCTTGAAATGCTACCAAGTCGCCTACCTGATATGTGTGTAATTGAAATGAATAAAAAGATGGAGATAAAAGAATGCGGGAAGGAAATGACACGAGTATTTTTTACGTGGAAACCCTTTGATGAAGGGAAAAACCACTGTCGTTGTGAACAACAAAAAAAGTACTTCACTATGTAAAAATATGGTTACAATTATAAGGGATAAGTTGTTTTTGTATATATGGGCTAGGGTGTTGCCATAACCCTTGTTGTGCAAGTATGAGATATTATTGGGCGAGATCCTAGGGAGGATCAAGTGATTCTTGGTGAATAAAATCCTTGAATACTTATTGAGCTGTGATCTTTATTCCTTGCTAGGTTTCTTCTCCGGATCTTTGTATAAATGTGGAATTTGTTAACCACCGGATTGTAAGCGATTGGTTTGCCCAATATGAGGTTGGACTGTATGGAAAATATACCAAAATCTTGTTCCATTTATGATGCTTTACTGTTCACTGTGGGTGAGTTTGGGCCAACTCCCCTTTTCGATTACTACTCGGTGAGCAACTAGTTTTAATGGGCATGCTGCTTGCATTTCAACTTAGCTATATAAGATCCTTCAAACTAATGTGAACATTTAGTCCCTAAAAATCCAGGTTTCGTGCCAACGTGTGGGTTTGAATAAAATTAATCCAAACAAGTATCATTTTCCCCCTAACTGTTGCCATATTAGAAAAACAAGGACATGTGTTTCAGTTAATGGCCTTAAATCCCCCTAAAATGAAACTATTGTAAAATCTCCCCCCTTATGTTACCTTTTCCATCCAAAAAAGCAACTCTGACAATTTTTAGTGGACAAAAAGACGGTCTTGCCCTTGAACGCCCTTAAACATGTGATTCAATTGTTGAAAATACAATTTTACCTCCTAAATCAATCTATTAGAATTTATAATGGATTGAGTGTTTGTAGTCGATTGAATCTACAATTGATTCTTGTTCGTCGAGGTGGGCACTAGCAACCTGGAAAATAAGAGAATAGCATAGCAGTGGTCGAACCACATGAGGGGGTGACACTCAAGTTATATTGTTCAATATATGATGAAAGAGGAAAAGGAAAAGAAACAAACCGCATTTGTTCGATATTGTCGAATCGAGCAACTGGTCGATGTCAACAATCGAGCAATTTGATAGCTTCATTGTTTCGAAGAACTCCTTTGCTCAACCTAGATCCATTAAGGGTTGGATTGGTCTTTGTTCGAGGGTGATAGTTTCGAATCGACCAAGGGTGGATCAGCAAGTAATGCTAGATGGGAACCATCGCAATAAATGCTATGAAAGTAGAGTTGAGCAGAGAGAATTTCAGAAAGATTTGAGAACTTTTGCGTATGATGTGTGGAAAATTAGGACCCTTTCCTTTGAGAAAGGGCATGTTATTTATAGTGAAGACTAGGGGTCCTCAACGTCTCCCTCATTCAAGTGAGCTTAGATCAAAGAGATATTATTTGCCTGTTTTGGTTTGTTTGAACCTGGCAATAAATTCAGGCGTTGGGATGTGTGAAACGTCCCATCATGATTGTCTGATTTACGACTTGATTTGACCATGTGTTTTGACTTGGTTTGATGGCTTGTGGGCCCAATTTTTGGGTTTACGAGCCCATTTCTGATGGGTTCTTTGAAACATTTAATCTTTTGACATTGGACTTATTTAATTGGGCCAAATGTCCAATTTTGACCACTACAATGTTCAACTTACGGGCATAGGAAGTAAATTTAATTTTCAATTATAAAGCCATATATTTTAGGTAATTAAATGTAAGAGTATTTTAGAAATAAAAAAGTTTCATTAAAACATGGTGTTGATGATGATTTCTGGGTTATGCAGTGAACAATGCATTAAAAAATAGAAATCAATCGCACAATACAGAATTTACGTGGAAAACCCGGAAAGGAAAAAAATCACGGTTGCTGAAGGCAGCATGAGAGAATTTCACTATGAACACTTAGGGTTACACACTTGATCTCTCTCTCTCTCTCTCATCGTATATTTGCATTAGTTTTTACAATGGTGCTCTAGGTTCTATTTATACGTGCTTAGAACCCTAATTCTTGATGTACAAGTAAGGAAAGTTGTCGAAGTTTAATAGGACTTTATCTTATGGGAGTCGTATTTATCTTCTTTCTGTTTTGTATCTTCTGTGTGTTAAATGAATTAGATTCCTCACTGGATTTGGACTCTGGTATCTTTCTAGGAAATATTTTGCCTTATCAAAGTGTGCTTCAAGGTGCCTTGTTTAGGTAAGACTCTTCTTCTACGTGTTGAATTGCGATTACTTTGAAACTTAACATCTTCCATGTGTCGCTTAACCGATCAAATACTTGTTTCGACCAGACCTCATTCAACCCGATCGGCTACTTAGTCCCGACCGAATGCTTTGACTCGATTGACCTAGTTACCTCGATCGGGCCATCTTTACTTGGTCCACCTGATCACCCCGACCAAGTTACTTTCATTTGATTACTTGGATAAACCTGACTGGGTCCTTGAGTTTATTTATTGGTCAACTAGGGTTAGTATTTCATCCTTGTCATTGATGACACAACATTCCTAAGTTCCATGTTTTCTAGTAATCGTGCTGACTCGACAGTCCTTTGAATTATACTAATAACACATGGGTTTAGGATGATATTTTGTGGGTGGCAATAGAGCCATCCTTTATTTATCGTTCTTCATGTTATTAAAATAAACAAAAAAAATGTAAGAATGCTAAATAGACCCGAAAAAAAAAAAAAAACATCTTCATCCTTTCATAGCGTGACAATTCTTTTGATTTGTAACTAAAGATATCAATTTTAAGTCGTATAATTTTCAGTTGTCTTTCTTCGAATCTTAAAACCATTTTTTTTCTCTTCTAAAAAAACCCCACCATTTTTCTTAATTAGTTCTTGGATTTTTAGCAAAACTGCCCTATTTTAGGGATTGAATTGTAAATATGCACTAAAACCCAAATAAATTACAAAACTGCCCAGAAATAAACTTCCTACCCTTTTCAACAATTGAAATCAATTTCACTCTATTTGCCCTAAATTCCCAATTCCTCTGGTCACCCATCCCGATCGAACCCAAATCCTATGTGCACTCATCCCAATCGAACCCATCTTTCGTCGCCAACACAAGTCATTGTAGCCGACATCCATTCCGGCCCATCCCGCCACTCTAGTTTCTCCAGCTTGACTCCATTTTAGGTATGCGCGCCTCCATCTATACCTTCTTGTATATGTATACCAATTCGTATCTGTTAAAGAATCATGATTGATTTTGTTTTTCTCCTTTTGTGCTTCGATTCAATGAAGATTTATTATTTTTTGTAATATATGTTCAATAATCTAAATGATAATCTCCCTTATTAGGTCTGCTTAATCTTTTAAAATAACTGGCTTTAGATTTAGTTGATTGTTTATTTGCCGAAAGGTTTTAATTTGTGAGTTTTAAAGGAATTTTGAGAGGTATTAATTGTCTAAGCAGGTTGAGCAGATGAGAAATTAGGTTTTTGGTCATTGACTGAGTGCATAATGTTACATTTATTTAGTTTATTGGAAATCTAGAATAGATTTTGCTACAAACTCTCATTTGTATGAAAATAGATTATTGAAGTGAGAGGCTATTGCCAAGTTAGGTGGTAAAAATCTTGGCTTGGATGTGAATTTTTTTGTTAACAAGTTTCTAAGAGGTGAAATTCGGTTGAATGTCCTTCATACGTTTGATTATTTGACTTTGTAACTATAATTTTTACAAAATTATACAACTTGTGTTGTCCATCTATGGCTTCGTTTAAAGCATTCTTGAACAGTCCGATTGGTCTGAAGACAACTCACTTTCGTAACTATCAAGTAATGTTAATAATGTTTTAGTAGTGTGTAGTGTAGATGTAAAAATTAAAAGTTGAACTATTGAAGTTATGAATTAGGAAAGACTTATCTTTTGTAATTTTGGGCTCTTTTTGGGTTTTAAATTGTTTTGAAGCCCAAATTTTAAAGACCAAATTGTTGAACAGTCCGGTTGAGTGCGTCAGCGTAATGCAACTAACTAATCCAATTTTCACAACCGAACATAAAGATGCATTGATAATGTTATGACGTTGGTTTTGTTAGAGTTGGAAATAACTACAACCTAAAAACTAATTTGAACATCTTTGTTGTTAGTATGATGATTGCATGCTAATTATTTTATGAATTATACCGTGTTATTGATTGTTTGTAAAGTTTTAAACCTTGCATTTAGCTTTGTAACTTAATAATTATAGGATAAAATAGGTTGTTAATGATTATTAATGTTATTATGTGATTATTGGTTGATTTATGAAATTTAATGTGCTATATATATATATACAAATTTTTTATTATCAGTTCGTCCTGACAATAAATATATCAGGATGAAGAATGTGGACCACTAGATTTACATACTTTGACTCAAAGTGTATGCACTTGTCAAAACTTCTTCATAATATGTAGTCAACCTTCTTCGTCCTGATATATTTATTGTCAGGACGAACTGATAATAGAAAGACTGTATATATATATATATATTTTATGTATTTTAACTATCCCTAGTAAGGCTTACATCTCATTACATCTTGCCTCAGTAGAGGAAAATGCCTCAATAATAAAAACGTTTTTTAAAAGCATTGCCCGTAATATTCTCTATTAAGTCCACTTTTTTGTATGTTGTGTTGTACTCATTTAGTCTTTTGTATCTTTGCATATGAATGCAATTTTCTTTTAAACATGACTGATGCATCTAGTCTATGTATATCACTCTTAATTGTATTTACTTTAACTTCTTCTTCTTTTTTTCAATTGTTTTTATACTTTAGTTCATATCTGAATGTAATATAGAATGTCTTTAGGTTGATAATCATAGGTCGAAACAAATTACTTGAATCATTCAAGATTAAGGAATGTGATCATTTTCCTTCTTGAGTTACTAGGCATTGTAATTGGGATAGTATAAGGCTTATTAAGTCGCATCTCACACCAGAACAACTCAAGTTGTTTAGAGCAACATGTTTCGGTTCTTTTTTGGATGTGAGCGATATGGTGCTGTCTGAGCAATTTTGCCACCATATCTTGCTTAGGGAGTGTCATGTTAAGAACACCGATGATAATGCATCTTCTTTGTGGTACCATGTTGGCAATGAGTTGATACCGTTTAGTCCAGTGGAGTTTATTTTGGTTAGTGGGCTAGCCTTTGGAGAATACTCTGAATCCACATTGAAGCTTTTCAAACGAAAGAATAATAGACTCCGTCAAATCTACTTCCAAGCTAGTAAAGTCAAGGTTAATATGATTGTTGATTGGTTTAGGAATTTAGGTCCTAATAATAAAATTAGTGATGATGATGTTGTGAAGTAGGCGTTAATACTTTTTGTTTTGGAGATGACATTGGTTAGGAAGGACGATAGGACTAGCATTCTTTATTGAGTATTAGAATTAGTTGATGACTTAGATGCTTTAAATAAGTTTATGTGGGGGGACCTTCATATATGCAAAGACATTTAAATCCCTATCTACTTGTTTTCTTGGCCGTGATGATAAATTCAAAAAATAAGTTCACTGATGATAAGTTGGAAGAGAATGTCAATGCTCCAATTAAACGTAAAGTGGATTTCTGATAAGTGGAGGAGAATGTCAATGCTCCAATGTATAAGTTCCAATTATACGCGAGGTACAATGTTTATGGGTTTCTGACAGCCTTTCAGGTGTGTTTCACCATGACCCTATAGTTTTTTTCATGGCTAGAAATCTATGGAAAAATCCATCGGATCGGGGTGACCCGACTTTGGGTCACCCTATCCCGAGGAAAAAAAAAAGCATTGGTGACCCGAATATTTTATTCCTTAGGACAGGGTGACTTGTATTCTAAGAAAAAAAAGCATTGAGTCAGGATGACCCGACATCGGACCACCTTGTCCTGACACTTTTTTTCCTTGGGACAGGGTGACCCGACCCGACGGCTTTTTCCATAGGTCTTATACCCTATTCGAATTTTTTTTTATAAAAAAAATGGAAATATATTTGAATACCATCATCAAAATTAGGATTAGGAGGTTAGAAAAATAATTTTTACAATGTAATACTTACCTTTCAAACAACTTTATATAACATTCCCCAATGTTTTTAAAACCTAAAATTATGAAAAGGAAAGGTGGTGTAGAGAAAGTAAAAGGTTAGATGTTGTTTACTTAATGGTTTGATGAGTTTGTCGGTAAATTGTTAGTTAATGGTTGGTAAATATAATAAATAAGGTTAATAAATGAGGTGAAGTTATGAGTGAGGGCATTTTGGGAATTTTAGGGTATTTTTGCAATTTATTTACGTTTTATGGTAGATTTACAATTCAACCCCTGAAATAGGACAACTTTATTAAAAACCCTTAGTTCTTTTAAGTTCAGGACACTTTAGGCCATTGCAAATGGTGGATTATTTTAAGGGAAATAATCATTTTCCCCCTTGTAGTTTGACATATTAGACACTTTGCTCTCTCTAGTTTTACTAATGGTCATTTTCCCCCTTAAAAACCAAAATATTAGACATTTTGCCCTCTCTAATTTCAGTAATGGCTATTTTTCCCCCTGAAAAACCATAATATTAGACATTTTACCCCTTAACCATTTGATAGTCCATTAGTCAACAACTTTGACTGTCAAAAAATTATTTAAATGCCCTTATTACCCTTGAACACATTAGTTATGCCATCTAATGACACCACTAATTGTTTTTAAAGAAAAAAAAATCAGAAATAAAAAAATTAAACTAATAAAAGTATTTTAAAAAAAACATAATTGAAAATAAAAAAAAAAAAATTATAAATTTAATTAAACTTTAATAAAAAAAATTCAATATTTCAAAAAAAAATAATAATGTTTTTTACATTATTTTTACATTAATTAAAATTTTTAATTATTTTTACATTTCATTATTTATATTAATGTTTTGTAAAATTAAATTTTTATTTTTACATTTCATTCTTTATATTAATATCTTTTAAATAAATTATTCAGTATTTCAATATATATATATTAATGTTTTTTACATTAATTAAAAATTTTGATTATTTTTACATTTTATTCTTTATATTAATGTTTTTTAAATGAAATTTTTATTTTTACATTTCATTCTTTATATTAATGTTTTTAAAATAAATTTTTATTTGTACATTTAATTCTTTATATTTATTTTTGTTTAAATAATTTTTTTTATTAAAGTTTAATTAAATTTTATAATTTTTTTTTCAATTTTTTTTTTAAAAAAATACTTTTATTAGTTTAATTTTTTTATTTCTGATTTTTTTTTTCTTTAAAACAATTAGTGGGGGTATAACCAATGTATTTAAGGGTAATAATGTCATTTAATTTATTTTTGATGGTCAAAGATGTTGACTAACGGACTTTCTATCGGTCAGGGGGTAAAATGTTTAATATTTTGGTTTTTATGGGGGAAAATAGTCATTATTGAAACTAGAGGGGGCAAAATATCTAATATTTTAGTTTTCAGGAGGGGAAATGGCCTTTACTGAAACTAGAGGGGGCAAAGTGTCTAATATTACAAACTACAGGGGGAAAATGATTATATCCCTTATTTTAATCAATGGTGAAATTGGTCTCTTCGTAGTTGTACTTGACTCGTAAAGTGATTACAAGGAAGAGTAAATATATATACAACCAGGGTCGCGGCGGTAGTGTAAAAAGGAAAAAAAAAAACACTTGGGCCTCATGTATTTATCACGTGGGTCCCACAAGGTTTTTCAATTTTTTACACTATGGGGCCGCGACCCCAGTTGTATGTAGCAAAGCCCTTACAAGGAATTGGGACCTTTTGTTTTTGTGTTTTTTTTTTTTTTTTTTTTGACAAAAGTAATTGGGACTCTTTGCTTACTAAATAATTGATCAATAAAACAGTAAATAGGGTGAATTTTTTTTTTTTATATTATTATTATTAAAATGAATCATAACTAATGAGTTTAATTTTGGTATTATAGAAAGTGTAAAAAGTCAACTATTTCATTATTTACTGTGGGTGTAGTGATAAATTTTTTGGATGGCAATAGAGTCACTCTGGAAAGGTCTTAGGGATGTTTTCATTATTTGTGCGTGTTATGGATTCAAACTCAATGGATATTTTAGTCATTCACAAAGCTTGTGAATTATATGCTAATTCAGTTTCTCTTATTGGGAAAGAGATCACTATAGCTAGTGACTCCATGGTTATCGTTGGTTGGGAGAATTGCAATGGTGTCGGAAGTCTGAATCATGTCTAGTTAATCTATGACATTCGAAGCTACTTAAGTTCCCTTGGCAACTCTTTAGTTGTCTTCAACTTGAGATCTACTAACTCCTATGCTGATAGTTTGTCCAAAAAGGGCTCTGGTTTGGAAGGGGACTTAATTATTTGGGACAATTTATGAGTGTTTTACTTTTCTTTCTTGGCTTGTTTGGTGTGGTCTTTTGCAGTCTATGTTCTGCCTTTCAAGGCTGGCTTATGGCCTTTTTGTCTCTTGGTGGTTTGCCTTGTTCTGTATGGTTGGCTCTCATTTTTCAGTAATGCAATTTTGATCGTTTTTAAAAAATAGAGTCACCCTTCTTTAAATCCTCCCCTTCTGCATAAACCTAAGCGGCCCAATTAACAACAAGGCTTAATTGTGCTTGGGCCGCGGAAGTCGTATGTAAGTGCCTCATTTTTTATTGGCTTATTTCATGACAAACTACATTGGGATTAGTATGTAACGGGTAGCTTATGTTATTGTGATTAGCAAGCTTTCGGACTTCCCAACGTAACTTCAAGAGCAAGAGCAAAAGGTAATCACTTGACTTGCCTCTTGAAGAGATCTAGTTGCACACTCTCACAACTCATGCATATTTCTAATACTTGTATGTTGTGTGTTTTTATATGTGTGCATTCATATTCTTGAATATCACTTCATGCATGTTTTATTGATTGTATCTTGTTCATTGAAATGTCATGACATGTTAGGCATTAGGATGCATTCAAATGTTTCACTTACATTGTACTCAAAGTGGATAACATGGCATTGTCGCCATTTGTGTGGGTCGCCATTTGATGGTGTCGCCATGGCGACAGAATGATTTCTTCTTGAAAAATCAATCAGGTGTGAGGTTGCCATGAGACAAATGGCGACAAAGAAGGTTTTTTGTGTGTTGTGTCAGAGGTCGCCATTTGCAAATGACGACCGCAAACTGCGACCTAGAAGAAAACGTCAGAGGTCGCCATTTGCAAATGGCGACCGCAAACTGCGACCTAGAAGAAAAGCTGAGGTCGCCACTTGGTCGCCATTTGACAAATGGCGACCTCTGATGTTTGTCCATAAAACGACATCATTTTGATTGCATCTCTATATATATGTTGTCTTGTCTTCTTAGACATTTGGAGAGCTCAAAATCAAAACTTAGAGAGAGAATCTCCCAAGAACTCACCTTTACTCAACCAAACACATTCCCATGAGCATCTAGCATCATCCTAGCATCATCCAAGCATGAGTCTTGTTGTTTTCCTTGATTAGGTAATCTCTACATGTTCTAGAATCTCTTGTTTCATCTTTCTAACATGTTTGCCTAGATTTAACATTTATTTTGTGATTAAATGCTTGACTCCTTAATTAATGTTGCTTATAACATGCTTGAGTCTTAGTTTATTGGTTGAGATGTGTTGTTTGTGATAGCTAGCATTTAGGACCATTTTGCCCTCTAGCTAAGTCTATGTGATTTGCATTTAGACATTATTGATTAGGACTCTATTGATTGCATTTGTTAATTGCATTTAGTGTCCTTGCCATGTTATTTGACAACTTGTGTTGATTGGCCTTTTTGATTGACAATTTCTTGATTGCATTAGTTGATTGCATATTGTTAGGCCTTGCCATGATTATTGACAACATGTGTTGAATTGGCTTTGTTTATTAACAATTAGGTTGTTAGAAATCTTTACAACTAATTGGGACCTCATGTATGTGCATGTAGGCTTTGTTGATAACTAGGATGTTGATTTACATTATAACATCTAGTTAAGCATTTAGTGTAGCCTAGCATTATTTGCATCTTGAATATCATCACATATTCACATAGGTAGACCTGACGCGGTTCCGGTTCGGTTCCGGTTCCTCGAATGGGTGGAACCGGCGGTTCTGAACCGGTTTTTTTTTTTTTTTTTTGTTAATAGAAAATAATAATTTAAACTTGTATAAATGTATAGTTGTATTGTAAGTTGTAGTTGTAAATAAAATATTAAAATAAAAATAAACAAAATGACAAATTACAAAATTAAATTAAAATAAAAATAAACAAAATGAAAAATTACAATATTAAATAAAAATAAAAATAAACAAAATTATAAATTATAAATTACATTTCATTGGGTATTTGGGAATTAAGTCACCCGAAATTCGATAATAAATAAATGACAAATTAAAAAATTAAATTAAAATAAAACTAAAAATAAATGTAAAGTTATTAGTCTTGCACTTAATTTTTACCACAATTAAGTTGCCTACGTATCCTCTTAGGGGATTTAGAGGAATCAAAGGCCACGTAGTTCTTTTACCTTTTATTGCATGTTTGGCGCCATCTATATTCTGTAGTCTGTACTGTAAGTCTGTAAATCTGCTATGCTGGCTCCGCTGCATCAGGTTCGTCGTCTTTGAAGAAGTCGTATGTTGGGTCTTGTTGAAGTTCTTGTTGTCTGTATTGTGCTTTTGTCCAATCATCTATACAAACTTGCATTTGTAGTGATTTTGGAGTTAAGCAAGAACGCTGTTCATCTAGAATATTTCATCCAGCGCTGAACTCTTGTTCCAATGCCACTGTAGAAACTGGTGTTGAAAAAATATTTTTGGCTATCATAGCCATGATTGGATAGTACACTGCGTGCTCTTTCCAATATTGTAAGATTTCAAATTTTTTCCCTGGCGTATCTTCTATAAACTCAAAAGGAGTATTTAGATAAGATTCCAGCTCGGAATACTTATCAGTGTTTGATGAAGAAGCACATCTAGGTTTTTTGGATTTTTTGGATAACATACTATACCTTAACCCTATAAATCCGGAGGAGGAGGATTTTAGGGCCTGAGATGTAGTTTGTGTATGTGTAACATTTAAGTTTAGTGACGATCCATAAACTGTAAGATATTCATCATATAAATCATACAATAATTTCTTAACTCTAGCACAACATGCATCAATATCATATTCCATTTTTAAACCATCGACCCCATAATAACCATCTAGATAATAAGACATACTATCTAATTTACAACGTGGATCAAAAATCATGGCAATCAAATAAATATTTGGAATCTCCTCATAATAATCCAACCATTTTTGCTTCATAGCATGAACGGCTTCCCCTATTGATATGTCGGATTCAAAACCACAAAATGCACCAGCAATATTAATACTTTCAAAAATAAATAAATGAGTTGTAGGATAATAAACACCAGATAAATTTTGTGTAGCATTATTAAAGATGGATAACAAATTGAAAACGTTGTAACAAGCATCCCAATGTGATTGATAAAGTTGAATGTGGGTAACATGAAATTGAATAAAAGAAACTAATAAATCCTTATATTCATAACTTTGAGCAAGCAATTTATAAGTAGAATTCCAACGTGTTGGAACATCACGAGAAAATCTAACGACACGTCTACCATTTTGTTTACAATATTTTACCCATTCATTCATTGTAGAAGAATGTTTCCACAAATACATTAGAGCTTTTTTAATAGGTAGAATAAAATGTTCAAGAGTTTCTAATCCTTTTTGAACACATAAATTTAAAACATGGCATGCACATCTTTGATGAAAAAATGTACCACCCAGATAAGGTTTGCACAAATCAAGTAAAGATGGAATAGCAGCAGTATTGGCAGAAGCATTATCAAAACCAATTGCAAAAATTTTGCTTTCAATTTTATACTCTGCAAAAATAAGTCTAAGCTGTCTAAAAATATTATGAGCAGTGTGTGCATCATCAAAAACTCTAAATGCAAGAATTCTTTTTTGAATAGTCCATGTATCATCCATAAAATGGCAAGTGACACCCAAGTATGAATGCGATTTCCAATGGTCAGTCCATATGTCGGCACATACGGAAACACGACCGATATGTTTATCAAAAATTCTTTCTAACTTATTTTTTTCTTTGAAATAAATCTTTTCAAGTGTTGATGTGAGCGTGCTTCTAGGAACACGGCATGCAGCATGGTTTAATGCTCTTCGACAATAATTAACAAAACCAACCCTTTCACCAAAACTGAATGATAGGTGTTCTACTGCTACCATTCTTGCTAATTCTTCTCTATTTTGCTCATCAGTATAACGAAATAATTGTTGGTTAGGAGTAGCGTACCTGGGAATTTGTGTTTGTGACCTCGATCTAGTCTCTGCTTCTGGATGTTTAGCTAAAAGATGCTTTCGATAACTGCCATGTCCTCCAGATTTATGCCACTTATATACTTTGCTGCAGTAATTGCAAGCCACTGCAATGCTCCCATCTTCTTGCCTAATTTTCTTAAAATGTTTTACGAAGAGATCAGATTTGCTTTGCTGCCTCTGTATCAGATCATCTTCCTGCTCTCCTGGTTCCTGTGGATCAAATCTAAAATCTGTAGGTGTATCAATATAAGGCATATTATCTGACTAGCTTGTCAAATTGGGGCCGGGTGGGGGGGTCATCGGGATTGGGTTCTGAAATTATTAGAGGGGGAGTAGGAGAGTTTAGACCTAGGTCTTCAGCATAGGCCCGGCGTTGCAAATACTCGTGATAGGCGGTGTCGTCACGACCGAGATTATCGATCATAGGACCCTTACCTCTCATCGAAATTGAACGCCTAGGACCATCACGGCCGTGACCCCTTCCACTTCCACTTCCACTTCCACTTGCCATTTAAAAATTGAATTGTAAAATAAATTGGAAATAAAATTAATTGCAAATAAAATAAATTGGAGAATACAGAGAGAAATTAGAAATTTAGAATTGGAAATAAAATTAATTGGAAATAAAATTAATTGCAAATAAAATATATCGGAAATAAAATAAATTGGAAATAGAAAGAGAAATTAAATATTTGGAAACTTGGAGAGTTGGAGAATAGAAAGAGAAATTAGAAATTTAGAATTAGCAATAAAATAAATTGGAAATAAAATTAATTACAAATAAAATATATCAGAAATAAAATAAATTGGAAATAAAATATATTGCAAATGAAATAAATATTAAAAACTTACTAATTGAGTAAATGAGTAATTGTCAATATTAAATATTTGGAAACTTGGAGAGTTGGAGAATTGAGAGAGAAATTAGAATTAGAGAGAATTGAGGAAAAATGAAAGGGGGGGGGGGGGGGGGGGGGTGTATTTATAATAAACAAAAAAAAAAAATAAAAAAAAATCAGCCGTTGGAGCCCTAACGCAACGGTCTGCTGACGTCAGCCGACCGTTGACTCCAACGGTAATTTTAAAAAAATTAAAAAAAAAAAAAAAGGAACCGGCCGGTTTCGAAAAAATCAGAATCGGAACCGAAAAATCGGTTCCAGTTCCTCCGGTTCGAACCGGAACCGAGCCAGGTCTACACATAGGTTGTTGATTCTCTTCATGAGTCAAAGTCTTATGGCTTATAGGTGAAGTTACACAAACAAGGAAAGTCTTATGGCTACCGGTGTGTAGTGCTCAAGCAATTGGTCGAGTGCCACTGTAAAAAGCCCATTGGGTAGATTAGGAGTTGCTCACGCCAAGAGTAGTGTATCTGGGGATATCACTAGGGATTGAACCAAGAGTGGCGAGTGGTAGTGTCCATAGCCTGAGGTTATCTAGGGTGAGAGTCCGAGAATCACTTGAGGGTGTAAATTCCCTTTCATATAGTGGATTTCGTTGACCGTGTGTGGTGCACATAACTACCCGTGGTTTTTTCCCCGTGTGGGTTTCCACGTAAAAATCAAGTGTTCTTTAATTTCCGCAATTTATACTTGATTTTATTGTTTGTTAAATTGGGTTTATATTTGTAATATTGACTAATCCGAAAATTTGGAAATAACGGATTAACAACCTATTCACCCCCCATCTAGGTTGTTTAGACACACGCGAGCAATATATATTTATATATTTTCAATTGGTATCAGAGCGGGTTCCTAGACATACTTAGATGATCCTTGCTCTTGCTTGTGTGTCTTACTTTTTGTGTGTTTTGATTGCTTTATTCATTTGCATTCATTTGCATACATTCACCCAAACACTATGAGTGAATTTGGGAGTAGCAAAGAGGGAGCGTCGAGCGTGAGACTGCCGTTGCTCAAGGGTGAAAATTACTCCTCATGGAAGGGGAAGATGGAGTCCTATTTATCGGCGATAGATGATAGGGTGTGGATGGCGATTGAGGATGGATACACACCTCCCACCGTGACCGCCGGGGATGGAAGCATTGTGCCCAAGCCCAAGGCTCAATAGAGTGCCGAAGAGTTTGGAGCTTAAAAGTGGAACAATAAGGTCATGCATGCCTTGCTTAGTGCAATGTATGAGAGTCAATATAAACTCATCCAAATCACCAAGAATGCACATGAAGCTTGAAAAATCTTGGAGACGGCACATGAGGGAACCGAAGTGGTGAAAGAGTCCAAGCTCTAAGTGCTTCAAACTCTATTTGAGAATATTAGGATGGAAGAGCATGAGTGCTTCAATGATTTCCAAGTGAAGTTGATGGACATCATCAATCAAAGCCATCAACTAGGTGACCCATATTCGAATAGGAGGATCAAGCAAAAGATCATGAGGTCACTACCTCCTAGATTTGAATCTAAGGTGTCGCCACTTGAAGAGAATAGTGACTTCAAGAAGATGAAGCCGAGTGAAGTGATTGGCAGGCTACTTGCCTATGAGTCAAGAAAGGCTCCCACCTCCTTATCTCCCAAGAAGCAAAAGGGAATAGCCTTGAAGACCTCCAAAGTTGAAAAGGAGGATGATGACTCGGATGAAGAAGTGGCTCAAATGGTGAAAAAATTCAAGAAGTTCTTGAGAGTACGAAAGGATGACTCCAAGAATGTTGAGCCATGCCAAGAGAAGTCTTCAAGAAAAGGCATTCAATGCTTTGAATGTAGAGGATATGGGCATATCTCTAAGGTTTGTGGTAACTTGAAGAACAAGAGAAATGGAAAGGAGATGGCCAGCTCTTCAAGTGATAGTGAGAGTGTAGAAGATTCTTCAAGTGATGAAGAGCTTGCAAATTACTACACGGCCTTTGGAGCCTCTCATGTGGATGTTGGAGAAGAAGGCAAAAATGCCTCTATTTGTGACCTTGAAGAAGAAGTAGATGGAAAGGTAGCTAGAAGTGTGATTGATGTAGCTATGCAAGGGGAAGTTGCTTGTATGACATCAAATGACCAAGGCAAAGGTCTTGTTGAGGAAGTTGACTCACTTAGTGAGGGACAAAGTGATGAGTGTTGCTCATACTCATGTGAAGATGATAACTCCGACTTAGAGAGTTTTGACAACAAGGAAAGCATGAGTTATGAGGATTTTATGACATTCTTCCATGACTCCTTGAAGAAGAAAAAGAAGGAGATTTTTGTGTTGAAGGAAGATAATCTTCAACTAAGAGAAAAGGTGATTCTCTTAGATGAGGAAGTAAAACTTGTCAAGAAAAATAAGGACAAGTTGAAGAAAGAGCTTGAAGAAGCAAGGATGTCACTTGCTAGATTTACTTCGGGTACGGAGAAGTTTAACATTATGCTAGGGTGTGAGAAGATGCCTAGTGACAAGAGAGACCTAGGTTTTGTTGATGATAAAGCCACACCATCATCCAACAAGACATCTTTTGTGAAGGAAATTGTTTCTAAGTTGCCTCATCAATCTTCTTGCCATAAGAAGACTCTTGAAGTGGGTGAATCTTCTAAGAGTGTTCCTTTGAAGATTGTCAAGGAAAAAGAGATGAGGTATCTAGAAGTTTTGAAGAAGGCTAAGATCAAGCAACCTCAAGCTCAAGGCAAAAGCTTAGCTTCACCTCCTCAACACCCTAGGAGAAAGATTGATCTTGGAGAGTCATCCAAGAATGGCCAAATGAAGATACCAACAAAGGGTAAAGCTCAATCCCAACATTCAAGAGCTCAACACCCAAACTTTGCACAACCAAGGAGGCACTTTCAACCGGCTCAACCACCTCAACAAGCTAGACCACAAAGGTGCCACCAATTGGCTCAAGCTCCAAAGAGAAGCAAACTGATGCACCATCAAAGACAACCTCATCAACATGGCAATGCCTAGATGAAATCACAATGCAATGGTATAAATTCTTACTTTGTTCCTACTTGTCATTTTTGTGGTATGATTGGTCACTTAAGACTAAATTGCTTTGATTACATCAAGAGGTGTAGGTTAGAGAGCATAAAGGAAAAACGGTTGAAAAAGAGGGCAAGTTTGCATGAACCTAGGGAACTTGGAAACATGTCTATGACCACTAGAAATGATAAAGTGGAACCTAGGTGGGTTAGAAAGAATGAACCCGCTTGCCTTTGTGCAAATGTGATACCCGTAGATGCTACTAGGTCAAATGGACTTGGTAAACCTATAGGGGCTCATGCCTCCCATTGACTTGATTGGAATTGACCCTATGTGGGAAGCTCAAGCAAAGAGAGCAACCTTGCATGAATTGTCATATGCAAAAAGTTGATTAAATTTATGTTTTTTTTTTATAATTGCTTGAGATTTTTGGTTGCATGTATATACTTATATGCTTTTTCATAATAAGTGTGCACAATTGCTTTACTTGCAATCTATGTCATATTTATGCTCAAACATGCATTTTTGAACTAGGAGAATGAATTGGGAAAGTACATATGAATGACCCATAATTTATCTCCATGACATGAGAATTTAATGACATGCTTAAAATGATTTGCATGATATGTTTTTGATTGCTTATATGCAAAATATATGTGAAAAGAAAATGAGAAGACTAAAATCAGTAAGGATCTCGTATCCACTTAAAGGTGTAAACAACGCTACTATCATACGGATGTTTCATCCGGAAAAATCAAATAGGATCTTTGAATCCATGTCTTGTTTTGCCCTTAAGGATTGATATAGTTGCTCTTAGCTCAAAAATATTTTTTTGAAAAAAAAAAAAAAAACTATATCTTGCTTGATTATGTCAAAAAGGCACAAATTAGTTTGAATTCACTTGGAAACCCTTTTGATGTTTGCTTTGCCAAATACCTTTGGTTTTAAACTTAAATGCAATATGTCTTGTTGCATTCAAAGCATCTTGTCACACATTTTTTTTTTTTAAATAAAACTCCTTGAATCTCTCTCAATTACTTGAGTTGCATAAAGTTCGTTTATATGATTATGCAAATACCTTTTGTGCAAATAACTCTCTTTGCTAAAGCAACCCGATAGGGGGATCTCCTTTGCCTATCTCATGACAAAAAGGGGGAGAAGTCTTGAGAGATATAGGGGGAGCATTGTGTATGCTTTGGGGAGAAGTTTGAGAGAGAGTAACCTTTTAGGGGGAGCATTGCACATGCATTAATTTGTATTGCTTTATTGAGTGCAAATGCTTTTTAAGTTTATTCACCTCACATGCACCTGTTCTTGGAAAAGTGCTTTATTGCTATTGTGTGTAGGTATGATGATCTACGAAGAGATTGAAGACCTTGAAGACTTAGATTCTTAGGTTTCTCTCATTGTAACGTAGAATACACTTGTGTTGACCAATAGCTTTATTTTGTGTTTTGTGAGGATTATTTTGTGAGTGGTTGTTTTGTCATGAAATAGCCAAAGGGGGAGATTGTAAGTGCCTCATTTTTTATTGGCTTATTTCATGACAAACCATATTGGGATTAATGTGTAATGGGTAGCTTATGTTATTGTGATTGGCAAGCTTCCAGACTTCCCAACGTGACTTCAAGAGCAAGAGCAAGAGCAAAAGGTAATCACTTAACTTGCCTCTTGAAGAGATCTAGTTGCACACTCTCACAACTCATGCATATTTCTAATACTTGTATGTTGTGTGTTTTTATATGTGTGCATTCATGTTCTTGAATATCACTTCATGCATGTTTTATTGATTGTATCTTGTTCATTGAAATGCCATGACATGTTAGGCATTATGATGCATTCAAATGTTTCACTTGCATTGTACTCAAAGTGGATAACATGACATTATCACCATTTGATGGTGTCGCCATGGCCACAAAATGATTTCTTCTTGAAAAATCAATCAGGTGTGAGGTCGCCATGAGACAAATGGCAACAAAGAAGGTTTTTTGTGTGTTGCGTCAAAGGTCGCCATTTGCAAATGGCGACCGCAAACTGTGGCCTAGAAGAAAAGCTGAGGTCGCCACTTGGTCGCCATTTGACAAATGGCGACCTCTGATGTTTGTCCATAAAACGACATCATTTTGATTGCATCTCTATATATATGTTGTCTTGTCTTCTTAGACATTTGGAGAGCTCAAAATCAAAACTTAGAGAGAGAATCTCAAACCCTAGAGAGAGAAGCTCCCAAGAACTCACCTTTACTCAACCAAACACATTCCCATGAGTACCTAGCATCATCCAAGCATGGGTCTTGTTGTTTTCCTTGACTAGGTAATCTCTACATGTTCTAGAATCTCTTGTTTCATCTTTCTAACATGTTTGCCTAGATTTAGCATTTATTTTGTGATTAAATGCTTGACTCCTTAATTAATGTTGCTTATAACATGCTTGAGTCTTAGTTTATTGGTTGAGATGTGTTGTTTGTGATAGCTAGCATTTAGGACCATTTTGCCCTCTAGTTAAGTCTATGTGATTTGCATTTAGACATTGTTGATTATGACTCTATTGATTGCATTTGTTAATTGCATTTAGTGTCCTTGCCATGCTATTTGACAACTTGTGTTGATTGGCCTTTTTGATTGACAATTTCTTGATTGCATTAGTTGATTGCATATTGTTAGGCCTTGCCATGATTATTGACAACATGTGTTGAATTGGCTTTGTTTGTTAACAATTAGGTTGTTAGAAATCTTTACAACTAATTGAGACCTCATGTATGTGCATGTAGGCTTTGTTGATAACTAGGATGTTGATTTACATTATAACATCTAGTTAAGCATTTAGTATAGCCTAGCATTATTTGCATTTTGAATATCATCACATATTCACATAGGTTGTTGATTATCTTCATGAGTCAAAGTTTTGTGGCTTCTAGGTGAAGTTACACAAGCAAGGAAAGTTTTGTGGCTACCGGTGTGTAGTGCTCAAGTAATTGGTCGAGTGCCACTGTAAAAAGCCCGCTTGGTAGATTAGGAGTTGCTCACGCCAATAGTAGTGTATCAGGGGATATCACTAGGGATTGAACCAAGAGTGGTAAGTGGTAGTGTCCATAGTCTAAGGTTATCTAGGGTGAGAATCCGAGAATCACTTGAGGGTGTAAATTCCTTTTCATATAGTGGATTTCGTTGACCATGTGTGGTGCACATAACAGCCCGTGGTTTTTTCCCCGTGTGGGTTTCCACGTAAAAATCAAGTGTTCTTTAATTTCCGCAATTTATACTTAATTTTATTGTTTGTTAAATTGGGTTTATATTTGTAATATTGACTAATCTGAAAATTTAGTAATAACAGATTAACAACCCATTCACCCCCCCCCCCCCCCCCCCCCCTCTAGGTTGTTTAGACACATGCGAGCAATATATATTTATATATTTTCATCGTAAAATCAAGATGAATTTTAGTCTACGTTACAGGGAGATGAGTATCCATTCCCACCTATATCAAGTAAACATGTGCATTCATTCATTCATTCATTCAAAATAAAACATATCCCCTCTTAACTCAAGTGTTGTTCACATCTCTTTCAACGTTAATGATGCGACCAAGATTTGAGTCTCAAGAGGCAAAGCCAAGATTTTGGCTTTGGAGAGGCCAAGACAAAAATAAATATTTAAGTTGATGGAAAACGAATATATTAATATATATATTTTAAATCAAATGTAATAATGTATAGTCTCATATGTAAATTGTAATAGTACAACAAATAAATTAATAAATAAAATAGACGTAGCTTTATGAATTAAAATAAAACCCGACGCTCTTTTAAATTTATAAAATCGTCTATAATCAAATATATACTAAGTTACTATGTGATTTCCCTTTCAATATACATGATCAAATAGTTTGTAGGAAATTCATCTTCCATCTTATTACAAAACCTAATTTTGACAATACGCATAGCTGAAAATTAAACGACATCTAAGTAGTTGTAGTTGAAAACATTTAAATAACAAAATATATAATAAATGTAGCAAAATCATATTAATAACCTACAATATTTATTATTTTGTAATCTAGTACTTGAATTATTCGGATAGAGAATAAGAAGAATTTAGTTGCAATAGTAGGAAAAATTGCTTACTATGTTTGGTTTGAAGGAATTGGAGAGAAAGGAAAGGAAATGATTTGAGGGGATTTCTAATTTCTTGTTTGGATGGTCAATTGAGAGGGAAAGGAAAAGAAATAGACGGAAATGGAAGGAAATTAGTGGAATAATTTCTTTCTATTTTAAATACTTTGGTTTCCATATAAATTTGGGAGGAAAGGGAGGGAAAGGAAAGGAAATGAATCCACCATTGATAATTTTTTCAAAATCCCAAAAATAACCCTATATATTGTTTGTATTCATATTGTTAAAAGAACGGTATTTTTGTAAATAAAATAAAATCACTATCCTTTCTTTTCCTTTCCACCCATAATCATCCATACAACAATCATTAAAACCACTATCTTCTCCTTTCCTTTCCTTTCCTTTCCTTTCCTTTCCTCACTATCATTTCCTTTCTTTTCCATCGAACCAAACATAATGAAAACATGAAATTTTATTAATTTACGATTGTCCACCTAAAATCTCGAAGAGTGATAAAGATAATGTAAAAGGTCAAATTGAATAATTACTAATAAACAAACTATTTAGAGTAAAGAATTGTGTCAACATAAAATAAGTATTTTAATGATTTTTTTTTTTTTTTTTTACATTGGAAATTAAAATTAATGAAAGAAAATAGATTGATTTTATCTCCTAATTTCATGGACAATAAAATAGGAACGATATTAATTAATTTATTTATACTAATAATATCATAATTTATTTCTTACATATACAAGTATATATAGGGAATTAATATCTGAGTTGCGCACGTAGTGCTTGATCTGAGTATATCTCGCCAGATCTCTAATTCATTCGGTGCCAAATTAAAAAAAAAGATAACAAATAAATAAAGACTTCAATCATACTAATATCTCTTATTATTGAGACAAACAAAATTTAACAAGCTCATGAGCAACCCTATTCAAATCTCGGTTGCACCGACAGTGTTGATCACCATTTTTTTTAGATGATCCTAATAACACAACTCTCCCTTATAATTTACTAATTACTATTCAATTTTGTAAAAAAATAATAATTTTTTCTTTAGTCCCTTAAATATCGCATTTTATGGATTTGAATCACCACCTCATAGTGGTGGCAAAATGGGCTTGGCTTGGCAGGCCAAGCCCGGCCGGCTTGCTCCATAACCAGGTTAGGCCTGGCACGCCTGGCCCATTATGGGCCAGGTCAAGGCCTACATAAGGCTGCAGGCCGTGCCATGCCTCATAAATGAGGCATGCAAGCCGGCCTAGCCCGACTTGCCAAAATCTTTTTTTTTTTTTAAATAGTAATAAAACAATATATAGTAATATATGCATAATTAAATATTGTTAAGCTTGTAGTGAAATATTTAAATCACACAACCATTCCCCAACGATCCTGTTCGATTTCAATCCGTAGCAATTTTACTTAAAAAAAAAAAAACTTATTATACAATATATATATATATATACATAACTTAACAAAATGGAATTTGTAGTGATATGTTTGAATCACTCAACTTTTTCTTCAATAACCCTGGTTTGACTCCCATGAAAAACAAATTTTCCAAAAATTTTTAAAAAAAATCTATACAGGCCGCCCCGATCTAGCTTGTGGCAACCAGGCTTACGGGCTGTGCCCAGGCCCTGCCTGTTAAGAAGTCAGGCTTCTTTGACACGGCTGTTAAAAGGCTCAGCCAGCCACCGACGAGTTCAAGTCATGCCATGCCACTTGTTTTGCTACTACTACCTCCTTACCTCATTTTATCTTCACCTAAATCAATAATCTTGGTTAATTCTATCTTTTGGTAGAGTAAATATATAAAAAAATAATAGAAATAATCCAAATAATTGATTTGTTATATTAGACACATGGTAATAGATTATGGAGGTGATGACAATTAAAGTGGAGAGAAAATCTAGATCCGTATTTTAGTACTTCAAGTTTGAAGTCTCCGCCCCTCACCGAAGAATGTCATCCTCGTAATTATATAAGTAGCTTTGAAAGTGAAATATTTTAGATCTAATCACACTCATTCTAAGGTTTGGTGAGTTGTCAATTGTAAATTATAATATCTAGAATTTGATTCACCATTAATGTGTTTCCATTTTTGGTTGTTGTAAATTGTAATTCAAACTTGAGGTGACCAATGACTCTTCACGATTAAACAAAACTGTCCAAATCATTAGAGATCAATAATTATAATTAAATGAATTAATGCTTGTTTCTTACTTCTTACTCCAACCTGCAGAGTTGTTAATTAAACAGAGTCAGGCTTCTTATTATTGCTTTCCATGTAGGCACTAGGCATTATTGCTGCATTTGTAAGGCGTATTAATTTACAGCTACCGGAAGTCCAATGAAACTGCCAAAACCCATCAATTTTGGACCTGAAATTGCAACTCTTGAGGGCCCAACTAAGACCCAGAGGAATCCAACACTCAACTCCTTGTAGCAAGTAGCAACAAAATACTTTTTCTCATTATGAATCATCCCATTTAACATCCATACTAGGGTTGACAATTCGAGTTCGCGGGTCGGGTTTGACCCCACTCGACACGACACTATAATTAAACGGGCTAGTCTCTTCAACTCTAACATAACTCCTTTATTACACGATATAATTTGGTTAACTTGTTTATCATACGGGTCGTGTCAAGTTGTTTCGGGGTCGTGGTTCGTTTGACCCAAAACGACCCTTATATATTGATACATAAATTACAAGTATCCTTGATTTGATTTTAAAATTACAAATCTAACCATAAATACTAATAATCGTGTCAAACTACAATTTGTTAAGGCATTAAGTTGAATCTAGCACTACCCGTTTTTTAAAATGGGTTAAATAGGTCGACCCGATTTATGAACTTGAACTCGATTATCTACTTTGGGTTTGTGTGTCATGACCCAAATTGTTAGCCCTAGCCCCTAATCCATACTGATTTTATTTTTTTTTATGAATAAATAATTCAAACTGATTTTTAATTTTTGTTTGTAGGATAATTTAATAAGTTGTGGTTCGTTTAGAAAATCCAACAACTTCAAAGAAAGATAACATGATTCGAATGTATAATTTCATCAATATGGTGTTCGACTACCACAACTTCCATCAATTTCAGAAACTTTTACAACCCCAAACAGCATAATTTCAAGTTGTTGGTGCTATGGATGGGAACCAAACCGAACTTACCTTAAAATTGAACTGATTTTGTGTGTTCGGGTCATTTTTCCATGTGGGTCGATTCATGTTTGGTTTTCAACAAACAAAATCGAAAACAATTGGGTCATGTTCGGTTTTGGTCTCCTGACCCGAAAACGAACTGATACCTATACTATATAAAAGCTTTTCACACAAACTCTATCTCTCCTCTAATTTTTTTTTTTTTCCTCTTTTCTCTCAATTGTCCCACACGAGCTAACCCGATCCGTGCCCGCCCTAGTTGATGCAACAACTAAGTCACACACAGTACAGTAAAAATGGAATATTTATAAATTATAAGTAATTGTACATTGGACTAAATTGTAATGTTCGAGAGAAGTCATAAATATGTTGATAAATCGAAGATTAAAGATTCCGCGACATTTACGCCACTCATCTGCACAGAAAATGGAAGCAGACCCCGAGAAAGTCATTAAATTCACATGTTACATGCCTAATTCAATTATATTCAACATCGATAATAGCAAGCTCACACTGGAATCTGGAAAAACAAAATCAGACACTTCCATTCTCTCTCTCTCTCTCTCTCTCTCTAATAAACTATTGTAATCTGAAAGTCAAACAAAGTAAAACCAAACTGAACAACAAGAAGCCAGTACTTCAAAGTAGGTAGAGTTCTTTTCAAGTACAACAGATCCAGTAGGGTTTTTTTGAGTTTTGACACAAAATTCTTACAATTGTGTACTAAATGAACAAAAAACCGTTTTAAAAGTAAAATAGATCTCAAACTTTACCTACGAGATAGGTTGATCCGGTAGTATATCCCTCACATTTGATATACCCATTCATATACAATTGGGTCGTCCAGGAAAGAATGTATCAGTTGGGTTGAAATTTTATCCTTAAAAACAATCAGCCACGTCAGACAATGAAGAAATGAAAAAAAGCCACGTGTGAAGTACACGTCGGATTCTGGTTTGACCAAAACACGTAGTGAAATAATAAATGTGCAGTCTGTTTTTCGCCGTTGAAGAAGCTTTTAATGCTCTTCCGCTTTACTCTTTCTCTCTGTCTCTCTGTTTTCTATTCAGACTACCAAACCAAACTCCAAATCCTCAATCACTCACATTTATTTTTGTTTCGTTAATGTCTTGTTGCAGAGCTGCTCCGATCCTCTGAGCTTCCGTTCCTTTCGCCGGCGACGATTTAGACAGAACCCTCCAGAGTTTCTTTGAGTTGTTGTTGGTCTTGTCTTTTCAACATCTTGCCTTGCCAGCTCAAACACACCCACCAACTTCTGTGTGTTGTTTCTCCGAGTCATCACTGTTTGAAACCGAGATGATGTATCACGATTTTTGTTGATGACAAGAGAAGTTTTGGTGGGCGATTTCGTTTCCGTTTTGTCTTTTTTCTATAAAATGGTTCAAGTATTATAATACTTGCTGTGTTCTCTTTGTTTTCTTCTGCTGATAACTTTTTTTTTTTTTCAGTTTCGACATTTTAGTCTTTTCTGTCTCTGTTTTCTCTGTTTTGTGTCCTCTCTGTGTATTTGTACTTTTTGTTTTCAAAACTGTTTTTTGCTCTCTCTCTCTCTCTCTCTAGAAACAAAGCTTCGTTTTTTCATTGTGTTTTTTGAATTCTTTAATGGTGGTTTAAGTTTCTTGAACCTGAAAAAGGAGTTAAAAAGATGCTGGTCAATCTCTTGTTTTTGCTTTTGTTGGTTCCCTTCCATGTAAAATCTTCGGACCCAACAACATTCAACGACGACGTTCTGGGTCTGATCGTGTTCAAGGCCGGACTTGTAGACCCAAAAGACAAGTTGACATCTTGGAATGAAGAAGACGACAGTCCCTGCAACTGGGTCGGAGTTCAATGCGACCCGAAAACCAACCAGGTCATCCAGCTAACTCTTGACGGATTTTCTCTTTCTGGGCATATCAATCGCGGCCTCTTACGGTTACAGTCAATTCAAGTTCTTTCACTTTCGAACAACAACTTCACCGGTACTATAAACCCTGATCTTGCTCGTTTTTGGAGCTTACAAGTTATTGATTTCAGTGAAAACAACTTATCTGGGTCGATCCCAGATGATCTTTTTCGACAATGTGGGTCTCTAAGAGTGATTTCATTCGCTAACAACAATCTCACAGGACAGATTCCTGATTCTTTGAGCTATTGTTCATCGTTAGTGTCTGTAAATTTTTCATCCAATCAGCTTACTGGGAATTTGCCGTCTGGAATATGGTTTTTGAGAGGACTGCAATCACTCGATTTGTCTAATAATTCACTTGGGGGAGAGATTCTTGAAGGGATTGCAAATTTGTATGATTTGAGAGCTGTGAAGTTGGGGAAAAACAGTTTTTCTGGGCAGATTCCAGAGGACATTGGAGGTTGTTCACTGTTGAAGGTGGTTGATTTCAGTGAGAATTCTCTGTCTGGTAGCCTTCCAGATTCACTGCAGAGACTGAATTCATGCATTTCTCTGAGTTTACATGGAAATTCATTCACAGGAGAAGTTCCTGAGTGGATTGGAAAGCTGGGAAATCTTGGAAGTTTGGATCTTTCTTCGAATATATTCTCGGGTAGAATTCCATTTTCAGTAGGAAATCTTCAGTCACTTAAGGAGCTAAATGTGTCCATGAACCAATTCTCTGGAGGATTGCCGGATTCGATCGCAAATTGTGTGAATCTCTTGGCTATAGATGTTAGCAAGAATAGATTGACAGGAAACCTACCTCCATGGATTTTCAAGATGGGTTTGCGTAGTGTGTCACTTTCAGGGAACAGACTCAGTGGAAGTATACCACATCCTTCTTCATTGAAGCAGGTTGGTGGTGGTCTTGAGTTCTTGGATCTGTCATCAAATGCATTGTTTGGTGAAATTCCTTCCAACATTGGGGTTCTTAGTAGCCTGGTGGTGTTGAATATGTCCAGGAACCATCTATTCGGTTCCATACCAGCAAGTGTTGGAGAATTGAAATCCACACAAGTTGTTGATTTTAGTGAGAATTGGCTAAATGGAAGCATCCCTTCTGCAATTGGTGGGGCGGTTTCGCTCAACGAACTGAGGCTGGAGAACAACTTCCTGTCTGGTAAAATTCCAACTTCGATCGAGAATTGCTCTTCTTTGACATCTCTGTAAGTCCCTCTATCCGAAATTAGTCACATTTTCAAATATTTGAACAATCTGATCATTAGAGCATATAATTTACCATGTGATTTTGTTTACAAATTTGTAACTTGAGATACTTGTAAGATAGTCTGTGAACAGATTTAGCTAAGTGTATATTGGCATTATGACATTATAGCACATCTATGATCTATGGATCTTTATAATTAGAATGAAACAACATGAGAATCTTAACGATACTGTATCTCAATTAAGCTAAGGAGTGTATCCTGTTCTTACAAATCTTTTTCTTCAAATTATACAGGATCCTAACTCATAATAACCTCTCTGGTTCAGTCCCTTCTGGCATTGCAAACCTGAGCAAACTTCAATATGTGGACTTGTCTTTGAACCATCTCTCAGGATCCTTACCCAAAGAGCTGACAAATCTTTCGCATCTTGTATCGTTCAATATATCCCACAACCACCTTCAAGGTGAACTACCAGTTGGCGGTTTCTTCAATGCTATCTCCTTCTCATCTGTCTCCGGGAATCCATCCCTATGCGGCTCTGTTGTCAACCGTACCTGCCCTGCCGTTCACCCCAAGCCTATTGTCCTCAACCCCAACTCTTCTGATACCTCCGGTGGCTCTCCGAACCACCACCGCAAGAAAGTACTCAGCATATCTGCCCTCATTGCCATCGGGGCAGCAGCTTTCATTGCCATTGGTGTAATTGCTATCTCTGTCCTCAATATTCATGCACGGTCTTCTATGTCACGTGCTGCTGCAGCACTCGCATTATCTGGTGGGGAAGATTATAGTTCTCCAGTCAAGGACCCGAACTATGGCAAGCTTGTAATGTTTTCGGGGGATGCTGAATTCGTTGCTGGGTCGGAAGCACTGCTCAACAAGGACTGTGAAATCGGTCGTGGTGGGTTTGGAGTTGTCTATCGGACAATCTTGCAAGATGGGCGTTCGGTTGCCATAAAGAAGCTATCAGTTTCAGGTTTAATAAAGTCCCAAGAAGAATTCGAGAGGGAGATGAAAAAACTTGGGAAGATAAGGCACCATAATCTTGTGATACTTGAAGGATATTACTGGACTCCATCCTTGCAGCTCCTCATAAGTGAATATGTCTCCGATGGGAGTTTGTATAAGCATCTCCATGATGGAACTAGCAAAAATTGTGTTTCTTGGCGTCAAAGGTTCAATATAATCTTGGGGATGGCTAAAGGTTTGGCTCATCTGCATCGAATGAACATGATTCACTACAATCTGAAATCAACGAATGTTCTGATAGATAGTTCCGGTGAGCCCAAGGTTGGAGACTTTAGCTTGGCAAGACTGTTACCAACGTTAGGCCGATGCATCTTAAGTAGCAAAATTCAAAGTGCACTTGGCTACATGGCTCCTGAGTTTGCATGTCGGACAGTGAAGATAACTGAGAAATGTGATGTCTATGGATTCGGAATCTTGGTTTTGGAGGTGGTAACAGGGAAGAGACCTGTGGAATATATGGAGGATGATGTAGTTGTGCTCTGTGAAATGGTGAGAGGAGCGCTAGAGGATGGCAGGGTTGAAGAATGTGTCGATGGCAGGCTTCGAGGTAATTTTCCAGCAGACGAGGCGATTCCAGTGATAAAGCTTGGTCTAATATGTGCATCTCAAGTGCCATCAAATCGGCCAGACATGGAAGAGGTGGTGAATATTTTGGAGCTGATCCAGTGCCCTTTAGAAGGGCAAGAAGAGTTGGTATGAAACCTGTGTAGAGATCAAAGACAGAAACAAACGAAGATGGGATTTCCGGTGAACAAGAATCCAGTTAATCTATTAAACCAAAAGAAGAAAATAGATTGTTTGATGTCCATTTCTTTTGCATTTCTTGTTTGTTGTTACTGGCATTGTATTTTTTTTTTAATTTTATTTTTATTTTTTATGTTTACGTTCTTTCTTTTCAATTTGAGAATTTTGTTACAGAGTTTCAGTTACTGGATTCCTTTTCACCGGTTGGACTTGGAGCTATAAAAAATTATTTTTCAGTTATATACCTCACCAGACTCATTGAATCTCTCTCTGGTTTGCAATGTTGATTCAAATCTTGAACAAAAACATCCTTAGAAGTTAGAACATGTTTCTACTGGTTTTGTATAAGGTTGGGAAAGTGCATACAAGTTACAAGTCTCAACAACTTTTCCATATCCAATTTTTTCTTTAAAAAAAAGTGAACAAGAATCGGAGGATAATAAAATACGGGTTCTATGGTATCTAACGTTCAAAATCAGATAACACGTGTAATCCAGTCCTATGATATCCTTGAAAGTGTGCCCACATTAATATAATCGTAAAATATAATAAGGCGATGGACAATAACTGAAGGGTTCTGCGATATCTAATTCCAAATAAGATAAAATATGTAATTGAGTTCTGCGATATCTCTGAAAGTGAGCCCGCATTGAGTTAACAAAATCATAAATAATAAGGTGACGGGTGTTGAAATCATGAAGAAAAAGTATTTCCCTTGTTTTATACTTCTTCTAGCTTTGAGTTGTTTCATGCATCGTCATTGTGTACAACACAACATGATAAAAAAAAAAAACTTGAGCAATGAAACCAAAAAGTCATGCGCAGTGGAAGTAATTATAAGAGGAATTGCATACTCAATTCAAAATTAGTTAAACAAAGTGACATCTCTCCGTGCTTCCATTCCAAGCATATATAGTTAATAATTAACCCTTAGATTTGAAGTTTTAATATAATCAGATGGTGTTGGACCTTCAGGGAACCTAATCAAAAGACAATAGGGGTGGAGGGTGGAGAATGGTGGGGGGTGGGGGTCCTGAAAATCACTGTTTTTTTTTATAACTTTATGAGAAGTGGGTAAATATTTTAGTGGGTAACAATCATCATGTCTTTGCCATGACAACCCTTTTTTGAAGGCTTTTATTTCTCATGATGCATCATGAAAACATTTAAAAATATCCAAAACAAAAGAAAAGAGAAGAGGAGAAGTTCTCAGGTTCTCACTCAAGAACAGGCAGCATAGTCAAAAAGAAGAACTATTCTATGAATTGTATTCAAAAGAGAAGTGACCTGAAAATTAAAAAATAAAAATAAAATAAAAAAAGAAAAAGAAAAAAAGAAAAAGAAAAGTCTTCTTGAAAAATGGGAAGTGATGCTTTAAAAACAAGATGGAAGAGAGTATATATATATATATATATTTCTTTGTGATGTTTGCTTCTTCATTGTTGCTTTATGGAGGGACAGAATGATAAGCCTCACAAGTCACAACACAATTTCCTTAGACAGCTACCTCCCAGGAGCATGCAAAATCTCTGGTTATTTCAAGGTAAATTTTGAACTCCACAAAGTGTTTATGACATTTGTTTAGAAAAAGGTTGATGACAACTTCCTAGAGTCTAAGAAAAATGTCTTAAGTTTTTGAAGAGAGTCTAAAATACATCTTGTATCTTTTGGATATATAATCCATTAAGATTTCTCAATATTGTTTTGGTGACTACTAAAATCTGAAAAGGGGATCTGGCCATTAGTGGTAGACCACAGCTTACAGCAATCTAGTCAGATTATGACAGATTAATGTAGTAGAGATCATCAACTTTGGAGGATGATAAGACACCAATGATCAAGGGAGACATGAAGGCCAAAAGTGAAAAATATACCCATTATCTATTGTGGGAACAAAAGGAAAAAACCCCCACTACAGCTCTCCTGTTTATGCTTTCTTGGTTTTCACTTCTGAGTCTGACCTCAATAGGTGAAATTCAAACAAAGGAAAAGCATGATATTTTTATATACATTAATAGACAAGAAGAAACATGAATTTTCATTTATACCAGTGGAATTCAAGGGAACAATTTCTGTGGAAACAAAAATCACCAGTGGAATGGTGGAAGCTAATAATTGTACACAACAAAGAAAACATATCACCTCCTGTGCTAAGATGTTAAAAGTGTGTTATCGACCTATTTTCAGGCTCTCACTAGTATTGTCGACAAGGAAAGTAGGAGAAATGAGACTGATTTACATTTTATATATTAAATCTCATAATTTTTGGTATATCTCTCTTTTCCCCTCTCCTCATCCGCTTCACAGTTACAACTCTGATCGGTCTTCCCTCATTTGCTGTAAATTTCCTAATCGTCCCAGTCATTTTCCCAACCATCTTTGTTTGAAGACCTAGAAGTAAGACCATTTGCTGAAATGTTTCCTACACGAGGTGCCCCTGGTGATTTCACTGAATTTTCCTCATCCCAATCATCATCCCAACCCTGATCCCAACCTTCAGCTGATTCCACAGTGGCAGCGGAAGCAGTATCAGGAAATCCCATTTCAAGTTCTTGATATGGGACTCCACCATGCCGTTTCCTCTTCCTAAACTTGCAGCAAGCCCATGTCCCTCCAAAAATCAAAACAGATAGAATCAGGAAGTACGCACCATTGATGGGGGTCACTAGCTTGTCATAAGAAGGGAGGTGCAGGAAAGCATTTTCTTCAGATTCAAGAGGGGCCACGGTAAGCAGGCATTCTTCATTTTCGATATTTAATCTCACTTTGGGGCTCTCACCAACAGCTAGCGATATATTTATCTGAAATGAACAGACATAAAGAGCAACCATGAAAAAAAACATCGGTTAGACTCGTATTCGTTTCCCATAGACTGAAAAGCAAAAACAGTAATAAAAATGCACAATTTCGGGATCAGCCAGGACTCTGGAATACAAATATCTCAACCGCATTGGAAAACTGAACTGACTAATCAAGTATTAAACCCAATAAAATATCTTTTCACATTGAGTTTTAAAATTGTCTTGAATCATCAACCGACCATGCAAAAAGATAGAACAGATCACAGCCAAATCCAGTAACAAAGAAAAAATTCCTTCACTTAATCCTACATTTTCCTACCCCTATGTTAGCAAAGATTTCAGGTAAAACCCTAGCAATATCCAGTAATTATTTTAACAGCCATTATCACTTGATAAGATTTATAGTCAGACCAGCTGAAATTAACAAATTGCAAACTAAAACCATATCTTAATGTAACTCAAGCATGTCACCAGAGGAAGCTCGAGATTCCTCATTATTATATATTTTCATTTTTATATTATCTAGAAGGCTATATCCTACAGTTTGACCCGAACTTTTTATCTCAAACCCAAACCCAAACCCAAACCCAAAGACAATGACAAAGTAGCAACGAAGCAAAAAACCCTACCATTTGAGTTTGTTGCTTGGATACTTTAAGCTGCTTGGTAGAGTTTTCAACAGCAGATGGGATGGTGAGATTCACTGTCAAAGTCTTTTCTCCTCCATTTTGAATTAGAACAGACAAATTTCCAGACCCTGGTAATGTAAAATGAAATATTGAAATCAAATGAAGATTTAGCTCATCGAGAAATGTGGACGAATGCTCAGCTGACAATGTACAGCTGTGACAATAAATAAATGGAGTTATTTTACCACCTTCTTCTTTTAAGTACTTACAAAATCTAGAGACAGATGTGTTCAGAAAGTCTAAGCTAGACAGGCACATACTTTGAAATAATACATTGCAGAGACAGGAAACTTTTAAACGGACAATTTAAAACTACTGAAAGCATCCTTCAAAACGCATTCATGGAACACCAAATCCAAAACCACTCAAGATGAGATAAAATCATACATTCATCATACTATAACATTTACACATCTTAAAAGCTCCACATGGTGTAGAGGTCATAATCTTAGTCATGGAAGAAACTGTTTATTTGTCAAATAAGATATGATTTTGCAGATGGCAACTCTGAAACCTTTAGCACCATTTCGCTCTATCTAAATCAATATCGTCTAACAAGTCTTGGAATATAACAAACCATTAAACTACAAAAAATATCGTGCTGGGTGAAATCGCAAGAAATAGGATTATAGGATTAAGTAGACAGTTAAGCAATACCCAAGGAAAACTGTATTAAGCATTAGAAATAAAATCTTAGAAAAAACTGTGTTAAGTATTTAGTACTAGATCTTAGAAAAAGAGAAAGGAAGAATGTTGATAAGTAAAAGAAGAAAAGTACTTTAATGCGTTTGATTTATGTGTCACAATTAACTACCATGTAATCCCATCCCCAAGAAGCCCCTAGTTCACACCCTTGTCCGTCACTCAATTTTCAATGTCATTTTCATCTAAGAATTAGTTTCTTCATCTCTTAGGATGCTTGTAGTACTGGTCTGCCCTTGTTCTGAAGATCATTCATCTTCTAAACTTCACAGGTAAAAAATCTTCAAGTAATTGGTGCATCAGAAGTTCTCAGGAAAGTTGACACTTCCAATCTCCATTATTATGAATTATGATACCCATTATTGCCCCTTAGTTGCAACGAAGTGATGACCCGAGTAACCACAGTGACCATAGACACCCAGCAAATAATTATTTCATAGTCATCTACCACGCAGTATTATAAAATTTACTATCAACAGACACTTCTCAGCTACTGTAATCCTCAAATAAATGCAAATAAAGAAAGTAAGGAAGAATATGCTCTCCCATACTACATTGCAATCAAATTGTAAACTAATAGCTCTAACAATCACTGAATCTCTCATATTTAAACAATCACGAATTCTAAAGAACTTCAATTTGGTATTCCTGTCATCAAGCAAGCATTTGAAACAAAAGAAACAGCTACTGCATCTCTCTATAATTACTCAATGCAACAAATAATCAATTTTTTATATGATAAAAATAAATTGCAATACAACCAAAAATCAATATGAATTACCTTCGTCAAAACTCTTAATGCATGCAACCAGCATATTAATTGTGCAGTTGTTAGTTGACACCATACAAATTTCATCAACCCCCAAATCTGAACTGTTATTATCTCCATTATTCTTCTCTTTTGTTCCATCCCCATGACTCGTCGTCGAATTCGTACCAGCATTCGAATCTCCAGGATTTGTTCCATTATCAGGAGGACTCATCGTCGAATCTGTACTATTAGAACTCTTTGAATTCTTTCCATTATCTGTATTTGCATTGTCTACACGAGGAGTCGCCACACTAGTATGCGAACTATTCAAATCCTTTGGATTCTTCTCCTTGTCTATCGTTCTGGTTTCAACATGTCCCGATTTCGTACCACTTGAATTTCTCCTATTATCTGTTCCCTCTGTTGTAAGATTCGGGGTCTTCAAATTCTTGTCATTCAACAGGATTGAGACTTCTTCCGATTTGGTCTCATTGGATTTATCAGTTCCAATCGGTTTCTGATCCAGTTCATTATTTGAGTTAGAAACCTAACAACAACAAAAAACACATAATTCAATTACATATGTAAAAGAAAAAAAAAAAAAAAAAACTTTTTTAGAGAGAAGAGAAAGAGAGCATTACTGGGGTTGCAGATTCGTTCGTTGGAGCAGCAGCTAAGTCTCGAAATCTAGCATTGGATACATCGGCAACAATCAAAAACAATAAAAACACTGCCAGAATTTCATTTTTATCCATTACAATAACAACAACAACTCTTTAACGCTTCTCTGTTCTTCTTCACTAGATGCGAATAATTGAAACCTCAGCATGCGTTTGTCGACGAAGATTGGATTTCACGCAGTGGAATAAAAATTAGAAAAAAACAAAAGTCAATTAACAATCGAAAGGGAACAAATTTGTAGGGTTTTTGTTTTGTTTTTTATTCGAATCGAAATTCAACGACCGATGTACTGTATGATTAGTCAGATAAAATTAGGGTTTACGCGGGTAAATCTAATCTAGAGCTTTGTGAATTGTGATTGTAAAAATGGAGAACATGGACCGGTGCCGTTTTATATTGGGCCCATTTATGGTTATGGAGGCCCATTTGAAAAGAGTACTGGTATTTGAACCCCTCTATTGACCAAAATACGCCCCTCCCATAGTTAAAATTGCAATTTATTTCTATTTTTATTAAAAAAACTTAACGTTGTGTTTGGTTTGATGGAATGGAAAGGAAATGATAGTGAGAAAAGAAAAAGAAAGGATAGTGGTTTTTATTTTACTTACAAAAATACCCTTCTTTAACAATATGAATACCAACAATATATATGGTTATTTTTGGGATTTTGAAAAAATTATTAATGGTGAATTCCTTTCCCTCCCTTTCCTCCCAAATTTAGATGGAAATCAAAGTATGTAAAATAGGAAGAAATTATTCCTCCCATTTCCTTCCATTCCTCTCTATTTCCTTTTCTTTCCCTCTCATTTAACCATCCAAACAAGAAATTAGAAATCCCTCTAAATCCTTTCTTTTCTTTTCTCTCCAATTCTTTCAAACCAAACATAGAGTAAAAGGAAAATGTAATTCCTTTTTATCAATTTAATTTAGCAGATACAACTCTAATGAATCCTAGTATCATACTTATAATTCATTGTAAAAAAACCACTTTTATAATCATACACTATAAAATTACATTTGATTCTTATTCACAAATAAAATATAATATGTAAGCTATTTATTAGCAAAATTATATTTTTATTTTTCAAAATAAGACACCAAATGGGTTAGGGTTTGTCGGGACATACCTTTATCAAATACTATGTTTACAATCCGAATATATATTCCCAATTGACAAAATTTAAAGCCCATCCGGCCCATGGCTTCCAACATTAAAGAGAAAATTTAACATCCTAAACAATCGAAACTTAAGATTTTGTGTTTATGAGATAGTGCAACTTTTGTGAGAAATAAGCCTCTTGAGAATAAAACATAGTTTGTCTGATACAAGAAAGAATAAAGTGTCCTAAGTTTCAACTACAGTTTGGCTTACAACTAAACTAATGCCATCACTTCAGCTCCGGCTTCAAATATTCTCTTCAAAAATCTGCTTACTTTTAGTGACTTGAGAGTAGAGACAACACTGCTTTAATAACAGGCTTTTCCAGTTCCATGCAAGTAAGCACTGTTTGCTTGGCTTCACAAACTCAGCTTCTTCAAGCCACACACACACACTCAGAGACGAAAAAGAATCCTTAAAAAATGTCCTTGCGTGTATATAAACAATTAATGTGGAAGCAAGTGATTAATATTAGCAATGGCTGCTTTATTACCAAGTAGTAGCAACAACGACAACATGGAGGAGATCGCAGTCGTTTTGAGGAGGTTCGGGGACGAGCAGAGCACTCTGTTGGACCAGTTCGAGAGACTCTCCTTCGAGGTCCAGCTCAACCAAGCCATACTCCGCCGCAGTTTCTCCGAGCCCACCAAAAAATCATCACAACCAACGACGGCGGCGCTCATGCCATTCGTCAATTCACATGCAGCAGCACAGATGGACTTGAAGAAGAAGAAGAAGAAGAAGAAGAAGATCAAGCGACAAGGCTCATCATCATCTGCTGGTTTCACTAAAGTCCTCAAGAAGTTGCTCAAACACATTTTTGTTAAAAAGGGTAGCAACAATATCAACATCAACAACAACAACAATGGTGCAAGAAATCATCTTGAAGTCCCGGATCCAAAAAATCCCAAATTCTTCAAGGCTTTTAGCAGATCTATGCGCCTTTGATCAGCAGATTTCAACTTTTGATGATCTTATAGTACTACATAATTTTCTTAATTTCTAAGATGTTGTTTCTGTTTTCTAGAATCATCAGACAGTCAGTCCACTACTCTTATGCATAAATTTTAAACAAGCTACATTATCTGTAGAAACATAAATAATACATCTCAAGTTGATTAGTAAATAAATTAAGTTTTGTTAGCTTGTTAGCTGGGTAAATAAATCAAATTAATGGGGTTGAACTATCAAGAAAATAAATTTAGAAATCGAAATTTTGGTGGTATCTATATCCAAAATATCAATGTACCAATTTGAACCTATATTTACTTATTTGTGAAGTAATGCGATTCCAATCTAGAATATTTTGTCACAAGCTACATTGGGTTGACTGTTGAGTGATGTCTTCTTCTGCAAATCATCCTCCAACCTCTCAAGTGGTTCAATCTCTTTAATTTGCTCAGTAATTGTTATCTGATCTTCACAATTCACAAACACTAGCAGCAAAATCCGACGAGTCAAGGTACTTATCCTTGCAACTGTCTCTTTATCTAATGCAGACACACCATTGAAGACCAGCATCAATCCTGCTCAAAAAGATCATAAATTGATCTCAAAAGAAGTCTCTCCTTCCATTCCTCAGAAGAATGTCAACTGGGTAGATGAATTCAATCGCTTTTACATCAAAGAAGAGCAACCCTCGTGGATTGCTGGCAAACAAGTTCATAGGTGCAATCAAAATATTGACTTGGAAACAGAGAAGTGATGTCTTCAACAGCATTGGAAAAGATAGTAGAAGAAGAAACTGGACTATATCTGAGTTCAACGATTTGCTGATGAGTTTGGTCACAGCAAATGAGCAAGAAATCGCCTTGAAATTGTACAATGATATATCGTCTTATCATCAGATTATTGGACATTTTTCGATCATGGTCAGGTGGATCAAGATTGGTTTTGGACTCTATGGTGTACAATGGGTTGTGCCCGTACGTTGTTAAGAAATATACGAAATCCAAACATTCCTTGGAATAGTTTAAGAATCAAATATTTGTAATTATTTTTCCTTTCCTATTTGTATCATAGATTCCTAAAATAGCCAACATAATTGTAGGAAATTATTTGTACAAGGGAAGACTTACAATTCAGTCCTAAAATAACAAACGTAATTGTAGGAAATTATTTGTATTAGAGAAGACTTACGATTCAATGAAAATCGCGCATTCATTCTACATTTCTACATACCAATTTCGTATGGTATCAGAGCAGGAAACCTAGCTTTTGAATCCCGAGACAAGTGTTCATTCATCCTTTCTCTCTCAATTTGTTCTTGTCATGGCAAAAGAAGCGGAACAATCGAAGAAAAATTCAAGGAAAAAGAACGATGTTCTCAATCCAAGCAATCCATTCTTCCTACACCATTCATATCATCCGGGAATGGCACTTGTCTCTAAAAAACTTAATGGAGATAATTATCAAACCTGGTGTCATTCGATGAAACTTTCATTGAGCGCCAAAAACAAGATCGGTTTTGTCGATGGCACTGTCACATCACCAACAAAGAAGTCAGACTAATTTGATGCCTGGCAACAGTGCAACGATATGATTATGTCATGGCTTCTTAATTCTCTTGAACCTGAGATAGCGGACAGTGTAATTTGTTATTCTACAGCATCAGAAATGTGGCAGGATCTTGAAAAGCGCTTTTCACAAGGAAATGCACCAAGAATTTATGAATTACAACGCAAAATTGCATCTCTCAAACTAGGAGAGATTACGATTTATGCATATTATACGAAGATGAAGAGTTTGTACGAGGAATTGGCGACATACAACACCATATCTACCTGCATCCGGAACACGAACAGCGGAATGTGTTGATGCAGCTTTGAACGAATCTTACAACAGTCCGCACGACCAAATTCTCTTGATGAAACCGCAGCCCAATCTCTGCCATGCCTATGCTCTACCAATCCTCACCCTTCCTTCAAACTCAATCCTCGGGCCACGAAAGCAAAGAAAGATTTTAAAATTGTCTATGCATTGCTTTTGTGTTTCATGAGAAAAACCAAAGTAAATATGAAAAAATCATCCACAATAATCAAAAAACTAATGTGCTCCTGAGAGAGAAGCAATTTGTTTAGGGCCAAATATGTCACAATGTATGAGAAAAAAGAATGCATGCTAGAAATTGAATTGGTACCAAAAGGAAGGCAAGTTTGTTTAACTAATGGACAAACATGACATATAATTAGAATTAAAAGGAAAATTTGAAACTGGTCTAACTGGCAGCAGGCCATGCACACCAAGCTAGAAAATACAGCTGAGTTGAGATAGCCTCTTCAGGTATAACACAAGGACAGTATAATTTCTCGAGTGAGTTACAGGAGCAATATATCCAGTTAGATCTCTCAAAGAATGCACATTGAACAACTCAACTACTTAAAACAGGAAATTGAGGTTTGAAGTTTACAGCCGTCTTGCTATCTAGGCCTCATGTACATTTCATCACAAAAATGAAGATAGAGTATGCTACCATGATGGACAAAAGTATATTACAAAAATTTTGCTGGTGAAAGAAATCTCCAAAACTAGAATTATGCACGGTTCATGTACTGTCCAGTTCTTGTGTCCACCAATATTTCATCGCCTATATTGATAAACAATGGAACGTTTACAATAGCACCCGTATCCAGAGTTGCTGGTTTTGTCCCACCTGCAACAAGAGATATAATTGTTTCTCATTCAGCATGTCCAAAGAAAAGCCAAAAGAAAAAAAAAATGCCTCTTCCCCTTTGCTCATATCACCAAAAAAAAAGGATAGATCTTGTAAAAGAATAATTGTTTCTCATAATTTCATCCGAGGCTGTTCCTTCTGCTTAACAAGATTAGTTGTTAAGTAGTGTTCGTCACTTCCACAATCTACAGGAAAACTAAATCACGTCTCAGCATTAAGAACTGAGGTTCATCCCCCAGCTACTTGATATGGTTTTTCCCTAGTCTCTGACCCTATACTTACAGTTTCATCTATCAAGAGCAGATCTAACACACCCCTGACTGCATTTTTCGACTTTCATGTCTCCGAAAACAATGTACTGCCAGGAGTTACACCGATAAGATAATAAACTGGATTTTACCTTGTGCAGTGTCACCTTTAAGACCAGGATCAACATCAACCACAGCCAGCTTAACTGTGAGAGGAAGTTCAAAATCGATAACCTGCAATAATATATCAATAAGCAGACTGCTAAGCGACAGCAACAGCAATAGTGACAACAAAGACAGGGAAATAATACTGCACATTAATGGATGTTACTACTCATATTAATGTAAGCATATGTATCTGAATTATGATCTGTAAGAAACGCTATAAAGAATAATGAAGCTTTAATAATCTACATCATCATGGAAAGCTTTTTTAAGAACAATATCGTCATCCAGGTGAGAGTTATCTTCTTAAGCTTTTAAAAAGCAACTGTTTACTTGCATGTCAACACTTGAGAATGCAGCACAGAAATTAAATTTAAGAGGAAATTACTTTTCCATTCCAAAATAGCAAATTGCAGTCCATTCCTTCTTTCAGCCACTTTGTCTTATCCCCAACATCTTTCTCATTAAGACGAGTTTCTTCAAACGTGTTCTGTGAAAATGTAGCATCATGAAAATCATGAGAATTGCATGTTGACAGTAAAAAATCAAATTTAATCATTGCATCTGCCAACTGCCTTTAAGGATATTGATTCCGATTGTCCTGAAATAAATAGCCCAGGTCATCAAACATAATGATGAAATGATACCAGGTCCATAAAGACAAACTGGGAACCATCTTTGTATGTGAACTGCTTGGTTTCCTTGAATACATCTGCCTGCTCCATCTGGACAAAAATTAATCACATAAAGCCATATGAGAAATCTTGACAGGCAGCTAATTACAATGTACAGAAAAATCATAAAAAGAAGCTCGTCTACGCCACAAGAGGAGACCAGATACAAATATACAATGTACTTGTAAAGACTGCTATAACACTTTAACCAGGATCCTCCATCCTCGAATGCCAAATGGAACCTGACCTTCTTTTCTGGTCTTACAGACTTAAAAATAAAGCTTAGATATACAAAGCCAAAGTTAAACAAGTTTTGGTCTCAATAATACACACGAACAATAATTTGAGCACCAGCAATTGTATGGCTTGGTATTAAACATGATTTCTGAACAATGGATCGTAATTAAATCGTTAGATCACTACATCTCTCTTCCTTTTACTATATGGTTGCCATTGTCCCTTTGCATTTCATTGAGCAGCCTCTAATAATCAACAGATTCATACATCCATGACTGAACTAAAGCATACAAAAAAGCTGAAAGAAGCTCAGACAACCATGTCATCTAAATGCTAACATAAATGTTCTAGTCCTATACATCATATACCGCCACATTGCAGTTGCATTAACAACATGCCCAGATGTTTTACAGTACCAGTCTCAACTTCCAAACTCGTCACATACCAATTTTAACAATAAGTACAAACATGTACCTTGACAATACTTGTGTACACCATTGTTGCAGTACATTTATATTAAGAAGTTTTGCTTAATTTGAAAGTCGAAAAATGCACAAACATGGCAAACCCAATTAAACTTACAATAAAAAAACCTGAGATTGTAGGTTCAGTTGCAATTTTGATTACCGTACTTCCGGCTCGAAAAGTTTTGTCAACTGTGTTTCCAGTAATGTAATTGCGCATCTTGGTCCTCACAAAGGCAGCTCCCTTCCCAGGTTTCACGTGAAGAAACTCTGCACAACACAATAGTTTTAAGCTGACTGCAAAATTCCTCTAAAAAAAAATTAAAAATTAAAAATTAAATAAATAAATGGAAAAGAAAAGTACCCAGAACCCGCCATGGAGCTCCGTCCACTTCAATATTGGTACCCACTTTGATGTCGTTGCTGGACAGAGCGTAAATCTCTGCAAATGTGAAATAAATAGCTAAAACTTAAAGCAATTCTAATATCAGAGTAAGGAAAATGAAAAATAATTGAGTGCAGGAAATGGAGGAGTAACTGGGAAATCTGCGAGAAGCCGGCATTGAGAGAGTGAAGGGTTTTGAAGAGAGTGAGAGAGACGATGAACGGCGGAAGAGAGACGGTGACGGAGCTGAAGAGACGTAGAAGGTGGCGGTTCCCGCCATGACTGTAGTTTTGGGGAAGCAGAGATAATATGCGTAAGAATTGCTTCGTTTTCCACCAAATTGTTCGAGGGCCGTATCTCGCTCTCAGATAAGGAGAGCGGTCTTGAGTTGCTGATTGGGGCCTGCTTATTCGCCTCTAAACCTTGCTTTTATCCATGTTAATTAATTAGGGACAGTGTACCTCTTTGTCTTAAAACGATTTTCATAATGTCTACCGAGGAAGAAAATATCGGTATCATTATCGATATCGTACTTCTAAATCTATGGATATTTCAAAGATATAGGATATTTTAGTGATAATATCGATATCGGTGGATATTCTATCAAAAATTAATTTTAAAAACTGGATATTTGCTTCTAAAGTTAGAATTTTTTTTATAACATTTTAGAACAATCTTAAACAAATAATTATACATTAAATTATTCATATTTTAATAATAAATTAGCATATTATAAATTATAACATAGATCTAGTATCTACATAATTTTAAAAATTAAGTATTTAATAGAATAATATCTTATTTCACTTTTACAATATTATATACAATATCAAGAAATTAAATATTTAATAAACAAAATTATTATAAAAAATATATATAATTCCATGATTTTATCATAATTCATACATAATAAATTGCATGTTTGAAATTTAATACCAACATGAATTTATTGGGGGTTCAAAGATATAAGGTACATTTCCATCTTGATTCGAATAATAATTTTCCTAGGAAAATGTGCTTCTATAGTTTTCAAGGTAGTTATTAATATGACATATATATGTTGCTTGATTTCTTTCAACTGATCCATGATTGGGTAGTTTGGATTTACCCAACTTGATGGATATTGATGATCTGCATGTATAGGTATTGCATATAGAATTTATGGCGAATGATTATAAAATATGTTGTAACTACCATAACTACCATAATATGGTACTTGAGAATCTAACCTTGTCTGCGAATCATCTAAAGAACTAATTTTCATGTCTATACTCATTGAGGAGAGAATCTTTGTCAAAGAATCTTCATCAAATTGACTCATTTCTCCTTGTTGTCTACCACGATTTTGATATAAATTACTTGCACCAGCATCCCAACCTCCTACACCAGAATCCCAACCTTCTGCACCAAAATCCCAATCTCCTCCCTCATCCCCATAATCTCCATCATCTTTTCCTTCACTATTTCCATTAGATATATGTTGGTCATCGGAACAGCTGCTAATAGTAACTCTATGATCTACACCAACTTTTTCTCTAATCACTTGTTCAACATTCATTCTTATGTCTCGAGCATACGAAGCAATATGTGGATTAGGATTTTCCTCATTATCATCCAAGTAGGCAGGTCTAACCCAGTCAAAAATATGATTCTCATTATTGTCCCTTGCTTCAACAACTATTTGAAGTAGATCTATAAAATCAGTCTTATTTACTTTATCTTTTTCAGCTGCCATATCCCTAAGTTTCAACTTCATATTATAATAACAATAAACAAGTTGTTAAAGCTTAGAATATGCAAGACGATTCCTTTATTTTATGTGTATTAAAGAAAATGTAGACTAATTTCATTCGCAGACAGAAGATGATACTGTTTGTGACAGTATGTGAACTGCTATTGCATGCAAATAATTTTTATTTTATTTTTTTCAGATTGCTTTCACAATATTTTATATGTTCACTGTTTGGTTCTTTGCCCAATTCTACTTCAATAATTTAAATTATTAGAATTTTTTATAAATTTGTTAATACTTTTTCTAAAATAATTTTTAATCTAAATTATTTGAACAATAATTTAAGTATTTAGGATTAAGAAAAATATTTTAATAATCTGCAAATATCCCTATATTTTGAATAGAAATTCGTAAATATTTTGGGAATATCGAGAGATTTGTATGGATATTTCGAAATCGACTGGATATTCTACATGACATTGGATATTTGCCTATTTTGATATCGATCATTCTAAAATATGGATATATCGGTACATCTATCTATTTTAAGTTCCTTGGTGTCGACAACTATCGAGATCAAATATTATTAACACACTATGACAGAATCAGAATGGGTCAGAAGTTTGATTTGTTGAGATAAATATTACTAAAATTAAGGATGGGTCAAGACTATCAAAAACTATTCAAATCAAATGCTATTAATATATTAAAAACAGATTAAGGGTTTGTCGAGATTTGACGATATCATACACTATTAATAACAGATTAAGCTGTTAGACCTCAATCGAAGAGATTTGGAGGCTAAAAGGGCTGAAATTGTAAATGCTTGTGTTAAACGTCCAACTTGCGAAGGCTATAACTCTCTTCTCAGAGATCGAACAGGGTTTCGAGACACATATATTCGGAAAGCATCGAATGTCTAGTTTCTGGCAAACTCTATGGTTCGCAATTATGAGTTTTCTATTGATTCCATTTTAGTAACTAGTGTACGAAGCTGAAAATTCCTTCCAAATACTTGAGCTACTTGATTGAGCGATTTGTGTAACTAGCCTAACCAATTCGCCTGAACCCTTGTCCATCTCATCCAAGTGACGAGATTTTTCCCTAAAATCGTCACATCTATAAATACCTTCCATTTCTTTTCCCTAATGACCAACTCCTTTCCAAAATCCAATCTTTCAACCATTCTTTGGCCACCAAACATCCAAGAAGTGAGAGAGAACTTCCAAGCCACCAAGGAGGCCATCCTCCTTGGTGGCACACACCACTATCACCACACATCACTTCATTTCATCTATCTTAGAGAGATTAGAGAGAAAATGAGTGAGCTTTCTTGTCTATAAGTGAGTTGTGCACTAAAGAAGATGGGAGACTCTCCATTATCATCTAGTTGGTCAGGACAATCGATTGACAACCGTAGAGACTCAGGTTTGAATTTCGGTGGCGGATGGGTTCTTTCATCTATCACTCTTATCTCTCTTTTATTACACTTTGATGTGTATTATCGCCACTAGGGATTTGATGTAAACCTAATACTATTGCCATTTTTATTAAATATGTTTGTTGATTGTTAAGTGGATATTTAAGTTCGCAATCCTTTTAGGTGGATTAGCGACAACTTGAATGAATTTTGGTTGTTGCGTTAATTAGGACCGAGAGGCAACACACACAACATGCTCGATTAAATGTCCACTACATGTTACGTAAGATAGAAATATGCGAGCTTGCATGTATAGTCGCTAAATGTGTATCATTATTCTTAATGAACTCGTGTGTATTTCTAATAGTCATCGAAAAATAGATTATTGTTGAATGTGAGTATATCCTTTATTGCTCGAGAGAGAATATAGGTAAGGATTAAGTGAACACGACTTTCACCATTAGTGAGCATGTTTTTAAGAGTTTGTGTGAATGTTATGATGGAGTCATTTACTTAGTGTAACCATATCTCTTGCATCTCTCCAATCCATCAAATATCTCATATTTATCTTAGTAAATATAATTGTATATAATCTATTATTTCTAGAAAAATTTACATTTAATGCATAAACTCTTTCTTTAAATCGTTTTCTATTCATTTAAACTAGGAATAGTTAATGGATGACACTTTCCCATGGAACAAACTCGTATTTGCGTCTATACGAATCTTATAACGATTTGTGCACTTGCGAGATTAACCGTGTGCTTAATTTAGAACACGTCACCCTTCGCTCAGAAGGTTTTAAAAATTTCTTTTAAGAATTATAAAATTTAAACACTTTTCACTTTGACTCCCTCAATTTGTTTTTTGTTTTTTGTTTTTAGATAATGACCCCAATTTTGAATTTTTGGCTCCATCCTGTGTATATCCACTTATCAATTGACACATTGGAAGTTAGGATATGAGGTGGGACGTCTAGTATTACTCTTCAAACAAACCTCTTTTTTCCAAAATGATTTTAACGTAAGAGTTAATAGGGGTAAATAGCACCATTTGGGGAGCAAAGGTGGGGATAGCACCAACTTAATATTTTTTTTGTGGAGATAGCATCAAAGTATGTGATAGGATAAAAATGTCATTACTTAGTACGCAACCCAATTTTTTTTTTTTTTTTTTTTAAATTTGTATTCTTCTTCATTGACCTCCGACGGAGGTCTTTTCCACAGATTGACATCCATTGGAGCTCGATGAAGAAGAAAAAAAAAAAAAATTGCGGTAAGTCTTGGGTGCCCTACCCGAGACTTATTACAAATTTTTTTCTAAAAAAAAAAAAAAATTGGTTGGAAAATCCAAGACTTATTGGCCATTTTTACAAATTCGAGACTTTCTGGGAAAAATATGATTTTTATTTTTTAAATTTTTATCTCCATTCATCAACCTCCAATGGAGATCGAATGGACCTCCAATAGAGGTCGTCGACCTCCAATGGAGGTCTGTTCAACTTCCATTGATGAAGTTGACCTTTATCAATGGAGATTTTTGGAAAAAAAAGAAAAGAGAAAAAAGGACATAAAAAAGAATAACAATAAATATGAGGGCATTTTTGACTTTTGGTGCTATTTCCCAAAATATATATATATTAAGTTGGTGCTAGTTCCAAAAGAGAGATGCTATCAACGATCCACCAAGGTTTAGTTTGGTATTGCTGTGTTATGGGGAGAATTGCTTTTGGTTCTGCTGTAGGGAGCATTGCTTTTGGATTTGCTGTAAGAAGAATCAAATGAGTGTTTGGTAAACTGATTTTTAAAAGTGTTGTGAGAATCAAACACAATTTCAATGTGTTTAGTAAATTGTAAATAAAAAGGGCTTGATTGTGAAAAATTACTAGAAAGGACATAAATGAATATTGAAGATGTTTTGAAAATAAATAAATTGTTTTATTTTTGTGTGACCATAAACATGTTATAAAATAAATAAATAAATTGTTTTATTTTTTGTGACCATAACACATTATTACTTTTTTTTTTTTTCTATTGCCATATATATTGTGTATATATTAATAATATATTGTCTTTTCATTACTGTTTCCTGTGAAGCAGTTTTTTAAAAGCTACAAAAAATAGCTACAAAAAATAGCTTCTCAAAACTAATATTGGGAAAGCCAAAAGTGATCAATAGCACTTTCCTGGAATTTTACCAAACATCCTAGGCCCAGTTCGGAATCACTTTTGGCCCCAAAAGCAATTCAAAAAGCATTCCCAAGCTGGGCCTAAATATCTTTCTACACTCCATTTAATTTTATTTATTTATTTATTATATTACACTTTTATGAGTTTATCATATTGAAAATTACTAAAAAGGATAAATAAAATATAAATACACCACAAAAAATTTTTACTAAAAAAATAAAATTTCTTCTCAACTCTCCAGCAGTCTTTCTAATTACACTTCAAATTCCATCATACAACTCTTAACATCCATTTCACATATCTAAAATTAAGTTATATCTTTTCTTCTCCATGACTGATGAAATGGATGTTATTACTCATGAAATCAAATGGTCATTAAACATAGGAAAAATCGAAAAGGAGAAATCAGAAAGAAGAAGAAAAGAAAGAGAGAAAGAGAGTGATCAATACCCGTAGGCCGTAGCTGCTGAGAAGGGAAGGAAATGACGACGACAATGGTTGTTGAGACTTTTTTTAAACAAGACTTACGAGTACAACAGTAGTAGAAGTAGTACATCAAAAGCATCCAAAATACAGGAAATGAAATGGGCTTTCTAGTTGAAAACAATCACAGATTCAGAGAAAACGTCATACAATACCCAACTTTGCGATAACTTTATGGGGTGTATTCAATTAGGATTTTTGAAGACATTTAAAGATATTATAAATCCTGGTGTATTTAATTCGGACATTTAAAGACTTTAAGAGAGTCTATATTAATCAAGTGGTATTCAATTTGTCATCATATAATACTCAGATCTCAACCTAAGATCAAAACAACCTTATCTTTAATTACATTAAAAAAATCGTAAAATAAGGAAAACACTATGATCTTTTTGAATAAAATGATTTTTTTTTTTTTAAAAAAAATTAGTTTTATATAATAGAGTGTTTTAAAAAAAGAAGTGTAAGAAGTAAAAAGGATAATTTTGGAACAAAATGGAGTGTATTTAGAAAATGAGTGTGAAAAGATAAAATCGGATTGTAAAGAGAAAATATTGTTCCAAAGAGTGCTAGAAATCATTACAGCCCTTTAAGGTAATTTAACGATAACTTAATGGAATTTTACAAATCAAATCTAGTGTGATTTAATTTTATTACATCAGATTTTTTATTTTTTATTTTTTTAATTTCGAATAAACAGATAAAGTAGCACTTTTATAATTTATGTTAACATGTAATTTTGCTACCTTTCTAGATTATTTTAAGGCAAGATCCCCATTTTCATGAATTGAATATTGAATTAATATATATTTGGATAATTTGAAAACCATTAAAATTTTAATGAAAAAAAAAATGTAAATAACAAAAAAAAAAAAAAAAAAAAAAAAAAAAGAAAAGGAAAACATTTATATAAAATTTTAGCTGATTTAAAAAAATTTTGTGGGCATCAATGGCCATCCTCAAGCCGACTTTGTGATTATGAGATTCGAACCTCTACGAGCATTAGTGTGGAAAAGAAAATGCACGTCATATGAGTTAAGTAATGATGCGCATGCATACATAGATTTGGACGGTTGAAAGTTATTTGTATATGTTAGATGCTTATCACATTTCTAGATATTTACTATCAGGGGCGAAACCATGATTTTGGTTTTAATGGGGTCAATACAAAAACTAATATTGTAGGTCACACAATCTTCAAATAATATCAATAAAAATTCCGCATGAGAAAAAGTTTGAAATTCCGCACCTGATACATTTTAACAAAATGTGATGCCGTTCAATGTCAAAAGTAATGATACAAATAAATAAATAAAATAGATATCAACTAATTGAAATGTAACATGTCTATTTAATATCTAGAAAATTATCTATAGCCAAATCAATCTAATTTTTTTCGTAATTTTCACTTCAGTTACATAATCAAAGAGTGTGAGAAAACATTTTTCAATTTGTTGCACAACCTATGTCTAATCTTAACAATATACATAACTGAAAATAATATTTTAATAGTTTCCAACTTATAAAATATAAATTTCAATAGCTTAATTAAAATATTATTATACCATTGATATATTTAAATCACAATTATTTACTTACTTGTAACTTAATTTTATAATATTCGTGTTAAACCAAATAAACTTATAATAATTTTAAACAAAATTTAATTAATAAACTAATAAAATAAATTTATCAAAATCAAAGTAATAATTAACCTAACAAAATAAATAATAAAGGTAGTCGTTATAAGAGTTCAATATTTAATTAGTTTGTTCTAGTGAAATTTGTTTTAAAAAAATTGTATGTATAATAATAATAGAAAATTAAAATCTTTAAATATATTGATTTTATCTCTTACTTTTATTGTCAATAGAATTATGAAAACAAAAGTTATTACTTAATTTTATTATTAAAATAATAAATGGACAATAATATTATTACCTACTTTGTATATATCACTTTTTATACACTTGGGCCTCTTGCTAATGTGATCGGACTCTCCCCTGAGAGCCTCCACCACCACGGTTCAACGCCCAATGTGTGCATGTATATATTTAGATTATTTGTCCCCCTTGGCCATTAATCCCAAGGGTGGTCAGGTGTCCCACCAATTGTGGGTCTCTCTCCCTGCTTGTGGGAGCTGTAATCCAGGCTGCGTTAGTAGAGTCCAATCTCGTCAGGTCTCGGCAGTTGTTGTATATTCAAAAAAAAAAAAAAAAAAAATCACTTTTTATGCACAATAGAATATTTTTTATTAGTTCACATTTAAATTTCATGTACACTAGATTCCCCCTCCCCCCCCAATAGCCTCTGTTTACTATTATTAAACAACATAAAACACCTCATTATAACAATTGAAAAAACATAATTAAATGAGTGGTGCTATTACACACCTCTATTGAACTAATAATGCTCCACATTTTAAATTTGTTTAATATTATATTCATAACCATTATCAAATTACTTAACTAGTCATACAATTCAATAATAACTATTTTATAAAATGAATTCTAATAAAACTCTACATCCACAAATAAGATATTTACTTGAATATATATATATGAGTACAAATATTGACACCCATAAATATGATAAGCACACCTATATTTTTAAGTACATCCATGTCTAAAATTTAAAATTAAAACATTACTATAAACATCCAACTTAATGCCAATAGTATTCTTATTTAAATGTATGTTTTAATTTTAATACAATTTATTGATAAACCCTCTTAAGTTATTGTTTTATTTTTTATTTTTTATTTTTGATAAAGGAGAACAATTACATAGCAGAGAAAATAGAACAAGGGCTGGGATCCAGCCACAGACGCTCCCTAACGGAGGAGAAGGCTAACGAAGCGAGATTTTGTGCCAAGGAGTTCCCCGAAGGAGAGGAGACTTGGCACTTATAGACACCTACATCAGAAAATAAAGCATTTATGTCATTGATAATGAAATGGGCATCCCCAACAAAATTAACAATACATCACAAAGGGAGGCTGTAAGATCCTTTATTTGTATTGATTTGATTCCATTACAAAACTCTCTTTATTTGTATTAATTGTTGCTTAGGTGATTCTTGGAAAAAAGAAGCCTCAAAAGTGAAGAAGCAACATCTTGTGCAAATTTCGTATTCAAGAGGAACATCGCTTACTTGGATACTAAGGTATCAAGATTCTTCTTCCTCTTGCAAGGCGTTAGCGCACACACACACAATTCATACATGTGTGTCCCTGCATCATTGTTCAAACATTTGGTATAACACTTTCACACACATTTAGTATGCACATGCATTCATCTCATTGTTGACAATCTTGTAGAATTGCATGTTTTCTCACTATCACTTAGATATGGCATGTTTATGTTGCATAGTGTTTACTTGTTTGTGTTTCTTATGTTTTGGACTTGAACATGATCTTATTTGATTCCTTATTGATTCCCGGTTATTTGGGTTACTCATACATTTGATTTCGAGTCCAAACGATGTAGCTACGCTACTTTTCGTTCTCATTCGTTGAGTTGTGTTCGTCTTCGTTTTCTGAGATGAATTCTCAACCTTTTGTCAAAGTTTCATAGTCTTCGTTGTGCGTGAGGGAGTCATGATTTGTAATCTGAAAACAGATTCGAAATTAGAGTTCAGAGGCTCAGATACGACCGAAGAACGCGTACAGAGCGTAAGAGATGCTTGCATGGCCAAAGGCCATGCTTGGGAGGCCACGTGTGAGCCACGTATGTCACACGGGCAGAACATCTCTCTGCCCACATGTGACACACGCGCCTCACACGTGGAGGTGACGTGGCCTTTTTCCATTTGTTGGTTGCTTCTCTCTCTCTCTATTTCAAATACAATTTTCTTTCCCTCCAAACACAATCTTGGAAAAATTGAAAAGAAAAGAAGTTTGTGCAGAATTTTCTCCAAGTTTTTAGTATCTTGATTCAATCATATCTTTCTCATTTCAACTCCGAATCACTTGATTCAAAAGCCAAAATTGTTGGTCTTGATGAGAGCTACAAACTCCAATCATTTCCACAGCCATTTGAATTTGTGATTTTCTACTGTGCATCAATCTCAGTCCGAGATTTGAGTTTGTAAGTGATTCATCTTCTTCTTACTTTTATTGTTGATCATCTCTTTAATCTTCTTATTTGATTGATGAAAAGTAATATGAATGATGTTAATTCACATGCTATGGTTATATGATTGATTGATTTTTGAGTTTATCTTTTGTGATTTCATATAAACATACTTTTGATAAACTTGAATGACATAAACTTGATTCTAGAAATACTTTGTGATCATGAGCTTGATTGTTGATTTCTAGATTTAGTTACATGTTCAAAGAGCTAGAATACTTTGATTGTGATATTTGATGAGGTCGTTTGTGTACTCAACAAAATAGTAAAAATGATAGTTTTTGGTTGATTCTTGAAAACTCTTTTAAAGCCACTTAATCCTTTTAAAATGTGATTAGATAGCAAAATAGTGAGCAAGTTCGTTCCACAGGGAATGGAGTGTTAATTAGATAAATTGACTAATCTTAGAACAATAAAACAAATCATAGAGTTTGATAAATGTGTGGTTTCTAAAGCCACCAATGCTAAACTACTCAAATGAAAATACACAAAAATGATATGAAAAATAGAATACTCAACACCTTGATAAGAATAGTGATAAAATCAATTAATGAGAGAACTAGGGAATAGATCGATTAACACTTGGATGTGGGTAAGCTACTAGCATCATTAATGTACCAATCTCATTATGTTAACCACTTAGAGGCTTAGATTAGTGGGGTTGATATACCCACCACTAATCTATCCTATCCAATGGGTTCTTAATCACACAAAGGTTGTCAATCCACATGTGAATATATAACAAATTATTCCACTCAAGATAGCAATCAACAAGTGATATACAAGTCAATTATAATGAATGAAATCTAATTAAATTGAATGAATAGAACACATAAGAGATTCATTACAAGCTAGACTAAACCCACAACCAATTGCTCCTCAAATCTATCCCCTAGATTAGGGGTTTAGTTACACATAATTGCAATAAATGAAAAGAAGTAAATGATAAGGAAATAACCCTTGGGTCACCTTCTTTAAGCTCAATCCTTCTTCTCCTCTATGCTCCTAGATGCAAGGAATGGAGGTTGAGGAAATGTCTTGGAATGTGGGTGTTTTGGTGGAAAGTTACTAAGGATTTTGGTGGAGAAATGGTGGGATGAGGAATGATGTAGTGAAGTAATCAAGGTTTTGTGTTGAGGGTTGGATGGATTAGATGAGTTCAAGAAGAGAAATGGAGGATGATGAAAAATGTGCCATGGAAGATGATCTAGATCTGAAATTGAGTTCTCTGAATTTTTCTCTCTGATTTTCGATGGTTTGAAAGTGAAGAGACGCTCATATATATACTCACTCATGGACATGTACTGGTAACGACTTGATTCGCTGATGTGGAGCCTTGGTCGCTCTTTGGTCGCTATGGCGACCATGGAGCGTAAAACGGTTAGATGAAAAGGTCGCTCTGAAAACCATCTTTCTCGCTCTTTGTCAAGTGGCGAACATGACCAAAATGTGTAGAGGTCGCTCTTTGTGCATCAAGGTCGCTCTGGCGACCATAAGTGGCGACCTTGGAAATGTGAAGAGGTCGCTCTTTGTGCATCAAGGTCGCTCTGGCGACCATAAGTGGCGACCTTGGAAAAGTGAAGAGGTCGCCCTTCGTGCATCAAGGTCGCTCTGGCGACCATAAGTGGCGACCATGCCTTGAGTGCACTAGGTCGCCACTTGCAAGGGAGGTCGCCAGAGCGACCCCAAGTGGCGACCACACCTGATTGTTTTTGTGACCTTCTGTCGCCATGGCGCTCAAGTGGCGCCCAAGTGGCGACCTTTTGATGCTTTTGGGAACTCTTCTGTCGCCATGGCGCTCAAGTGGCGACCTCCATTGCTCATGTGGCGAAAATGCTCTGTTCTTCTCATTTGTGAGACATTTTTGCACAAGTCCTCCACCTTTATCTCAATTGCTTCTGAAACCTAATAAAACCTGAAACACTCAATTTAACAACATTAAACACGGGGAAATGCCCGAGAATCAAGCAAAAAGAAACGGAAATGAGGGCCAAAATCATACCAATTTTGGCTTGATCAATATTCTATAATCTAGTTCTTGGTTGATTCACATGCTTTGATTTCTAGATAGATTTTGTGATTGTGTGTTGATAGCATATTCTAGAATTTCTCTAAGCATATTCATAGAGCTTGATTGATTATCTAGCTTTATTTGTTTGTGATTTGCATTATTTGTATCACTTAGATCATTGCCTTGTAATAGGTTGAAATCTCTTGCAAAGTGAGTGAAGCTTTGTATTGAGCAAGAGTCTTGGCTAGGAATGAGTTCCGGGTAGCTAAGCAAAAGTCTTAGCAAGGATTTGTGTACTTCAGATAGTTGAGTTTGGGTAGCTTGACTAGGATCCTAGTGATCTAAATTGTTAAGCAAGGTAATCTTCTTAGAGGTTTGAGAGCCTTGGATGGGGAGTTGCTCTCTAGAGGTGTAGGACACATTTTGGATAGAGAGTAGGCTTTGTAAATCACTATCCCGAGGGTTGATTAGGATTTGATAGCTTGAAGTGGATATCATAGTGTTGATAGCTTTGAGTGTGTAAGTCATTTTCGTATAGTGGATTTGCTTTACCGGTGGTTGTGGTATCAACCCGTGGATGTTTCCTCTTTGAGGATTTACCACGTAAAAACTTTGTATCCCATTTTCGCTTTTAGTTTTTGTTATCTTCCATATTCTACTTGTATTGATTCTCTTGTATATTGATGTTTCACATGTATTGATTCTTTCTATACAATTGCTATATCATTTCAAGTATTCATTTCACTCTTATTTTCGACATTTTTTGAATATTGGAAAAATTTGGAACTATACCTATTCACCCCCCTCTAGGTATAAAACACTATTACTTTAAAAGGAATTTCAAAGGCAGCCATAGAAGAAGATACTTCAGCAAGCGAAACGGGGAGCTCGTGGAACTTAGTGAACATAAGGCCTTCATGAAGGGCCAAAAGGTGGCCAATTTCTGTAGAGAAGCAGCTCACCTTGCTATTTGAGCGCACAACTAACACATTACCTTTATGGTCCTGAATAGCCACCCCTAATCCAATTCTCCTGGTATTCCTACGAAAGGCAACACTGGTGTTGATTTTCAACAAGTCAGAAGGAGGCGTGATCCAAACCGAAGAAGACCTGGAAGTAGAAAGGGGAGGCTAGGGAGAGATAGCCTGCATCGAGTTTGGAAATTTAGACAGGGTTTTCGAAGCCCTGCTAGCCACCAAACCAGAATCTTTAGCCTTCCCACAATTCACAAAAAAGTTCCTGTTATCCTAAACAGCCCACACAATCATACAAGCAGAAGCCAAAGCATCCACCCCAGAATGGTTAGCCAAGACTAGAAAAATATCTTGCACAGAGAGATGCTTCAGGGGAATAACTAGGCCTCCCAAACTAGAACACCTCCAAGCTTTCCTGGTTTCTTTATAATTGAAGAAAGCATGCTCTATAGTTTCCACTTTACCATAGCACCTAATACACCAAAGATCACTCACAATTTTCCTTTTCCGCAAATTTTCGAGAGAGGGAATGGCATTCAAGCAAGTGCGCCAGACAAAATTTTTTACCTTAGGGGGAATATTAAGCTTCCACAAACAGCTCCACCATTTACTAGGTAAGAAAGAAGGGGAAACACACTACTGATAATGTTCTGTGAAGCACTGATGTAACCACTTTTGACCGAATAAACTCCATTTTTATCAAAATGCCATCTGAGAGTATCTTGACCACCCTTCAAGCTTATCGGGATGGAAAATACCACTTCCTGGTCAATCGGAAGCTGAACCTGATTCAGTTTATCATGGTTTCAACCCTGGCGTGAACTCTCCATTAGCCCAGACACACGTAAGCCTGATCTAGGATCAAAAGTCACCAGTTTGAAAGAGTTCGGACGAGGGATCCACTTATCTTTAAAGACATCGATGTTCTCCCCATCTCCCAAAACCCACCTGAGCCCCTTATCAAGAAGATCCCTGCTCCACGTTAAACTTCTCCATAGATGAGAGCAGCCAGCCTTGGTAGGGGTTGAAAGGAAGTCCTGATTGCTGAAATACTTAGATTGAAGGACCCGGGCAGCTAGCGAATTCTTGAAGGTGAGGGTGCCCCAAGCTTGTTTCGCTAAGAGGGCCTGATTAAAAAGAGAAATGTCCTTGAATCCCAAACCCTCATGGCTCTTAGGAAGGCACATTTTCTTCCAGCTAACCCAACTAACCTTTCATTTCCCATCTTTGGAACCCCACTAGAACTTTGAAGCCATCGCTCCGAGATCATTGCAAAGACTGATCGGAATCTTAAACATACTCATCGTATAAGTAAGCATGGCTTGGGCCACCGCCTTGATAAGCACCTCTTTACCCCCGTAAGAGAACCTATTCCCATTCCAACCATGAATCTTATTATCCACTCTCTTTGATAACATTGAAAAGCTTCCTCATATTTCTGCTCACTATTGTAGGGAGCCTGAGGCACGAGTCTTGGGTGTTACTCCCATCAATCTCAAGCAGCTTCTGAATCCCTCTTTTAGTGGCAGCAGACACCTTTAGGTTGAAAGTAATTGAAGACTTATTCAGATTAGTTTTCTGCCTAGAGCCTTTCTCATAGATATCCAAAATAGTCTAAATTCGATCACAACTCGCTTTTGATGTTTTGTTGAAAAACATATTGTCATCGGCGAAGAAGAGGTGGCTAATGAGGGGACTCCCTCTCTAGCTCCTAACACCAAAATCTGCCCCTTTCTCTCAGAATTTATAATTAGACCCGAGAGCGCCTCGGAGCATAAGAGGAACAGAAAAAGGGATAGGGGACACCCCTGACTCAAGCCTCTGGAAGGGATCACGGAGCTAACAGCCTTACCGTTGAGATGGAAGACAAGAGTGGAAATTGAGATGCAGTCTAACACAAGATTGATCCACTTGGAAGGGAAATTCATCTTCTTCATCACGGCTGATTGGAAGACCCACTCCACCCTGTTGTACGCTTTGCTCATGTCAAGCTTCAACGCCATGTGTCCATTTTTCTTCGATTTTTTACGCTCCAAAGAATGGAGGATTTTGAAAGCAATTAGAGCATTATTGAAAATCTGTCTCCTCGAGACAAAAGCTGACTGAGAGTGAGAGATAATATGGGGCAGAAAGCCCTTCAATCTGGATGCCATGGCTTTTGTAATTACCTTGTAAATGAAGTTACACAGCGAGATGGGACGAAATTGTTGGATCTGTGTTGGGTTCTTAACTTTTGGGATAAAAATCATGTTAGCCCCATTGAATTTTCTAATGGACTTTTCACCATTTAGCACTCGGAGACAAACATTGGTCACATCACTTCCAACCAGACCCCACTATTTTTGGAAGAAAATCGCATGGAAACCATCCGGGCCGGGAGCTTTCGTGGGGTCTAAACCAAACACAACAGCTTTCACCTCCTCAACCGTAAAAGGCAATATCTAACGCAAAACTCATCTCCTCTATCAAACTGTTCTTAATGTCTTTGGAGGCATTCAGGGTGTCACTAGTAGTTGGATTAGAAGAACTGAAAAGGGCAGAGAAGAAACCACTTGCAATCTTGGTCAAACCTGTTAGGATTATGCTCAATAGTAAGAATGTAATAATGTTTTTGATAATCTTTTCATATTAATAAAGTGATTTCTGGTTAAACAAATCTTATAACATTTATGGTTTAAATTATTATAATTGTCAAAAGTAAATAATCATAAGGTCAAAAGACTATGAGAAAAGAAGTATTGTTTATACATCTGGATATGTATAAGGTAGACACAATTTTTTAGTTAATCTTGAATAATGTTCACAACTTAAGATAAATGTTGTGCACCTTTATCTTGTTAAAGTTGTGGATTCTTTTGCTAGCATTTGAGTGGGATCAAATGTGTTATGATGAGTCTAAAATCATCAAAGTGTAATGTCTTTAGGCAAAAGAATCTAGTGCACTAGGTGCATTGAATAGGATCATAGTGAAACACTTTATCCATAACCGTCAGTGGAGAAAAGTTTTCACTTGAGGATAATCGGAGAGTCTATCTTAATCTTGAGATAAATGATGGACTTATGGTTACAAGTGTTATCATTTGAGCTATCAATGAGTACGATTATATAGAATAGTCTATCCTCGATAGTTTGGTAGTATTCATTTGCTAATCGATAGAGGACTTCATTTATAGATATGGACATCATGGCTCCATTTGTTAAATGAGAGTATAATATTATCATATGGATATTTTGAGGTACTGGATATTAAATCTTATTGTTGAGTTTTCGATAGCGTCTATTAAAATATGACTTCTGGACAAGTCAGAATATCCAAGTTCAAAATATGTTCATATGAGTAAATATGGTAACTAGGAGACCTATAGGCGGTCTATGAGCTCTTGGCGATTGTTGATATTATTCACGAGGATACACTATCTCCAATATGATTGTCTAGGGTATGAATGAGAAACATTTACTTATTCTATCTTTATTTAAGAGTTCAATTTTAGTTCTTTATGGAAATGAGTTAAAATTAATAGATTGAACCTAAATGAATCATTTGTTGATTATGATTGAGTTATGTCTATTAAAGCTTAAATTTAGATAGCCCGCCAAGATCCCCAATCCACACGAACTTGCATGGGTCACTTGATATATTATACCGGACTAATTATGGGTCCATTTAGAATTGTATTAAAGCATGTGGACTTGTTTCTTTAAGAATCTGTCTAGTTCACATGTGGGCTTTTAATTAAGGTACAATGGATTTAATAAAATGGAAAAAACAATATATAGCCCATGTTATGCACTTGGGCGGCAAGGCTAGTGTATTAGTCTATTATATTATATTATTTTATTATTTAATTAAATGGAAATTAATTAATTAATTATTTAATTATTTAATTAAAAGTCAAAATCTTTTTCTAACTAGGAAATAAGTTTCTTAGTGTTATACTATTATTGGTAGTATAATAAGAATCAAAGACTTTATTTGGTAAGTAGATAAATAAAATGAATTTATTTATCTAATCAAATTAGGAAGTTTTTGATATAATCATAATTAATAATACACTAAAGAGTTGGATTAGGGTTTGAATTCTAAAGTTGATAGGTATTGTGGTGAAACACAAATCCTCTTTTGGGGAGGATTTTGGCTACATGGATGAATCCTCTTTAGGAGAGGATTTCGGCCAACCCTAATATTTTTAGGGGAAGATTTCAACCAGCCCTAATCCTCTTGGGGTGAGGATTTCAGCCACCATATATATACCCCATCATAGAATTCGGCCACCCTAATGCTTGCTTAAGAGTTATTTTTCTTTTGCTTGGAAAATAAAATCCAACTCTAAGACATATTGTAGAATTCGGCCAAGAGGAAAAAGAAAGGAGAATCGTTTTATTTCGATAGTGCATAGTAGCTTTTACATCAAAAGGCTTTGTACACAATTTTGAATTAGGTTCATGCGAGTTTCGATCAAAAGATTGAGAATTCACAAGTGACCGAACGTTCTTCGTTTTCTCTTGGAAGTTTTTGTGACTAACAAAAGAAAAAGTTTTTTGTAATCCATCCTTAGGTACACAATTCAAAGAAAGGGAGTCTACACTCTTAGGTGATTCACGTTCGTGATTGGATTGGAAGATCTTACGGATTACGATCGACGCAACATCAATTGTCACATGAAAAAGGTACGATACTGCTATTATATGTTAATTAATCAAGGGTTAAGGTTCATCTTTAAAAAGGAAATTTTTTAAAATATGCATATCAAATTTTCGCTTCCGCCACATGTATTTTCCCTACAATAGGTATCAGAGCCTGGTTGTACCCTTGATTAATTGATGTATATATACGTGAATCTATTTCTTTTATTGTGAATATATATGTTTTTAGAAAGAGATGACACTCTAGGTATTCTCATATATAATTTCATTGGAATATATGGATTTATATAGTTATTATAATATGATTTGTTGTTGCTCGATTTTGGTCCTAGAATTTCAATGTATTTTTGTTTTGGAATTGTAACAAGAAGGGTGGCCTATTATCGTCATAATTTCCTTCTTGGTAGTTGCTAGTTTTTTATTTTATTTTATTTTTTTGTTTTTTTATAGATATTGTATTAAAAAATACTGCAGTAGATATTGTATTAAAAAAAATACTGCAGTAAATATTATATTAAAAAAAAATACTGCAGTAATATATAATTAAAAATTCTGCTGTAATATATTCAAATATCGAAGTTTCAAAGAGTTGAAGAATTGGAAGCAAAAAAAAGGAAGCAACCGGTACCAATCCCACACCATGCGCACCAAAGCAACAATCGAGCATGCAAACAGGCGTGCAACTGCGTTTGTTGTGGTTTGCGGCGCACGGCTGCCCATGGGGCTGGGTGCATGCGCACGTCCATGGGTGGGGCAGCCAAGGTGCACACACGAGACCGTCACTTGAAGACTTGTTCGTCAAGTTAGGGTTTTTGTATTTCCAACAAATGTAATTTACTTTTTTTTCTAGGATGGACCAAAATTGTGGCTATTTATTTTTCCGTAAATATTACAATATTTGTTATTGTTTGATAATATGTCATATAGAATAGAAGTGCCACTCATATATCTCTTTTGGTATGAACATGCATTGAATGATTTAGGTATCTAATTGGTATCTAGATAACTTGGTAAATCATTCTATGGAATTTAATCACATGCCTTAAATAATTGAGTGGGAGAAGGTGTTTTGAAACACCTATGGCCTCTAAGGTTAGTTGAGCTTTATGTTTTGTGTGATAACCCCCCAAGGGGTATCCATAAATGGAATTTAGCAAGATACTTCATTACAAGGATAAACTAAAGAATTGACTCAAACGAGATCTACTCTCAAAAGAGGGATCTCAAAGGAGGGATTTTCGTGAGAGAAAATATTGAAAGTCGATATCTTGGTAACACACTAAATGTGATTTTATTGATATCCTCCCTAGAGTTCTTGTCAATAAAATCGCAAGGTTAAAATTGAAAACGTTGGTTATTATGTTAACAATTAGGTGGGATCTAGTCCAACTAGTAAATAGTACGAACTCCCAAAGGAGGCGTGACATTTATGGGTGACCGTTGAATTTTTATGATTGAATTATTTATTTAATTCAAGATAAATATTCAAAAGTGCTTTATCATGATTATTTACTTATATATATTTTTGTTTTATTCAGAAATCATGACCCCATTCTTAATCAACATCCTACAAGATAATACTTTAACTGGTGATAATTATGTCACATGGAAAAAGAAAATTGGGCTGTTGCTACAAGCTGAAAAACATAAGTTCGTCCTAACTGCACCTAAACCACTTGCTCCTACTTATGAATCTACTGTGATGTAAAGAGATGAGTATAAACAGTGGAAGACTTTAGATGATATGGCCAAATGTTACATTATGGCCACTATCTCCGACGTGTTGCAATAGCAACATGAAGGAATGGAGACTACTGCTGATATAATGATGTCTTTAGAAGAGATGTTTGCTATGAGGTCTAGGTTGACTAAGAGAGAGGCAGTGACTGCTTTTATGAATCTTAGGATGAAACCTAGACAGGTTGTGAAAGATCACATGATGAAAGTCATAGCACATCTCAACATTGCAGAACTTAATGGTGCTGAGATAGATGGTGAGACGAAAATTGACATGATTGTCAACTTACTGTCAGATTCCTTTGATCAGTTCAAGTTGGACTACACCTTGAACAATAAGGAATACACCTTGCAAGGCCTGATGCAAGATGTTCAAAGCTTTGAAAAGATCCTTATGAAAAGCAAAGGTCAAGAGATTCATATGGTTGGTAAAGTTGCTACTATTAAGACCCGTAAGAAGGTCAAGAAACAATAGAAGAAAAAGAAACTTGGGCCTACTAAGAAGGAGACCAAGAAAGTAACCAAGATAAAAGAGAAGTGCTTCATTTGTGGTGAAAAGGGACATTGGAAAAGTAATTGTCCAAAGTCTCAAAACAAGAAGGAACAAGGTAATGTTAATTATCTTGAAACATGTTTTCTGGTAGATTTGACAGATTCTTGGATCATAGACTTTGGAGCCACTAATCATGTTTGTTATTCCTTGCAGGGGTTCCAGGAAAGGAGAAGGTTGAGTAAGAATGAAATCAACTTGCGATTGGGCAACGGAGCGTTGTTGTCTGCCAATGTAGTGGGAGATATTAGAGTTAATCTAGATTCTAGTAAGCATTTAGATTTGATAGACTTTTATCATGCACCTCAATTCAAGAGGAATTTATTTTTAGTTTCTTGTTTGAATAAATTTGGATATTCGATTACTTTTAATAAAGATTTAATTATTAGTAAGAATAACAAATTTTTTTGCAAAGGTACACTGGAAAATGGTTTATTCTTTTTGTATAGAAATATCTCTCACTTGTTAGACACAGAAACAACAGAACCTAATCATAAAAGAGTAAAATTATCAAAAGATGAAACCTACCTATGGTATTTGCGCCTAGGTCATATTAACCTTAATAGGATTAAAAGATTGGTTAGTGATGGACCTTTAAGTGACTTAAAGGTTGATGAATTATCAACTTGTGAATCTTGTTTGGAAGGTAAAATGACCAAAAGATCGTTTACGACCAAAGGCACAAGAGCCACTGAATGTTTAAGATTAATACACACTGATGTATGTGGTCCTATGAGCATTCAAGCTAGAGGTGGATATGAGTACTTGATCACTTTCATAGATGATTACTTGAGATTTGACTATGTGTATCTCATGAGACATAAGTCGGATGCTTTTGACATGTTCAAAGCATTTAAAGCTGAAGTAGAAAATCAGCTTGGGAAACACATAAAAATCTTGAGATCTGATCACGGTGGAGAATATTCTCTGGTGAGTTTCAGTAATATCTTATTGATAATGGGATTATTTCTCAGTTTTCTATACCAGATACACTTCAACAAAATGGGGTAGCAGAAAGGAGAAATATAACTCTTTTGGACATGGTTATGTCTATGTTGAGTTATTCAACGCTTCCTATTTCTTTTTGGGGATATGCTTTACAAACTGCAATATATATTCTAAACAATGTACCATCTAAATCGGTTCCTCAAACACCGCGAGTTGTGGACTGGGCGAAAACCTAGTTTACAACACTTAAGGATATTTGGTTGTCCTGCGCATGTGTCAAAAGGAAAGATAGAAAAGATGGACCCCTGTTCAGAAACATGCATATTTGTGGGGTATCCAAAAGGAACTAAAGGATATTATTTCTATAGTCCTTTAGATCTTAAAGTATTTGTTTCGACAAATGCCAAATTTCTAGAAAAGGACTATATGAATGATTTTGTACCTAAAAGTAGAATTGTCCTGAATGAGATGTCAGGAGATACAATTCCACAAGAGGTTACACAACCTGACCCAATTGTAAGTTCCACACCATCATAAAATCAACAACCTACCATTCCTCGTCGTAGTGGGAGGGTTAGTAAACAACCTGAGAGATACATCGGTCTAGGAGAATCAGTGGAGAATCTCCCAGATGACAATGATCCCTACACGTATAAGGAAGCAATGGAGGACATTGATTATCGCCATTGGCAAAAGGCAATGCAATCCAAAATTGAATCCATGTTCAATAACAAGGTTTAGTCCCTTGTAGACTTGTCTAAAGGGATAAAACTCATTAGGTGCAAGTGAGTATACAATAGGAAAAGAGGTATGGATGGAAATGTGGAAACCTTTAAAGCTAGATTGATAGCTAAAGGTTACACACAGAAAGAAGGTATCAATTACGAGGAAACCTTCTCTCCCGTGGTTTGCTTAAATCCATTAGGATACTCTTATTCATTGCATCATCTTTAGACCTAGACATTTGACAAATGGACGTCAAGACAGCTTTCCTTAACGAAAGTCTTGACGAAAGCATCTATATGATTCAACTAGAAGGATTTATTGAAAAAGGCCAAGAGGAAAGGGTATGCAAGTTGCAAAAGTCCATATATGGATTAAAGCAAGGATCCAGATCCTGGAACATAAGGTTCGATCAAGTTGTGAAAGGTTTTTGATTTATTCAAAACCTTGACGAACCCTGTGTATACAAAAGGATTAAAGACGACAAGTTGGTTTTCCTAGTTCTTTATGTTGATGATATACTACTCATCAGAAAATGATGTAGGTGTATTAACATCAGTAAAATAATGGTTAGCAAAACAATTTGATATTAAGGACTTAGGAGAAACAAGTTTCATTCTTGGTATCAAAGTAATAAGGGATAGAAAGAATAAAACGATTGCATTATCCAAAACTTCATACATAGATAAAATCTTGTCTAGGTTCTCCATGCAAAATTCCAAGAACGGTATGTTACCTTTTAGATATGGAATCAAACTTTCTAAGGAACAAGTTCCTAAGAATGAGCATGAAAGAGCAATCATGAGTAGAGTTCCATATGCCTCGATAGTTGGAAGTCTCATGTATGCGATGCTCTATACTACATTAGACCATATATTTGTTTTGCTATTGGCATAGATAGCAGGTTTCAATCGAAACCTGGTCCTGATCACTGGAAGGCAGTCAAACATATTTTCAAGTATCTCAAGATAACGAGAGATCATATGTTTGTATACTATGGAGGGGATTTAATTCCCGTTGGGTATATAGATTCTGACTTAGTGGGCACCTAGAGAACATGGGGATGAGAGATATGACACACTTACTATAGTGCACGTGGGAGATTGTTAGGATTATGCTCAATAGCAAGAGTGTAATAATGTTTTTGACAATCTTTTCATATTAATAAAGTGATTTTTGGTTTAACAAATCTTATAGCATTTACAGTTTAAATTATTATAATTGTCAAAAGTAAATAATCATAAGGTCAAAAGACTATGAGAAAAGAAGTATTGTTCGTACATCCAGATATGTATAAGGTAGACACAATTCTTTAGTTAGTCTTGAATAATGTTTACAACTTAAGAAAAAGGTTAGGCACCTTTATCTTGTTAAAGTTATAGATTCTTTTGCTAGCATTTGAGTGGGATCAAATGTGTTATGATGAGTCTAAAATCATCAAAATGTAGTTTCTTTGGGCAAAAGAATCTAGTGCACTAGGTGCATTGAATAAGATCACAGTGAAACACTTTATCCATAACCGTCAGTTGATAAAAGTTTTCACTTGAGGACAATCGGAGAGTCTATCTTAATCCTAAGATAAATGATAGACTTATGGTTACAAGTGTTATCATTTGAGCTATCAATGAGTATGATTATATAGCATAGTCTATCATCGATAGTTTGGTGGTATTCATTTGCTAATCGATAGAGGACATCATTTATAAATATGGATATCGTGGCTCCATTTATTAAATGAGAGTATAATATTATCATATGGATATTTTGAGGTTTGGATATTAAATCTTAATGTTGAGTTTTCGATAGCATCTATTGAAACATGGCTTCTGGACAAGTCAGAATATCCAAGTTCAAAATGTGGTCATATGAGTAAATATGGTAACTAGGAGACCTACAGACGGTCTATGAGCTCTTGGCGATTACTGATATTATTCATGAGGATACACTATCTCAAATATGATTGTCTAGGGTATGAATGATAAACATTTACTTATTCTATCTTTATTTAAGAGTTTAATTTTAGTTCTTTATTTAAATTTAGATAGCCCGCCAAGATCCCCAATCCACACAGACTTGCACGGATCACTTGATATATTTTAACAGACTAATTATGGGTCCATCTAGAATTGTATTAAGGCATGTCAACTTGTTTTTTTTAGTAAGAATGAGTCTAGTTCACATGTGAGCTTTTTATTAAGGTCCAATGAATTTAATAAAATGGAATATATATATATATATATATAGCCCATGTTATGCACTTGGGCGGCAAGGCTAGTGTATTAGCCTATTATATTATATTATTTTATTATTTAATTAAATGTAAATTTATTAATTTATTAATTACTTATTTAATTAAAAGTCAAAATCTTTTTCTAACTAGGAAATAGGTTTCTTAGTGTTATACTATTGTTGGTAGTATAATAAGAATTAAAGACTTTATTTGGTAAGTAGATAATAAAAGAAATTTATTTATTTAATCAAATTAGGAAGTTTCTGATATATTCATAATTGATAATACATTAAAGAGTTGGATTAGGGTTTGAATTCTAAAGTTGATAGGTATTTTGGTGAAACACAAATACTCTTTTGGGGAGGATTTTGGCTACATGGATGAATCCTCTTTAGGAGAGGATTTCGGCCAACCCTAATATTTTTAGGGGAAGATTTCTGCCAGCCATAATCCTTTTGGGGTGAGGATTTCAGCCACCATATATATACCCCATCATAGAATTCGGCCACCTAAATGCTTACTTAAGAATTATTTTTCTTTTGCTTGGAAAATAAAATCCAACTCTAAGACATAGTGTAGAATTAGGCCAAAAGGAAAAAACAAGGAGAATCGTTTTATTTCGATAGTGCACTAGTAGCTTTTAAATCAAAAGGCTTTATGCACAACTTCGAATTAGGTTCACGTGAGTTTCAATCAAAAAATTGAGAATTCACAAGTGACCGAACGTTCTTCGTTTTCTCTTGGAAGTTTTTGTGACTAACAAAAGAAAAAGTTTTTTGTTATCCATCCTCAGGTACACAATTCAAAGAAAAGGAGACCACACTCCTAGGTGATGCAAATTCGTTATTGGATTGGAAGATCTTGCGGATTACAATCGACACAACGTCAATCGTCACTTGAAAAAGGTACGATACTTTTATTATATGTTAATTAATCAAAGGTTAAGGTTAAGGTTCATCTTCAAAAAGGAAAATTTATAAAATATACAAATCAATTTTTCGCTTCTGCCACGTGTATTTCCCCTACAAAACCTTCCTTTGATTCATGGGGGTTGCCATTAGCATCGCAGAGACTAGAGATATAGTTTTTCTTCTTTCTAGCTGTGGCTCTTTCGTGAAAGAATTTTAAGTTCCTATCTCCGGCCAGGAGCCACTCAGTTCTGGAACGCTTTCTTCAGAAGATCTCTTAACTATCTAACAGGCCCTCTACTATTTTCTCGAGCTGTCTAATTTTGGTCATGACACCCGGCTTACCATAGCTGCGGGTAAAGCTTTTCAATTTCTCTATTAGACTCCTCAACATGTTTCCCCAAGTTTCCGAACCTAGCCTTACTCCAACCACTCAGACTAGAAGCACTGTTGCTGAGCTTAGTTTGAAGATTACTAATATGGTCCAGATTTTCGGTAACTTTCCACGCCTTAGAAACCGTAGAACTGTAGTCATCCTCCTTGATCTAAAATGGTTCAAAACGAAAATTCCTCCCTCTCCTGCTAAGGAAAGGAGCATCAGTAGCACGTCATGAGAATTGGACGGATGTCCGACAAGTAGAACCCCAAGTACGAGACTATCATAGTTCTGAACTTATCCTTCCCTTGATTGTTCGTTAGAAATCTATCTAGCCTCTCCTGGATGTTGTTATCACCGTCTCTTTTGTTGTTCCAGATGTATCTTGGGCCAAAGAAACCAATGTCCGAGAGCTTACAATCATTAACCACTTGATTGAATTGGAACATACCTGTAAACGACTTCTATGAGCCTCCTAATTTATATTTCATACTCAGCACCTCATTGAAATCCCCACCGCAGACCTAAGGGAGATTATCTATATCTTTAAGGCGACGCAAGAGCTCCCAAGAGGACTTCCTCTTACCAGCATTAGGTTTACTATAGAAACCCGTAAAGCACTAAGTAAAATCATCCTCCATCCACACTCGCGCATCAATGTGACCCAATGAGAAGGAGAGAATATTTACCATACTGGAATCCTTCCATAAGAGCAGAATGCCCCCACTATTCCCTATACTGTCAACACAGAAACACCCGTTGTACCCCAAGTGAATCTCTATACTTACAATCTTAGAACCATTGAGTTTTGTCTCCGACATTTGTACAATGTCTAGAGAATGTTTTTTGAGCAGCCTTAACAAGGCCGCGAATGCCCAGGGGTTTCCCAGCCCCCGAACATTCCAACACAGACCTATCATTGTTCTTGGCGGGCCTAGACCTTAAGCTCCACCGATATCTGAATTCCCGAATTGGGACTTGAAATCTTCCATTTCTTGCTGTCTCTTAGTGGTGGCAATGTGGGCCGGCATGACACACATGTGCTGGGTCGAATGAGCCTGTTTTTGAAAATGGGCTCGGCTTGGCACGGCACAGCAACTTGATGTGCCGAGCCGAGCCGGCCCATTTTTAGAAACGAGAGGCCCAGCACGTGCTGCTAGCACGTGCCACATGTGCCGGGCTGACGGGCCAGGCCGGGTCGGCATGTGCCACCTATTGTTTTTATTACTTTTTTTAAAATTTAGATATTTTAATTCAATTTAGTAAATATTAAATATATATTTTGTTTAAATAATTTAAATAATGTTATTTTAATTGTAATTTGTCTATTTTATTTATTATTTTAGTGTAATTAAGAAAATAGATAGATTTATTATTTCTTTTAATAAAATAATTTAAAGAATAAATAAAGATAAAATATTAAAGAAAATAAAAAATACATGAAATTATGAAAATATGAAATGAAAAATTATTTTTTTATTTTGGATTTTCATTATTACATGGTTGCCTACTTGCTTCATTAAAAACCTTTCCAAGAAAAACCCAGTGAGATAAAAACTTGGTAAGGGAAAAAGAGCACAATCTCTACTCTCTAATTCTGTAGCATAATGCATAAGCGGAGTTGTAACGGGCCCATCTCGGTTCCGTTATAGTTATGTCCGGGTTATAGTTATAGTATCGATCTGTCCGTGTCCAGCCATGCATTTGCTCATATACCTTTGCAAATTACCGGTTCCCAACTTAGAAATACAACTAGTAAATAAGAGTTTACAAAACTTACAACGATATTTTGTTGTGACCCTATCGTCTGTGTTTGGTATTTCTTCTTTATCAAAACACTGCCATATGTTTGAATTTGAAATGTGATTGGGAGGACGTGATGTCGGTGTTGCGCCGGAACCAGAAGGTCCCGCTATCGTTTCCGTCAGAAATTGAGGATAATTATGATCCATTTCCTACAATATAGTAATATACTAAGCATTTAATCATAAATATAGTAATATGCTACTTATTAGTTATTACTTTTTACTAAGTATTTAAATTTAATCATAAATATATTAAGCATAAAAATATTAAAATTTATAACAAAGCATAAAAATATTAATTCATAAATATACTAAGCCTAAAGCCATAAATATTAAATATACATAAAACATAAGAATAAATATCAAAATTAATAACTAAGCATATATATATATATATATATTATATAAATATAAAATTTAAAAACTAAAACATAAAATCAATTAATAACATTTAAAGGAAAAACATATCTTTGAGCTTTGATGCCTTGGTGAGTTGGTGGAGAGATTAGAGAATAATATTAGTAATATAGTATTATAAATTTAGAATAGTAGATTAGTAGATAGTAGTGTAGAGAATAGAGAGAATGAGAGATTGAGAGATTGAGAGAAAGTGTATGGAAATTGGAATGGGTGGGGGTATTTATAGAAAAATTTGAAATGTGGGAAAAAATATAAAATAGAAGAGATGAGGGGGCAAAATGAAATTTTTGAGCATTTTTTCAAAATGTGACCATTTGTTGACGTCTGCAACGATCAAAATTTTTAAAAAAATAATAAAAAAACTGAGTTGCCAACGGTAAAAAAATAAATATAACAGTCGGGCTGCCGGGCCGAGCCCGTCTGCCTTGCAGGCCGGTCCGAGTCGACCCGGCAGGCCGATCGGTTATTTATTTATTTATTTTTTGATTTTTTCCAATATTTTAATTCAATTGTTAGTTTGTTTCTTTGTTATGTTACATTATAATATTGTTTAAATTGTTACATTATAATATTGTTTAAATATTTTTAATTGTAATTTGTCTATCTTATTTATTATTTTAGTCTAATAAAAAAAATGTAGAAAATAGAAAGATTTATTATTTTATTTTAAAAAATAATTCAAAGAATAAATAAAGCTAAAAGTTTAAAGAAAATAAAAATAGATGAAATTATGAAAATATGAAATGAAGAATTATTTATTTATTTTGGAGTCTCAGTATTACATATTGATATGATTGCCTCATTAAAAACCTTACCAAGAAAAACCCAGTGGGATAAAAACTTGGTAAGGGAAAAAGAGTGCAATCGTATTACAAGTTAATGTACATGTATAACCTAGAAGTCCTAGATTTGGTTACTGCTGGAACTCTCTTCGACATATAAATTACTAAAATTTTGAATAAGTTGTTCGTCTACTGTTTCATTTTGCAACCTCTTTCGAGCATGCTCCCAATCCCGAATGCGTGCCAATACCTCCACCATCTTTGGAGTCAAAGAACTTCTTCTTTCTTCAACAATTCTTCCAGTCGTGCTGAAAACCTGTTCTGAGGAAATAGTGAAGACAAGGATAACCAGTACGTCACGTGCTAGGTGTGACAGGACCGGATATTTATAGCTGTAGGTTTTCCACCATACCAACATATCAAATCCTTTCTCTCTCAAATCTGTCGTCGAATTGAGCTTCAAGGTAGCTTTTTAGTTCGGCACCGGAAGTTACACCAGCTCGTGAAGAAGAAGAACTTGATGAGCCTACTTTTTTTCGGCGTTTTAGAATGTTTCAACTTGTCTGATTCGGGAGTGTGTCTGGTTCTTCTAATGGTTGTTGCGTAACGTCGCCATACCTGTGCTCATAAGAACTAAAAACTTCGAACAACTGGGTTCGAATGTCAATAACCTATGTAGAATAATCTATGCTCAAAATTTCACCAAGATACTCTAGTCTCTCTAGTCTCTAGCAATGCTTCAAAACCCGATAATTTAACCCTAGGATCTATTATAACACCTAAAGCATAAAGTAAAGAAATTGTAGACCAGTATTTATTAAACTTGGTTTCCATGGCAACAACTGTAAGGCCTAAGATATCATCTCCCCTATAATTGTTTAACAATTCAGACATTTCCACAATATGATGGATTGCCAGGGAAGATGTGGGGTAATAGACCCCGAAAAGAGTTATAGTGGAATCGTAAAAAACCTTTAAAAATTCAACAAAGATCTTTGCCACATGCCAATCACCAAGGGTGAGTGCTGGATGGCCAAGTTTGGACATTTTCATGTTATAAAAACCTAAAATAGGTGTATCATAATCTAAAGCGTTTTGCAGCATTAAGTAAGTAGAGTTCCACCTTACCGGCATATCTGTTAGGAATCTTCGAGGTCGTAGACCAAAGGTTTTACAGTATCTACCAAATTAATTCAATCTTGGATTAGAACTACAGATCCAAGCAAGGGCATCTCTGATGCGATCTATACGATCACCTACTACCTTTATACCAGACTGTACAACTAAATTAATGATATGACATGCACACCGTTGATGGAAGAAATAACCCCCATGTTATAGGATTTTTTTTTTTCAAAAAACAATACAATATAGCGAGTATTTGCAGATGCATTATCTAATGTGATAGAAATGATATGATCAGTTATTTCAAAAGTTTCTAAAACATACGTAATGACATTAAAAATATTTCTTACGGTATGTGCATAATCCATAGGACGAAAACCAAGAACTTTTTTTTTTTTTTTTTTTTTTGTAAATTCCAATCAGAGTCTAAATAATGTCCCGTGACAGTTAAATAGTCCTGTTTAGAACATACGATCAAAATATCGGAAGTTAATGCAATAGAGACAGTTAGCTGCTGTAATTCAACCTTCAACTGATCTCGTTAGGTTTGAAAACATTTTATCAAATTGTTCCTAGTAGTGTTTCTAGAAACAATTTTAAATTTGGGGATTGTATGCAGTTTGAATAAATTCTTCGTAAAAAACATTATCACCGAAATTAATCGGTTGATCATTGCATGCAATGTAACGTGCCATGGACTCTCTAACAACCAAAGGGTCATAATGCCATGTTGAAACGGACCCGTCTGGGTGCCGTTGTAATTGTGTTTGGGTTGTAGTGTCTACCTGTCCGTGTGCAGGCATGTATTTCTCCATATGCCTTCGTAAATGACCAGTCCCCCCCTTAGAAGTGACATAGTGCTTAGGACAAAACCTACATTGAGCTATGTCCATGACTTGACCATATGACATAGTCTTCTATACTATCTCAAAACATTGCCATATGTTTGATGTGTACCTTTTAGGTTCGGGAACACGTGATTTCGGTGTTGCGCAGGAACCAGAAGGTCCCGTTGCTGTAGCTGTCGGCCTAGAAAGGTCATAATAATCGTCTTCCATGTTAAGACCGTCCAAAAATTGAGGATGATATTCCATTTCCTACAATACAAATATTAACTCATTAGTCATTAAAAACTAAGCATAAGACTAAGCATTTAATCATAAATGTACATATACTAAGCATAAAAATATTAAAATTAATTACTAAGCATTTAATGATAAATATACTAAGTAAAAAAAATATTAAAATTAATTACTAAACATAAAAATTAAAATCATCAATTTACTAACCATAAACATTAAAATTAATTACTAAACATAATAAGCATACAAATATTAAAATTAATTACTAAGAATTTAATGATAAATATACTAAGTATAAAAATATTAAAATTAATTACTAAGCATTTAATCATAAATATACCAAGCATAAAAATATTAAAATTAATTACTAAGCATTTAATCTTAAATATACATATACTAAGCATAAAAATATTAAAATTAATTACTAAACATAAAAATTATTTACTAACCATAAACATTAAAATTAATTACTAAACATAAAATCATAAATATAATAAGCATACAATTATTAAAATTAATTACTAAGCATTTAATGATAAATATACTAAGCATAAAAATATTAAAATTAATTACTAAGCATTTAATCATAAATATACTAAATTACTAAGCATAAAAATATTAAAATTAATTAATAAACATAAAATCAATTTACTAACCATAAAGGCATAAACATTAAAATCATCAATTTACTAACTAAACAAATAATTAAAATATACAAATATTAAAATTAATTACTAGACATAAATTCATAAAATGATAAATTTACTAAAATCAAAGATTCTAAGATTTAATATTAAAATTTATAACAAAGCATACAAATTTTAACTCATAAATATACTAAGCATAAAAAACCCATAAATATTAAATATACATAAAACATAAGAATAAATATCAAAATTAATAACTAAGCATAAATATATTAAGTATAAATATAAAATTTAAAAACTAAAGCATAAAATTAATTAATAACATTTAAAGGAAAAACATACCTTTAAGCTTTGGTGGAGTGATTAGAGAATAATATTAGTAATATAGTATTATAAATTTAGAATGGTAGATTATTAGTGTAGAGAATAGAGAGAGAGTGAGAGTAGAGACTAGAGAGAGAAAGAGAGAGAGAGAGAGAGAGAGAGAGAGAGAGAGAGTAAGAATGAAATTATTAGAGAATAGAGATTAGAGAGAATAATGAAGAGTTGGAGAATGGAGAGAATGAGAGACTGAGAGAAAGTGTTTAGGGAAATAGGAATGGGTGGGGGTATTTATAGAAAACTTAGAAATGTGGGTAAAAATATAAAATAGAAGAGATGAGGGGGAAAAATGAAGTTTTGGAGCAAAAATTCAAAAAATGACTGTTTGTTGACGTCAGCAACGGTCAAAATTAAAAAAAAAATAATAAAAAAATGCTGCCAGCCAATGCCCAACCGTAAAAAAAATAAAAAATGAAAAAAATAAACGTTCGGCCTAGCGGCCAAGCCCGCCGGCTTGTCAGCTCGGTACGAGCCGGCCCGGTAGGCCAAAAAATTGGATCCAGCCCGGGCCAGTCTAGGGATCGTGTTTGGCCTAGCCCGCGATACAAGTAGGCCTTGCCAGGAACAGCCGGCCAGTTTGGGCGGGCTGGCCGTGCTGGGCCCTCCAGGCCCAGCACATTTTGACACCACTACTATCTCTTGACTTTTCTTTTGGAAGATCAAATACCACATTCCTCCTACAGGCTTGGCCTTCCGCTACTGTTCAGAATGTCGACACATCACATTGTTTGTTAAGGAAACTTTGTGAGGCAATTGTGGTTATTTATGGGTTGATCCCTTTCTTGGGTGAGGCAGTATTCTTGTTTGTTGGAGAAGAAGGTTTTTTTTTTCCCTTTAGGAGATCTGTTGGAAGACTTGCTAATCTTGAGCATTTTATGGAGAGGGCTAGAGATTAGCATTGGAGATTCTTGCACTTTTATCTTCACTTCATGGGCGAATCTTTTTCATTTCTTTGATGTTGTTTTTTTTTTTTGGGGTGAAGGGGTTTAGAGGTACTTGATTCCAGAGGATACACAGAAGATCCCACTTGGGAGATTGGGTTGTTGATGATGGATTGGGTCACTTCCTTTTGTGCGAATTGGGTTGGGTTATCCACTAACATCAGCATATTTGAGAGTTCTCTTGTGGACTCACTTATCGAGAGGCCAAAAACCTGGGGTGGTCCTTCTACACCATCAGTTGGCCCATCAATGCTCATTTCATCAGGGTAACTTAACTACTGTTGGAGTAATTGAGTTTACCCTGGTTTACCTCCTCCTTCGAGTTTTGAGTCTCCGCCACACTCTTAACTGGCTGGTACTTCTGAGAGACCAACGATCTCGGTCTCTGACCAACTGACCCAACTCCTTCTGTTTCACGGGATGCCTCAAGGGATCTGGATCTATCCGAAGAGCTTCCATACGCCTATGAATTAAATCTGGATTTCTAACTTTCGGTTATAAGAGCTTTTAACCAAGAACCGTAATTGTTTGGTGATCTTTTTAAAGCCGCTTTCCTTGCTTTTTCATTTAGACATTCTTTAATTCCGTGACCTATTATTCCACACGTAAAACAAAACTCTGGGAGCCTCTCGTATTTCAAGCTAACCATCGTTACTTCTTCAGTTTTACCTAGCTTCAATCTGAGCCAACGTTTTAAAGGTTTGGAGATGTCTAAGTTGACCTTTACTCTTAAGAATTTACCACAACATTCTCTGGATTCTGATGGGATTTTCACTACTACTCCAATATGTTTTGCTAACCACTTAGATGTTCTCTTGTTCATACACACAATTGGGATGTCATGGATCTGCACCCAAAAGTCAACTTTGTTGGACCCTAATCGGGAGATGTTCCCCGAGCCTATTGGTTTTTCTAAGACAATCAAACTCTTCCCAAAATGCCACGGCCCTCTATTCCAAACTCGATTACGATCTTTACAGTTAATGAAATATAACATAAAGATGTTTTCCCCAACTAGCTCAACTTCGACCTGACCAAAAGGGTTCCAGATCTGCTCTATTAGTCCCTTGAATGCCTCTCTATTCACTCTCTTTCCTGATAAAACCTTCCCGACTAAGCGTCGGTCGACATCTTTCACCCCATCAAGCATAGTTTCCTCTGACATTTCATGGACTGCTCCATCTTCATCTGCTAGAGAGAGATTCTCATACAGTTTGGCTATCTCTGCATCACTCATTTTTAAAGGGAAGACTAAAAAGAAAAGAAACTGAGACCAAATTTTAAGCACAAAGAACTAAAAAAATCACCACTACCCATTACTTCTGATCAAAGAAGACAGACGACCTACTTAACCTGGCTATTTTCACACTTTCCCTTTTAGAGAGAGAAAGAAGAGAGACTTCTAGAGTGAAAAGCCCCTCTTAAGTTATTAACACACTCAATTTCATAAACGATAAATTCTTAGGTTTTCCGAGAAAAAAACACAAAGAATTCTTAAATTTTTAAATTTCGAGAAGCTCTATTTCAAGTTGTCAAGTTCTCTCTGTTTCGAATTCTTAACTTCCAAATATTACTTTCACTTCATGCATTCTCTCACAAACAAAGGAACTAAAAAAATTGATTACTTGTTTGATTTACAAGTAATCAAATTTAATTACTAAAAAAAATTTGATTACGGGTTGTGTTTGCTTTTGTTAAGTTTGATTTGGCTTTTAGGCATGCGGGGTGTTAGGATTCTCAGTTGCTTTGTGTAGCTGCTTGTTGTTCTATTTGTTGGTTGTGGAAATGGGTGCTAGTTGCTTGTGTCCTCTTCCTTGCTTTTGTTGTTGTTCGATTGGCCGTTCTTGGCCTTTTTTTATTTTTTATTTTTTATTTTTTATTTTTATTTTTTTTAATAAAGATTGTAGTTCAAATTTGTCCACTTGTTCCTACAAAGTCCTTACAGTGAAACCAACCTTCTTAAACTTTCCTTTCTCACTGTTGACGTTTCTAAACTTGACATGATCTGTAAGAATTCGAATTCTTATATCAGCAGCAACAATTTTCTTTAAAATACCTAAAATTTATGCCAAACAGAATGATAATTGAAGATTTTGATACTTGAAATAGAATTAAGGTTTAATTAGAGTTTTATTTTTATTTTTATTTTTATTTTTTTAATAAAGTGATATAGTTGAAGATATGGTTGTAATTAATGGGGGTACATAGTATTTGATTTATTTTTAATTAAAATATTTTTTCCTTATTGTTAAATTCCTATTGATATATTTTTGTAATTAAATTTTTTATTAAAATATGAGTGTGTCTATCATATTTATGAGTGTCAATATCGACACCATTTATATATATATATATATATTTTCTATTATCAATTCATCCTGACAATAAGTATATCAGGACGAAGAATGTTAACCACTAGATTTACATACTTTGACTCAAAGTGTATGCACTTGTCAAACCTTCTTCATAATCTGTGGTCCACATTCTTCGTCTTGATAGATTTATTGTTAGAACGAATTGACAATAGAAAGACTATATATATATATATGTATATAGGGGTGGAGCTTGAGTGGGTTGTAGCCCACCTAATGTTTTTATTTTTATTTTATTTTATTTTATTTTAAGTTTGAGTTAATTAATATAAAGAAGTAATTAAATCCAAATTCAATTTTTTCTCAGCCCATAATATTTTAATCTTCAACTTAAAACTAAATTCACTAAATCCCAATAAACTAAACTAGCTCAAAAACTTTATCAAAATAGATCATCTAAAATTAAAAATAAATAAACACCCCCCCTTTTCTTATTTCAGGTATCATTATTCGCCTAGATTCCCAAACCCCTCACTTTTTCTTTCTTTTCTATTTTCCTAAATCTCAAACCCTAACCTCTCTTTTATCTAAAATCTCTTAATTTGAAAGTAAATTCCCTCAACTTTAATCTTATTTATTTATATACTTAGAATGAATTTGATTTTAGGTTTTGTATTTTATTATTGAGATTTAAGTTTTGTTTTATAGGATAACAAAGTTAGAAAAGAGAAGAAAGCTAAGATTTATTTTATTTGTGGGGATTTGAAAAGAAAAATATATATCGAAATTTTTTATTGTGTGGTTCACTAATGGTCCACATCATTATCTCTTATTAGGTATATATATATATATAGGGGTGAAATCATAATGAGCCAAAAAATTTATGGACTTATTGTTTTTAGCCACCTATTTATTTTTTATTGTTTTTGTCATTTTTGACCATTTTTGGACAAAATTACCCCTAAATTTGAAATTAAAGAATTAAAAAAAGAAAAGAAAACAAAGAGGAGGGTTTTGTTTTGTCAGGTGCAATTGAATTCTGTCGGGCAACAACCAGAGAAAGAGAGAAAGGAAGAGAAAAAGAGAGAGATTGTTGTTGTTGGTCTCATCGAATCCGCCGCCCCTCTCGCCGTCGGCGCTGACGCCCTTGCTTGTCGACGCAGTCACTCTCGGTCATCGACACCGTCTTCAGCTACAGTCCGACGCTGCTGCTGCTGCCCTCGTTCGTCGAAGCTGCTGCTTTTGCTCGTCGATGCCATCGCCCTTGCTCGTCAACGCCGTCGCCCTCACTCATCGACGCCGTCTTCAGTTACCGGTGAGTTAACCGGCATCAATTTCTTCTATTTCGATTGTATGTGCTTCTATTTATGGGGTTAAAAAAATAAGGTTTCTTAAAAAAAAAAAAATTGATGTATGTTGATACTAAATTATTAAGTAATTTGGGTTCAGATTCACATATTTAATTAACATATTTATGACATTTAATTTACATTTGCACCCTGACAAGATGTGTTGTTGATATCTGATTGCTTTGGTTCTGTACTTTGGGTGTCCTGTGCTTGGCTGTTTTGGTTGCCGTTGGGTTTGTTGCTGGGGTCTTTTTGTCGCGGTTTTGTGTCTTGGGTGGCTGTCTTTTGTTCTAGCTGTTTGTGTGGTCTTTGGCAGGCTTGTTGCCTGGGCTTTTTTGTTGGGTCTCGTCTTGGCTGTTGTTGTTTTCCTGGCTTGGTGCCGTCGTTATTATTGCCTTTTAAAAAAAAAGACAAGATGTGTTGTTGAGATAATCGACAGTGACGATGAATTTGCATTTGCACCTAGAGGAAATGTAAGTGGAAATGAATTGACTTCTCAAAGTTATTTGGATGTGATGATGTTTCATTGACCATTACACACTGTGGGATTTGTTATGCTGATGTTATTTGGACTAGGAATGGACATGGAGATTCCAAGTATCCTTTGGTGCCTGGGTATGTATGTTCCTGATAGTGATTTTCTATAAACTATATTATAGCTCCTTAGAACTAATCAGTTTATGATCATTTTTGATCATTTGCATGATTCTCTCTATGTGTAAACAAGCTCCAATCATGACATCGATTGCGAGTATTGCAATGATGGGCTAGAAAGTCATTGTGTTAAAGGGCCAGTTTACACTTTTAATGACATCAATGCAGATGGTACAATAACAAAAGGAGGATATTCTAGTTACATTGTAGTTCATGAGAGGCAAGTACTTGTAATTTGTTTTTAATTTTATTTTTCCTTTATTCTTGAAAGATTTATTAGATTACTCTGTGCTTGACATCCATGGTTACGAAGATATTAATCTTGTTCCAAATTTTGGATCAACAGGTACTGCTTTACGATACCAAACAACTATCCGTTGGCTTCAGCAGCACCGTTGCTTTGTGCTAGAATAACTGTTTACAGTCCAATGATGCAGCACAAGATGAACCAACCTGGTAAGTCTCTCGGAGTGATTGGGCTTGGTGGTCTTGGTCACATGGCAGTGAAATTTGGCAAGGCTTTTGGATTGAAAGTAACAGTTATCAGTACAAGCACTTCCAAGAAAGAGGAAGCCCTGAATCTGCTTGGTGCAGACAAATTTGCCCTCTCATCTGACCCAGATCAAATGAAGGTAATGACTACATATAAAGCTTCTTAGAAACTATAGTTATAATGATGGCGAGTTTTTTTTTTTTTTTTCTTCTGAAATGGTGTTTTATATACAGAGCTTGGCTAAATCACTTGACTTCATAGTTGACTCCGCATCTCGTGATCACCCGTTTGACCCATACATGTCACTCTTGAAGGTCGTTGGAGTCTACGTCTTAGTGGGGTTCCCCAGTGAAGTCAAATTTAGTCATGTGAGTCTCAATATGGGTATATTGAGAGGTTAATTAAGAGGGATGTGAAGTATCGATTTGTGATCGATATAGAAAATTCCTTGAAATGACAATATGGCGGACAACGGTATTTTATCTTTATTATGATTTTGTAATTCATATATGGGAGCACAAATCATAATTTGGAACCATTTGTGATGAAGCGAGTTTTATAGATAAAAATTGGGCAATATAGCCGATATATGTTTTGCTCTCATGCTGTGAATTGGGCAGTATAGCCGGTATATGTTTTGCTCTTATTATTATTCTGTTTTCATATATTAAGGATTTTAGAAGATCTTATCTTCCTCGACTACTTTCGAAAAATGGTTTTAATGATTGATAAATAAATCAGAAAAAAAAAATGGCATGAATTGATGATCCAGTTATCATATTGTTTTCATGGATCTGTGAAGTGGGTGTCTTTCAAGTGGGGAAACAAGAATATCTGGGCATGTAACTTCAAAATACAATGGCATGTAACTTCGAAATACACTAGTATATAACTTGTGAAGGTCCTGGCATGTAACAATACTGGAATGTTTAGTTTTGCAACTCAGTCATTCAAATAGATACATCATTAAAAACTTGTTAACATGTGCTGCCACTGGAATTTGATCATTTAAGTGGGTGTCTTTCAAGTGGGGAAACAAGAATATCCGAGCATGTAACTTCAAAATACACTGGCATGTAACTTCGAAATACATTGACATGTAACTTGTGAAGGTCCTGGCATGTAACAATACTGGAATGTTTAGTTTTGCAACTCAGTCATTCAAATAGATAAATCATTAAAACTACACTAACATATAACTTCGAGATACACTGGCATGTGACTTCAAAAAACACTGGCATGTAAATTTTTAAGGTCATGGCATGTAAAACTACTGGAATTTGATAAAATAAAATAAAAAAAATACATGAATTCAATACTGTTATTTGGTCTGAATTCAATATTGATATTTGATCACTGAAATAAATTCATTCAATACTGGAATTTGGTCTTCAAAATAAATTCATTCAATACTGGAATCTAACTGAATAAAGTCTACAATAAGAAATACATATAAGAATTAAATCATCATTGCTAATACCTAAGTTGTACAACCAACTTCCGATGCCAACGGACATTTCTGTGAATTGTGGCATTCTTCTTTCATTAAACAACATTAAAATTACAAGAAGAAAAATCCTTATTGGCCAACTAACCAGACCAACTACAAATCTAGCTGCAGATGTGCTACACTGTTACAAGCTCTAGGAATATGAACAAATTTTATATTGCAAAAGCTATGCAACAATAAAACATAAAACTTCTATACACAAAAGAAGTCGCCCCAATCTGATAGCTATAGCCAACCCTTCGAAACTAGTCTTCGCTTCTACTATCTCTTCCTTCGCCGCCCTCCATAGATTATCCTTTTCTTCTCTAGCTCCATTCTCTAGATTTCAAATAAAAAATAAAACTTTTGACAATTTAGCTACAAACCTTGAATATTTGAATCCAACTCACAAAACACAAGAAGTACCTCAATGATATGGTAGTTATGGCCTTTCTAGTGAGAATAGGTGAAGTGTCACCGTCGGCAATTCTCTGAATGTAAGGCTCCAGGTCCTTGTGTGTAACAAGAGGAACACAAGCCTTGAAGCTTTCTGGGTCAATGCTTCCATTCAGACTCAGATTCTGTAAATACTCAGCAGATCCATTTTGGTACATCATCTAAAACAATTGTTTTTTCAGGTTTATAATCTCCTGGGGAAAAAATTCCAAGCAAATACAAAGCTATTATATTATCAAGTAATCAAGTCACAGAAAAAAGAAAACAATAACGTAGTGGGGCAACCTTTGATTGAAAAACAGGGGATTAAACTTCCATATAACTAACCAGAATTGATTTTTATGTCACCTAAAAGCCAAGTCATGTTAATAAAAACTTATTATGTAATGCACAAGAAGGGTAATTGTATTTATACAATTCAACCAACTATAAATTCTCAACAATGTTGCACCCAGTTTTCTTGCTTCAATGAAACATACAATTGAAATTTAAAAATAAACAAGAAACCAAAGAAGCTAAAACTAAAAATTGCAAATAAGCAACCAAGCAAAAACAATAGCAATAGCACAATCTATAAAATTACACACATATATAAACATAGTCATCATTATCTTAAAAGGGTATCAAGTATCTGGAAAAATAAAACGACAAAAATTTACTGGAAAAAAAATAAAGTTACTGGAAATCTGAGAGGTTAGCTAGTGCTTTATTTTACTAAAATCACTAGGGTCTGAACTCTGAACCTGATAAACAAATCCTTCAATCTACTCCTTTTCCTCACTAACCACAGGTCCTTAACAATCTTTCTTCTCAAAATGTCAACTCCAACTAGTAATTTCATGAGATTTTTGCTATTATTTTTTTTTTATTAAAGGCAACTTTATTAGAAGACAACAGCACAAGAAGCAACAACACGCAAGCCACCAAGCTCAGCAAGGGCAAGCAAAAGCACTAGGCAGAAGCCACATGCAACCCCCAGGCAAACAACAAGTCACCCACATAGCACCAAAACAACAAAAACAAGTAGAAAACAACACACCCACACAATCCCAAACAACTAGAACAGAGGAGAAAACAGAGGACGTACAGCCCCCACACCCAGACCCCAAGAGAACAACATAACAGTCAAAAAACACTCCAAACAATTTTTTTCCATTCTCAATTCTGCTTAAACTATCACAAGAACAAATACGTACAATCAACCAATAATTCTAATTTCTAACCACATAATTATAAAAAAAACAGCAGGAGATTGATTTCACTATAAAACAAAATTACCAAATCACATGTAAAATTAAAACAAACTGGCATGTAAAATTAAAACAAACGGGCATGTAAGTTCGTAACAGAAAATAAAAAAATCTGGGTTTCACTAAAAATTGAATCCACTCTCTTAATCTTCATATCAAACAACATATAATTGTAAAAAAACAACAGGAGATTGATTTCACTATAAAACAAAATTACCAAATCACATGTAAAATTAAAACAAACGGCCATCTAATTTCGTAACAGAAAATAAGAAAATCGGGGTTTCACTAAAAATCGAATCCACTCTCTTAATCTTCATATCAACAAGCTATAATTGTAAAAAAACAACAGAAGATTGATTTCATTATAAAACAAAATTACCAAATCACATGTAAAATTAAAACAAACGGGCATGTAAAATAAAAACAATGGGCATGTAATATTAAAACAAACGGGCATGTAAGTTCGTAACAGAAAATAAAAAAATCGGAATTTCACTAAAAATCGAATCCACTCTCTTAATCTTCATATCAAACAACATATAATTGTAAAAAAATAACAGGAGATTGATTTCACTATAAAACAAAATAACCAAATCACATGTAAAATTAAAACAAACGGCCATCTAATTTCGTAACAGAAAATAAGAAAATCGGGGTTTCACTAAAAATCGAATTCACTCTCTTAATCTTCATATCAACAAGCTATAATTGTAAAAAAACAACAGGAGATTGATTTCATTATAAAACAAAATTACCAAATCACATGTAAAATTAAAACAAACGGGCATGTAAAATAAAAACAATGGGCATGTAATATTAAAACAAACGGGCATGTAAGTTCGTACCAGAAAATAAAAAAATCGGGATTTCACTAAAAATCGAATCCACTCTCTTAATCTTCATATCAAACACCATATAATTGTAAAAAAAATAACTGGGAAGGGGATACATACATTCTAGGTCACGAAATCTACTTCAAGAGAGAGAAAAGACCACAAAATGGAGGTCATGAAATGGAGGTCGGAGTCCGTCGTCGTCGCCGTCGCCGTCGTCGAGTTGCTGCCGTCGCCGGGTCCACCGTCGCCGTCGCCGGGTTCAAGTCGGAATCCGTTTGGTTGTGTGTGTGTGTGTGTGAGAGAGAGAGAGAGAGAGAGAGAGAGAGAGAGAGAGAGAGAGAGAGAGAGTATCTTAAATGAGAAAAAAAGCTAATGGGGTTTCAGATATAAGAGAGGGAAGTTTTGGGGGGAAATTTTGGGTGAAGAAAAGACAAACACAAGGGTATACTTGTCAGTTCAAGGCTAAAAGTGACAAATATAATCAAAAATAAACTAGTGGCTAAAAACAATAAATCCATAAATTTTTTGGTCATATCATGCAATTTCCTCTATATATATATATCCTTCTTTTGTATCGTTTTGATTTGATTATTACAAAGAAAAAATTACATTAGCCCACCCCAAAATTTTTTCTACCTACGCCCCTATATATATATATAAATTTCATCACTTTAAACTCTAAAATTCTTTTTTGTTTAATTTCTTATATACAACTCCTATTTATAAAAACTCAAATTCTAGTGAAAGGTATAAAGAGATTTGGAGAGATTTTTTTCCCCTAATATTATATAATGAATGAAAAAAAAAAAAAAAAGCTTTGAGGGATGCTTTCGCCATGCGCCGGATGTTAGTACAAGAAATTAAGAGGAAAAAATAAAATAAAAAATAGAGATGAAGATCAGAAGATGTGAGAAGAGAGGTGTGTAAAATATAAGTTACACGACTTAAAAAAAAAAAAGTACAGAGACTAGCTAACATGGATGAGAGAGATTTGGAAAAAGATATAAGAGAGGTTTGGAAAAGAAAAACTAAGAAGAAAAAAGTCGTGAATGAGAGAAACGTACAAAGGACGGAAGGAGGTGTTTTTATTTTATTTATTTAAAATAGAGTTAAAAAATAAATAATAGGGTAGTTTTAGAAATAAATAAATAAAAATTAATAAAACTATTTAATTTTATATAATTAAAGAGCTAAACACCTAATAGCATAACTTTTAATTAATTAACAATTTGAAAGATTGGTTCTAGGGGTGTAGTGCAACTGGTGGATAGACGAGTTTGAGGTTTAAGTAAATGACTCTCAAATAAGCGGTTCAAACCCTATCAATAGGATTATGTAAATGACTTCCAAATAAACAATAATGATCTAAATAAGTAGATAGTTAGATAATATAAAAAAAATAAAAAAAATAAAAAAAATTCAAAGGATTGAAGAAATCGGGAGCTGGCTTGCTTTGCAATCCGGATAATGTACATCGACAAACTCCATTTTATTTATTTATTTATTTTTTTTAAACAAAACATCATGCCCGTCACTAACCCGTGAAGCAATTAACAATAATAATAATAATAATAATAATAATAATAATAATAATAAAAATACCGACTAATAATTTTAAAAGTGACAACCGCAATTACACGTCCCACGTGTGAATGCTGCGTCACGTAGCGCGTGTGTTGGCATTTCCTTTTCGGTGGTAGTAGGTATTTGCATTTCCCAAGGACTACATTTAACAAACATCACATTACATCATCACCTACAAGCATGACGCTATAAATACCCGCAGCCCACGACACAAGTTAATAAAGCCAAATTTTTTCAACGGTACAAGTACTATGATTAGCTGCCAGTTGACACGTGGATGGTTGACGGCTTGTAAACATTATAAAGAAGAATGAACGGGGTATTATGGTAAATGCATACGGTCTGATACATATAGCATGCGAAATGCAGTGGCAGATGATGTTGGGATGTTAAAGTATCACCTAGTGGCGCACTTTACGGTGCCGTCCACACGCCGTATTTTTGTACTCCACGCCGTAGTTTTAACTTCCACTCGCTTCCGCTTTCCGTTCAAAACACTCGCTCTATTAGACCCTCCTCCTCCGTAATCCAACGGCTCGTGTATAATCTCACGTGAACCAGCAAGTTTGAGGAGATTTTTTTTTAAGAAGTATGAGGAGAATTTGAGAAAATATAGCTCTATTTCGAAATTTTATTTATTTATTTATTTTATATATTTAGATATATTTATTTTTAAAAACTATTACGGTATTTGATGATTGGAAGAGAGGTACAGAGATGACTCAAATCAAGACTCTCGAATGTAGAACTGAAGGGCTTGGTTCTTTAATTTGTTTTGTTTTTTATTTTTAATTAGAAAATGAAAAAAATAAAGGAAAGTTAAAATAATAATAAAAAAATTTATTTAAAAAAAAAAATGAAAAAAAATGAAGAGAGAGATGATGTGAGAGTTAGCCGAGTCTTGAAGCATCATTCATCGTGCATGCATTTTTTGAATGCACCGAACTCTCTCTCTCTCTCTCTTTGTTCTGCTCTTTTTGCATGCACATCGTCTTCTTCTCTCTCGGCCACCGATTCGACTTTTAAACTTTCGCCGAAGCTCGACGACGGCTTTGTCTGCCGCTTAATTGGAGCTGAAAAGCCGAGGATAACGACAGTGGAATCAAAATAAAAATATGCAGGTTCTCTCTGTCGTAACGGTTCATCGAAGAAAGAAGTGAAACGTTGGGCGAGAAACGGTGTCGTATAGCAGGTTAGTTGATAGAATATACGAGTTTTGGTTACAGTTTGTATTGTTTAGTGATTACTGTGAACTTTGTTGACCGATTTGGAGTTTTTGTTTTCTCCGTGTTCTCGAAGGTAGAGAGAGACTGTTAGGGATTTTTGTTTATATATGAATTGAAATTTTGAAATTGAATTGGTTTGGTGACAATTCGCAGATTGAGCTTCATAAATAATTAATAATGGAGTCGAAGACTTGCATGAACGAACTATGTGGAGCGTCGACGTCGTCGATCGAGTGGAGGAGAGGTTGGGCTCTACGATCTGGAGATTTCGCTGTTCTTTGTGATAAGTGCGGGTAATTTGCATTTCTTCTCTGTATGTTAAATATTGCAATAACAACTTAGGAATTGTACGGACAGTGGCTTGATTTTTCACTTTAGCTATAAATTTAAATGAGTTTATGAATTAGTGCGTCATAGTTATTGATATATAATAGTAATAATTATTATTTTATTCGTTGCTATCTTCATTTAAGCTAAATTAAGTGAAGTATGAAGGTGATTCTATCAACTTTGTCACAAATTTGTCCTTAGTAGATCTACTTCTTGGCATTAGCAGCTTAATTTTGTGGGTTGTGACTTGTGTGACTTTTCGGCAATGAAAAGAAGGGGTAATGCCTTAGAACGTATTTATGTTCTGTATTTTAATTTGGTTTATTATATATTTATAGGTCTGCATTTGAGCAGTCACTTTTCTGCGAGGTGTTTCATTCGAAGGACACTGGTTGGAGAGAGTGCGGTTTATGTGGCAAGGTGAGAAATTAGTCTGAAGTTTGTATGGGTTCGCTGAGTGTCTTCCCTGAACTCTATATATTAATTTAATATCAAACTGCTGTGGTGTATGATCAACAGCGTCTCCATTGTGGATGCATTGCTTCAAGGCCTTTGATCGAGCTTCTTGATAGAGGGGGTGTAAACTGTAAAAACTGTGCAAAAAAATCAGTACTTGACTTGGTAAGATCAATTTACTTACAGATGAATTGCCCTATAGCATTTAAACTAAGGGTTCTTGAATATGATAAAGTCATTTATTCTATTTTTCATCTAGCCTTCAAAAGCAATGTCTGTTAGCATGTTAGACATACTCATATCCGGTGTTTAAATTGTTAGGTTTGACAACTTTGTCTGAGCATGGTGCATTTTATTTGATAATCATAGAACATGCTTGGTATGTAGGACTTCAACAATAAAACTCTGGTTTTGATTTGCATATGAAACTTATTCACCCAGATTTCTAGTGATGAAAAGCCTAACGGATTTGGTACACTGAGAACTGACAATGCCAGTAACTTGCAGCCTACCTCTGCTGACAACCAATTGGGTGGTAGTGGTGACAAAATGAAGCTTATGCAATTGGGGAATAATTCTGAGGGTTTTGGGCTGAGACACTTGCTTCAATTTAGGAATGATGACCCAGATGGGTCTATTGGTAAAATGAAACAGGAGGAAGCCAGGCTGGACATTTCTAAGTCAAATGTGGGTGCCAAAGATATCTATGAATCGATGGCACAGACAAACTTAAGCATTACCCTGGGTTCTCCTGGAGGAAACTCAAATTCCTTTCCTGGTGCTGTTATTGATGAAAAGGATAGCAAGACATCTTCTATCATCCAACAAGGGACCAGGTCTCGCCATCTTTTGCCTAAGCCTCCAAAGTTAGCACTTGCTACAGGTCCAGAGGCAAATGCAGGGATATCCCAAATACGCATCGCTAGGCCACCTGCTGAAGGACGAGGACGTAATCAGTTGCTTCCTCGCTATTGGCCCCGGATTACAGACCAAGAATTGCAGCAAATATCTGGAGAGTATCCTTTGCACAGTTCTGTTTCTATAATAAGTTTACTTTGATTTAATTTCAGAGCCATTTGTTATCTTTGTAGTGATCTGTGCTTTCAGATGGTCAAATCCTTAACAGATTTCTCTTACAGTTCAAATTCCACCATTGTTCCACTGTTTGAAAAGGTTTTGAGTGCCAGTGATGCTGGTCGCATTGGTCGTTTGGTTCTCCCTAAAGCATGTGCCGAAGTAAGCTTTTATTGTACTTAATTCCAGCTGTGCAACGCTTTGCAATAATCTTTTCTTTTTGATGACTGTTTCTGTACACTAGTCAACTTTGAACAACTGTGCAGGCATATTTTCCCCCTATCTCTCAACCAGAGGGACTTCCTCTGAGGATTCAAGATGTGAAGGGAAAGGAATGGGTGTTTCAATTCAGATTTTGGCCTAATAATAACAGCAGGATGTATGTTTTGGAGGGCGTAACTCCTTGCATACAGTCCATGCAGTTGCAAGCTGGAGATACCGGTAATGCTTAAATGTTCCCGATTAAGAACTCCAGGCTTTTGTTACTCATATACTTGCAGCGAAAAACTATAGATCTCACTGAAGACATGCACCTGCTATCTTTCTCATATATGTTGTTTTCACTATTATTGTTTATTGTTTATCTTTAGTAAATTTTGGGCTTGTAATGCTGCAGTGACATTTAGCCGTATGGATCCTGAAGGAAAGCTTGTTATGGGGTTTCGTAAAGCATCAAACTCTGTTGCAATGCAGGTAAAGGCTATTGTCAGTTTTTGTGTAAGAAAACTTGATCATTTAATATTGATATAAGATTATCAAATAAACAGGACACCCAACCATCTGCCATTCCTAATGGCGGTCATTCAAGTGAAAGTTTCTTTTCGGGTGTTTTCGAGAACCTATCTATAATAAGTGGTTACTCTGGCGTTCTTCAGTCACTAAAGGGAAGTGCTGATCCCCACCTAAATGCATTGTCCAAACATTTGAGTTCCACTCCTGGTGATGTTAGCTGGCTTAAATCCGAGAAGCATGAAGACAAGACAAGGGAAGGTTTGCTGCTACAATCAATCCTGGTTCCAGAAAGAAAAAGATCTCGAAATATTGGATCAAAAAGTAAAAGGTTGCTCATTGATAGACTAGACGCTCTGGAACTGAAACTTACTTGGGAAGAGGCACAGGACATGCTCCACCCACCGCCAACTGTCATGCCAAGCATTATCACAATTGAGGACCATATTTTTGAAGAATATGAAGTGAGTAATTTTGCAGATGTTCCTGATAATTACTATTTTCTCAACTCTCTCTTTCTCTCTCTCTTTCTCTCTCTCTTTCATTTGTTGCACTGATTCTTTTTAACTGCAGATATTTGAGTTTTGATCCTCAATCACCCAGCCATGTCATTAAGTATACTCACAAGTTATCTTTCCATATTGCTTGGAGATTTTCTTTTAATGCATTCCCAGAGAAAAAGACTAAAAGTAATGCTATTGTCTGGTGCAGTATTATGAATCTCCACTTTTCAAGAGCATTTCTATTTTTTGTTTCATGATAGTGATCTCTTTCTGAGACATGTTGAAATTTAGTTGTCAATATCCATCACTGTGGAGAACCCCTGATTAGATGGGGGCTGATAGTGCAGTGGGTAATGCTTTCCTAGTGTACCAAAAGTTTTGAGTTGATAGATTGGTAGATATGTTAAGATTTTTCCTACTTTTGACAGAGACATAATTGTTAGCTCTTCCTCTCTCTTTCTTGGTAAGAAACTAACATGATCATTGGTTCTGTTAGCTAGTTTTTTGAACTTTGCAAAGATATAATTAGAATATATATGCTAGCTACGGGACTTATATAGGTTCTATATTTTTGGTTGATTATGCTTCTTCATTTCATTATGTATATGTGTGTTTTTACTAAATGTACTACGAATTACTTGTGATGCTTACTTGATCTTAAATTACATTTGCTAATATATACAAGTCATAAATTTATGGTTCTTTTAGCAGAAGTAATAAACAGCACTAATAAAAAAAAACCCAATATTGATGGAAAATTAAGATCTCAAAGTTCACCTAGTTGTTCAAAAAGGCCTTGTGATTATTATTATTGTTATTACTTTTGTTTTTCTGTAAACTGTCTCAATATTGATTCTCTTTTGTTATGGTACATGTTTGTGACACAGGATCCTCCAGTTTTTGGGAAGAGAAGCATTTTTGTAGTCCGCACAACTGGGTGAGGATTTCAGTAGTTAAGTTGTTCTTTATTTTTGCATTATGGTATGTAAATTTAATCCTATAACAAATTTACAACGAAGCCCATTTGAAAAGGGAAGGCATATGGATATAGGTACTTGAATTTTTTTAACTCTAGGGCATTAACTAATTTAATCCTAATTTTGTTTTTGTTATTTTTTTTAGTGAAATTTATCTTCCAGTGTCAGTTTGATGTTCCTAGTCCTTCCCAATTTGATAATGAGATGTATCGATGGAAGGCAAAATCTAGGAGGTCAAAGGAGTTATACATCTTATTAAGAAAAGGAGAGCATTAACTAATTGCTGCATTATATATGCGCATGACATTTGTTCTAGGATTAGGATCTCTGGATGCCTCATATTATGATATGATCAAAAGATCCAGCCATTTTTCATTTTTGTTTTATAATTATTTTGAGAAATTTTTAAGATTTAGATATAATTAACATGGTTTAGGACCTTGTCAATATTCTTTTTCATCCCTGACAATCCAAGTTTGACTGTTCTAAATGATTTGCTCCAATTATGCCAATCTATCGTTGTTCCAGTTGTACTAGATATGTAGGAAGGGCAACTAATTCACCATAAGCTACTGCAACTAACTTTTTCCTGGTGCGATGTTATGTTTAATTCAGGTTTTTTTTGCTGAAGATCAGTTATAGGCCGAAGTGCGCAGTTTGGTTTTGCTCTGTTTTTATACCTGTGGATTCCCGGTTCACCTATTATTTTGAGTTTTGTACTTGGGGAGCGTTTTCTAATAGGAATCCTAATGAGAGAAAGGGAACTTAATTCCTGATTTGTGATTACAGTGTTGATTAAAAACGATTGGGAATCTAGTTATGTGGATTCTAGACACAAATCAAAAATTAAATTCCTGTTGGAAAGGGAACTTAATTCCCTCTCTGATTTTCATTCCCGATTTGTAAATGTGCCCTTGGTGTTTGTAATGGAAAATCTCCCTTTTGTTTCCATAAAGAAAATAATAGTAAAAAAATAAAATAAAATCGATCTTGTAACTGTTAAGCTTGATATTTCAGTGGACAAGAGCAATGGGCTCAGTGTGACGGTTGCTCAAAATGGCGAAGGTTGCCTGTTGATTTTCTTCTTCCACCAAAATGGACGTGTAAGGACAATGCTTGGGATCTCAGCAGGTGAATAATAGGTTATCTCGTGCAATCTCTTTACGCAATGAAATGGGTTCCTGAGTAAATCTTAAATCATTACGTTTCTATGGTTTTTTATCCTCAGGTGTTCATGTTCAGCGCCAGATGAACTAAGCCCCAGTGAATTGGATAATCTCCTCAGGTTGCACAAGGGTATGATGCCGACATGTGTCCATTTTAGATGCATTAGTTGGCTGGAAGCCTTGACATCTCTATCAGGAATCAGGATATGACTTTTTCACATGTGGTATTTTTGAATGATAAATGGGTTTATACACTATATATTTATAAATTATCACTGGCTAATCAGAGTTCTTTACTTGTTTTATCTTGCAAGTGATATTATCATGTCCATACTGTGTGTTGGTAAATTTTCAGAAACATTGATGCAGTTACACCTTGCTATTGCACAGATTTCAAAAAACGGAGAATAGCAACAAGTCATAGGCCAAATCAAGAGCATGAACCTTCTGGTCTGGATACATTATCCAATGCTGCGATAATCGGAGACCATGCGGGTGAACCAGGTACTGCATTGGTTGCGACTACAACCAAACACCCGAGGCATCGTCCAGGCTGTTCATGTATTGTGTGCATTCAGCCCCCGAGTGGGAAGGGCAAGCACAAGCCCACTTGCACATGTAATGTGTGCATGACTGTTAAACGCCGTTTTAAAACCCTAATGATGCGCAAGAAGAAGCGCCAATCCGAGCGTGAAGCAGCGATTGCACAAAGAAATCAACAACGTTCTTGGGGGGGTCCCAAAGAGGAAGTAGAAGTAGACAGCAATTCTAAGCACGTATCATCATCACACCTTGATCCTTCGGAGAATGAAGCCAGGTCTACCAGCGAGTTAGAATCAAAGAGCCAAAGCAACAATCTCACCAACAAATTGACTGAAACCGGCAAGGGAGGGATAGATTTGAATTGCCATCCTGACCGAGAAGAGGCGCAAGCCAGCTTGAATCGTGTGAGCATGATGAGACTTCTTCAAGTAGCAAGCCTTCCGTTGGAGACATATCTGAAGCAGAATGGTCTGACAAGCTTGGTGACTGAGCAACAAGCAAGCTCGGCATCACACGTGCTGCCACAGGCTACTACAGAGAGTGAGGGACGGCCTAACGAGCACACTTCGGCCACACAAGAGCGTGAGAGTGGGGAGGAAGAGAATTGTGAACCTGAACCAGATGAAACCCCAAGTGATGCTCAGTGAGGTTCGTCTTCATTATTTTATTCAATTTTTAGTGTTTTTTTTTTCTTGTATAATTACAAAATTATAGGTTTTATTTCCTGTGAGCCGCAATGTATTTCTGTCATAGAGTGTGTATTTATTTTAATCAAATCATGCAATGTGTATCATAAATACATGAAATTTGAGTTTACAAAGGAGCGTTACAACATGGTGTCGAATATTATGTTTCATTTATAACTCAATTAGACATGCTTGGCTGAGTTTAACACAAACCCAGACCAAAGCTTACAATGCGTCCATGACCGAATACTGTAAGATCCCAAAAAAACCATATCAAATAAACTCTTGCAACCATCCTTTGGATATGTAAGAATTCGTCTGCGCAAATCTTCTTTTAACTAGCGATTAGTAATATGCACGTACTGTAATCATAACATATATTCATAAGTAGAGTAAATGATAAGGATGTGGAATTACCTCCGCTATACGACATGACAATGACAAAGTCTTTAAGAAGTTCCATTTCTGAATTGATTTCATCCCAGTAGCCATCATATTCATCTAATTCCTTTAAAAGACTAAGTTGAAAACTATCTAGTGAAAACATTTTAGCTAAAAAAAGTTTTTTAGCCAGGCCCAAATGAAGGAGGGGGGACTATCCATTAGCTCTGGAAGGCCCAACAATTGAAAGTGGAAACGAGCTGTTAAGGGTGGGGTTTCTCAAGACATATTGTCAGGTCTTCCAAACCCACTTAAAAAGTTACTTTTAGACAAACAGAGAAACAAGAAAGGTGCCATAAATAGTAGGTGGAATTGGTCCAAAATGTCACCTTTTAAAACTTTTTTTGCACTCAAGTGAGTGATTTAATAAGTAAAGTTTAAAAGACACCTATTATGGTGAACTACCAAAATTTCCCTTATATAATCAGTTTTTTATTCTGATTGTACTTCCGTCTCCACACTTTCAACACTCAACTCAGTAGTCCCAACCTAATAACTCTCTCTCTCTCTCTACAATAAACTTGTCTGAAAATTGAAATCCCCAACAGCAAAAAGTTCAAGGTTGCCTCCCCATTCTTCTTCAACTTAGAAAGAAGTGGACGTTCTTTAGTACAATAAGGTAATATATCTCTTAAATACTTCTTTTATATACTTGGGTTTTTGAGTCTTGTACACTTTATCCGTACCTTTTCATTTGTTCTCCAAGTCTTTTGTAAACCTTAAGTTTGTTGTGTAAATTTTGAATCTCCGAGCCTTTCTAAGCTCTGTTCGAGCCTTTCTAAACATTGTCCGAGCTTTTGTGAAGTTATGTCCGAGCCTTTTAAAGTAGTGTCCAAGCATTTCTAAACACTGTCCGAGCCCTTGTGAAGTTTTCTCTGAGCCTTTTGCATAGCCGTTAGGTTTGTCAATGAAGCAGTGTTTGAGCCTTTTAAAGTAGTATCCGAGCCTTTTACATAAGTGTCTGAGCCTTTTACATCAGTGTTCAAGCCTTTGTGAAGTTGTCTTTGAGCCTTTTACATAGCCGTTAGGTTTGTTAATGAAGCAGTGTCCGAGCCTTTTAAAGTAGTGTTTGAGCCTTTTACATCAGTTTTCGAGCCTTTTAAATATCCTCACCCGAGCCTTTGCAAATGTAATCCGAGCCTTTAGTATAAACCTTTTCTTGAGCCCTTTCTTAACATGTTATTCAGACATTTGAAAAAAATATTTTCTTGTCCTGGCTGTTTATTAATGGTTTGTGATGATTAATCTGACAGCATAATGAATCGGGTTAGAATAATAATATCTTACAACGGTCGATGGGAGCAGTTACCCGACAGAAGTCAGAGGTTTGTTGGATTCGATAACCAGGGAATGTATGTGTCAAAAAATATGACTTACAAAGAATTGGTGGCGATCGTGCATACCATTGTGAAGTATGATGTAAACAAATTCAACGTTGATCTATAGTCAATATCAATCGTTCCTGGCACTACATGTCGCATATTTATAAGAAATGACGATGATGTTCAGTTTATGCTAGGGGAAGATCGGGTGATCCCTCAAGTATATGTTAGTCTAACTGATAAGACAGCTAGAGATGTGATAGGGAATGATATTTTTCCTCGTGAAAATACCCAACAATTTGGATCCTTTAGCGGTACCAACAAACTGTTCACACAAAGGAGTGCCACTGAAGGTGGGGAAAACATGTGTGTTGTCCTACCGGTAGTGGTCGACCATGCAGATGTAGTTGAGCCTTAATTCGGCGATGTGTTTGGTTATCAAATTGAGATGAATGATGAGCATAACAATGAGCAGTACAATACGAGAGAACTTTGAATGAAAGGTGAAAATGTCCAATAAGACAACGTTACATCTAGTTTGCATCATTGACAACTGTACGTGGAAATTAAAAGCAGTGAGGAGAGATGAAAATACTTAATTCCAAGTCAGAAGTTTTGTCAACGAACACAGTTGTCCTTTGGAGGAGATTCACCATTGCCACCGACAAGCTGGTGCAGTCATAATCGGAGAAGTCATTGCACCTAAACTTCAACAACAAGATGGTCATCTCATGCATCCCAATGACATAATCGCTGATATGAAAACAATGTATGACATCCAAATCATGTACAGTAAGGCACATGATGCATTGTATTATGCATTGTCATTGACTTATGGAACACACGAAGAAACTTTCCAATTGCTGCCATCTTTTGGTTATGTTCTGGAACAGCAAAATCCTAGCTCAATCACTAACTTACAGTGCACAGACGATGGTAAATTTCTCTACTTTTCATGTCGTTAGGGCTTTCAATTAGAGGTTTTCGAAGGTGTATACGTTCTGTAATTATAGTTGATGGTACCCATTTGAAAGGAATATTCGAGGGTACAATATTTGTTGCAACTGCACAAGATGGAAACAAACAGGTGTATCCAATTGCCTTTGGGTACTGTGACTCAGAAAAAAAACCTTTCATGGGAGTGGTTTTTGGAATGCTTGAAGGGTGCCCTTGGTCATATAGATGATCTAATTTTCATTTCCGATCGACATTCAAGCATTGAATCAGGGATTTCTAAAATGTTCCCTTATGCAACCCATACCATATGTTGCTGGCACTTTTTTGAAAATATTAAGAAGCGATTTCACAGAAAGGATGTTGCCGACATAATGGACAAAGTAGCTAGATTGTATAGTGAATTCGATTATAACTGGCACATGGAGGAGTTACGTAACCTGCACAAGGTTGCATTTGATTATGTCATTGCTGTCGGTCCACACAAGTGGTCCCACGTACATTGTCCCCAAAGAAGGTATAGGGTGATGACAACAAATGTTGCAGAGTGCATAAACTCATGTCTAAAATTCACACGGCAATTGCAAATGTTGACATTGGCAGAGTTCATTAGGAATATGCTACAGTGCTGGTTTCACGATAGTTATCGAGCTGCACAATCCATGCGTCATCAATTGGTCGAGGCAACACATTTTGTGATCCTAAAACGTGCCAATAAGTGCGGTTATATGACCGTAAATCTAATTGACTAGAATATATTCTCCGTTAAACTGAAGGGAAAGCAGTGGACGGTTAACTTAGCCCTGAAGACTTGCACATGCAACAAATTCCAAATGGACCTTTTTCCATGTTCTCACGCACTCACAGCAGTAAGGTACATGAGAAGTTACAGTTAATGTTTTATATTACCCAAACGTGAATCTCACTGTTTTTATTGTTGTAGGAAGCGAAACTTGGATTTTACATCTCTGTGTACGGACTACTACAAAAGAAAGACACTTATTGATACATACTCAGTTCCTATTTTGCTTGTTGGCCATCATTTTTCATGGGTAGTGCCATTCGACATCTCAGCGTGGGTGGTTTTAAATCCAAAGTCGAAGAGACAATCAGGTCGCTTGATATATGGTTGACATGCCTCGTCTTCGGAGAGGACAACTACACAATCGTGTAGAAGATGTGGACAATCAAGACATAATAGTAGGATGTGTTCTAACCCACCTATGATTAATGAAGGTCTTAGCAGAATTGTTCCTGTGGAATACCGTTGCAAGTGTAGCATCTGTCATTTAGTTGGACATAACAAACAAACATGCCTTTACAAGGACTCTACCGTGGAATAAATGAAGCTGTTGATATTGATGTAATTTTAATTATTTGGAATTGAATGACTTGTTTATTTAAATCGTGTTGTTTAAATGGGGCAATTAATTTTCAGTTTACTGATTGTTGAAGGTATGAAATGTGTCTTCTACTTTTAATTGCAAACACTTTAACTCAAAAATAAATTCATCATTTCATTACTCAAATGTTATGTATATCAACTACAACAAAAAATGGGGCTTGGAGTTACAAAAAACCTCCACGACCATCTTCTCCTGGATGGTGCCCATATCGTCTTTCGACCAATCGAACGTATCCCTGTTCGCCAACATGTACTTTGTCAATCTCAAAGTATGGGCAACATAGTTACCCCTGCAATTTACCACATGAACAACCGTTAGAATGGAGTGTTATTAAAAATAAATGTGATAGAATAAGATCTTGAAAAAGTCATACCCTGTAGTCTGTTGAGGCACACGTGATATATACACAATACTCATCCGAAAGGGCTTATCCTCCAAGTCGTACTATAAGATCCTTGATTTGTATTGGCTTGATTCCATTACAAAACTCTTTATATTTTTATTAGTTTTTGCTTAGGTGATTCTTGGAAGAAAGAAGCTTCAAAGGTGAAGTAGCAACATCTTTTGCAAATTTCGTCTTCAAGGGTAACATTGCATACTTGGATACTAAGGTATCAAGATTCTTCTTCCTCTTGCAAGGCGTAAGCGCACACGCATACAATTCATACATGTGTGTCCCTGCACCGTATTTCAAACATTTGGTATAACACTTTCACACATATTTAGTATGCACATGCATTTATCTCATTGTTGACAATCTTGTAGAATTGCATGTTTTCTCACTATTGCTTAGATATGGCATGCTTGTGTAGTGTAGTGTGTATTTGTTTGAGTTTCTTGTATTTTGGACTTGAACATGATCTTATTTGATTCCTAATTGAGTCCTGGTCATTTCGGTTATTCATTCATTAAGTTTCAAGTCTATACGACGTAGATACGCTATTTTGCATTCTCATTTGTTGAGTTGTCTTCATCGTCTTTTTTCGAGATGAATTCTCAACCTTTTATCAAATTTTCATAGTCTTCGTTGTGCGTGAGGGAGTCACGATTTGTAATCCAAAAATGGATTCGAAATCGGAGTTCGGAGGCCCAGATACAGCCGAAGAAAGCGTATGGAGTGCGAGAGGAGCTAAAGGCCATGCTTGGATGGCCACATGTGCCACATGGCCAGGGCACCTCTCTGCCCAGATGTGGCACACGCACCCCACACGTGGAGGTGACGTGGCCAGCTGTAGTTGGTCGGTTGCTTTCCCTCTCTCTCTCTTTTAAATACAAATTCCTTCCCTCCAAACATAACTTGAAAAAATTGAAAAGAAAAGAAATTGTGCAGAATTTTCTCTATGTTTTTAGTATCTTGATTCAAGCCCAATTTGGCATTGCTTTTGGAGCTTCTTTTGGGACAAAAAGTGATTCTGGACATAGACTAGGGTGTTTGGTAAAATTTCAGGGAAGCGCTTTTGGCCAATTTTGCTTCCCCAGAATCAGAAAATGAGAAGCTAGTTTTTGTTGCTTTTAAAAAATTGCTTCTTGGAGAAGCAATATTGAAAACACGCTACTCTTTCAACATTAATGAATTTTTTACAAACTTCCTATTTTATCCCTGGTCTTTCATGGGATTTACCATAAAAAACAAAACCCTATTCTCTTGTTCCTCACCACGGCAAACCTATCGTCTCCTTCTCCATCCTATCGTCTCTCTCCCTCCATCCTTACGCGAGGCTTCTACGGCTGCTTCTCGATGAGTAACAATCCATTTTCTTTCTCTTTGTAATTTCTCCTCTCCCTCCATCCTTTCTCTCAGAAATTTTCTTGTCTGAAACTGTTTATTCTTGAAGGAAATGGCTAGTTAGGTTTTTGAGTGAAAACCAAAATTCCTAACAGTCTACAAAGCAATTAAAGTGATCTTTAAGCCTCAAATCATGCTATAATTTTCTAGAAACCATGTATGTATTTAATTGAATTGATAAAATGTTTGAAGAAAATTTATGAGTAATAATATATACATGCTATGCTATAATTTTCTAGAAACCACGTATGCTCTGTTTTGCTTTGTTGTGTTGGCTGTGTTTTTTATCTATTTTCTGTGACTTTGGGCTACTGATGTCTTGTTGTTTGTGTTGTTTCTCTGCCGTTTGTGGCTCTTTATATATTGATGTTCAATATATATATATACATGATATGCATATATCTGCTTATGAGGTTCTTTATTGTTGGATTTTCTTGTTGTTGGCGTTGTTTCTCTGCCCTTTATGGCTCTTTATATATTGATGTTCAATATATATATGATATGCATATATCTGCTTATGAGGTTCTTTATTGTTGGAATTTTCTTTTATAAATGAATTAGGATTAAACTATTATTATTCTTACTAACACCTTTTACTTACTTAAATCAAATGATGTTAATTTAGAAATTTATTGGTTTGCCTTTTAGAAATTGATTGGCATAATTGATTGATATAAAGACACCAGTCCACGACAATCTAGTTTGAGGTTGTGGGGTTCCACAAAAGCTGTATTATTAAAGTATCCATTGATCTGGACCACATTTCTACCCCACTTTTTTTTTTTTTAAAAAATATTATTCTATAGTACACTTAAGGAAACTGATTATAAATTTCGATGAATCCTAAATTTTTTCAAGAGTGTTATTGTAGTGATAGAGAGGTTTTTGGTGAGTGAATTTTGCTGATACTTGCTGAGATGTGTTCTTGTAGTTGATAAACATTAGGTACATGGGAAAGAAGAACACAACTAGCATTACTGAAAATGAGAGAAGTGGAAAATCAAAAGCTTCATGGTCTGATGATCTTGTAGCTATATTTTGTGAAATATGTGTTAAGAAAGTGGTAAAAGGAAATATGCCTGGCACTCATTTTGATAAGATAAGATGGGCAAATGTTATCAATGCTTTTAAGGAAATAACCGGAAAGGATTATAATAAAAGGCAATTGAAAAACAAGTGGGATTCACTTAAAACCGATTGGAAATTATGGAGTTCACTATTGCATAAAGAAACTAGTATCGGATGGGACCCCACCAAGAAAACAGTGGATGCACCTCCAGAATGGTGGCAAAGTAAAATTGAGGTGTGAAAAATCTCCTTCATTTATTTATGTCATCAAGGTGCATGTTTTCTAACCATTTGCCTCTTTTGTAGATGAATGGTGAGTATCGAAAATTTTGTGACGTGGGAATTAGTTCCGACATGATGGATATGTATGACAAAATGTTCAAGGGTAGTACAGCGGTTGGTAATTGTGTCATGATTCCATCATCTACCATACTTCTTGAAGAAACGGTGTTCAAATTGGCAGAAAAGAATTGCATTGGAGTTATAGATGGTGTTCATGTTCAAGCTTCGATTTCTCTATGCGATCAAGTACCATATATTGGCAGAAAAGGAATACCCACCCAAAATGTAATGGTTATATGTAATTTTGACATGCAATTTACATTTGCATGTGCAGGGTGGGAAGACAGTGCTCATAATAGTAGAGTATTCTTATCAACTCTACATGATCCTTACTCAAATTTTCCAAAACCTCCAAATGGTAATTTTTTTTTATCTACATTGCACAAATAATAATTGAATATTATATCATAATCATTTATATTTTATATTTTCAGGAAAATATTACTTGGTGGATGCCGGATACCAGCAAATGAAAGGTTTTTTAGGACCTTATAAAGGTGAAAGGTACCACCTTCCACATTTTCGTATGGGTGAAGAACCAACCGGTCACAAGGAAATATTTAATCATGCACATTCTTCACTTAGGAGCATCATTGAGCGCACTTTTGGGGTATGGAAAAAAAAAAGAATATTCTACGTGATATGCCAAGTTATTCTTATGAAAAACAAGTGAAAATTGTTATTTCTACAATGGCTCTTCATAACTACATTAGAAGATATGCACAACGAGATATATATTTTGATGAAAGTGAAAATTACTTAAGTGAAGAGATTAATGAAGAAATGGAGGTCAATGCACATGAAGAAGATGGTCCGGGAAGACGAGAAATGGAGAACTTAAGAAATTTAATTGCACAAAGTTTAATTAGTGCGCGCACTTAGCACTTATTTGTAATTTACTCTTAACTTCGTACCATATTTTTCTATTTGGGGTCTTTTGTTGTCTATTTCAATTGTGTAATCTCATGACTCATTGAAACATATTTTGCTACTTAGAAAATATTATGGAAGAAATCAAAAGAGTTTTCTTAATATATTGGCAATATATATAGCAATAGAAAATAATAATAATACTAATAATAATGTGATATGGTCACAAAAAAATAAAACAATTTATTTTTTTATTTTATAACATGTTTATGATCACACAAAAATAAAACAAATTATTTATTTTAAAACATCTTCTATAGTCATTTGTGTCATTTCTAGTAATTTTGCATCCACACAACACTTTTTACTTACAGTTTACCAAACATATTGAAATTGCTTTTGGTTCCCACAACACTTTTAAAAATCAGTTTACCAAACACTCAGCTGATTCTCTCCATAGTAAAATCAAAAGCAATTCTCCCCACAGCAGAATCGAAAGCAATTCTCCCAACAGCACATCAATGCCAAACTGGGCCTCAATCATATCTTTCTCATTTCAACTCCGAATCACTTGATTCAAAAGCCTAAAATGTTGGTCTTGATGAGAGCTACAAACCCCAAGCATTTTAACAGTCATTTGACTTCATGATTTTCTACTGTGATCAAATCTTAGTCCAAGATATATTTTTGTAAGTGATCCATCTTCTTCTTACTTTCATTTTTGATCATCTCTTTAATCTTCTTATTTGATTGATGAAAAGTAATATGAATGATGTTAATTCACATGCTAGGGTTGTATGATTGATTGATTTTTGAGTTTATCCTTTGTGATTTCATATAAACATATTTTTGATAAACTTGAATAACATGAACTTGATTCTAGAAATACATTGTGATCTTGAGCTTGATTGTTGATTTTGAGGTTTAGTTACATGTTTTAAGAGCTAGAATACTTTGATTGTGATATGCTATAGTCTAGTTCTTGTTTGATTCACATGCTTAGGTTTCTAGATATATTTTGTGATTGATTTGTGATAGCCATAATCTAGATTCTCTAGTTGCATGTTTATAGAGTGTGTTTGATCTACTTGCTCTATTTGTTTGTGATTGCATCATATTGCTTGTGCACACTTCACTTAGATCATTGCCTTGTAATAGGTTGAAGTCTCTTTCAAAGTGAGTGAAGCTTTGTATTGAGCAATAAGACTTGGCTAGGAATGAGTTCTGGTAGCTAAGCAAAAGTCTTAGCAAGGAGTTTTGTACTCCGAATAGTTGAGCTAGGAAGCTTAACTAGGATCACCTTGATCTAGATTGCTAAGCAAGGAAATCTTCCTAGAGGTTTGTTAGCCTTGGATAGGGAGTTGCTCTCTAGAGGTGTAGGACACACCTTGGATAGAGAGTAGGCTAGGTAGTTCACTTGGCCTTGAGGGTAGATTAGGTGTTGATAGCTTAGGGTGGATATCTAGTGTTGATAACCTTGAGTGTGTAAGACCTTTTCATTTAGTGGATTGCTTTGCCGGTGGTTATGGTATCAACCCGTGGATATTTCCTCTTTGAGGTTTTACCACGTAAAAATATTGTATCACTTTTTTGCTTTAAGTTTTTTTGTTAATCTTCCATATTTTACTTGTATTGATTCTCTTGTATATTGATGATTCACATGCATTGATTCTTTCAATACAATTGCTATATCATTTCAAGTATTCATTTCATTCTTATATTTCGTATTTTTTTAATATTGGAAGAATTTGGAACTATACCTATTCACCCCCCCTCTAGGTATAAAACACTATTGGTTTAAGAGAATTTCATGTACGTTGTATCATCCCTCCGTCTTTTAGCATGAAACTTGACCTGATGCAACATTGAGGGTAAAAACCATCCTAAGCACGTGACCTGGTCATTCCTGGTGTGCCATGTAACTTTCTTTCTATACGGGTATAATAGGTAGATCTTCCTGACTGTGAGGTCGATACTAGCTAGGACCCAATGTTGCTGTCCAATGTTGCAAGGAATTAGAACCTGTAGGTGTTTCAACAAAGTGTTATCAATGTCAAATTTATTTATTAAACACGTTGAAACTATGTAAATTAAACACCCACCATGTCAACCTTGTGCCATGGCCGGTTTCCTAACGGGAGCAATCCACGTACCATCGTAAGGTCCTCAGCGGACCATTGGTACTTTAGCACAAACCTAACCTTAGAATGTTTGCCCACAAGGCATAATTCTCCCCCACTAAATATATCCACGACTATATGTAGAAAATTTACCGAAACGTTAGGTAAAAGATGTATGAAACACATCAATGAACAAACGAAAACCGTACAATATAAACACTTACATAGAACTGTGAATCCAGTATATTGATCCTCTAACTGTAGATAGTGGGGTATGCTACCTGACTTTTCCGTAGAATATGCAAGTACGCGTCAATGTGCTGACAATTTCAACATTTTATATTGTTAGGATTCTACCATTACTGAAACAAGATTATACATATAGTTCAAGTAAGGAACATACCATATCCTCCAGCTTCATGAAGTTGGTTTGCAATTGTTGGAACTGAGTGACATCAATTGGCTCATGTAGATCCACATCACATTTGCATAATTGTTGAAGAAGTTAGATAACCAAGCAATTTTACTTAGGTGTTTCAAAATAATATAAAAGGATTGTAATATGTATGATTATACTTACAATTTCCCCGTCATATTCCTCTTATAGGCTTGGTAAGCTATAAGCTGGTCACCATCTACCAATTCCTTGGGCCTAAATACATGCTTTGATGACTATGGCATTATCCTTGGCCTCTTCGGCCAACAAGGGTTAGTGTTTGGGTTTATCAACTACCAACCTCACCAACGAACCCGCTGGGGACATTGACATGGGGTGGACTATGGTTTGAAGCATTGGGATTAATCAGAGGGGTGCGCTATGAGGAGGAACTCTGTCCCCGTGGATCGCCTGGAGGGGTGCACTTTGAGAATGAACCCTGTCCCCGTGAATCACTTGGAAGGGTGCGCTGTAATGGGATCGATCGGAGGGGTGCGCTGCTCTGAGATCGACCGGAGGGGTGCGTTGTGATGAAGGAACTTTGTCATTGTGGATCTCCTAGAGGGGTGCACTGCGCTGGGATCGACAGGAGGGGTGCGCTAGGAGGAGGAACTCTGTCCCCATGGATTGCTTGGAGGGATGCACTGCGATGAGGGGTGCGCTATGTGGTCCTGGGGATGAACATGATGATCCACGTGCTCGAACCCATGGTCCTGGGGATGAATATGATGATGTAGCAGCTGCTCTGGTAAACCTTGAGGAGGTACCTGCTGGTCGCTCTAAATATGTCTATGTTTTGAGCGCCTAATTCCTCCCCCTTGTGATTGTTTTTGAGATGTTTTTAGTGTTAAAATAATGATATATAGTTCTTTTAGGTATTTTCCTCTTCCAAGGTAACTTTTGGCCCGAGTTGGAGAGTTAGAGTGAAAAATGGTGTTTTTGGAAGAGAAAAGGATCTGCGAGAACATGCTCGCAGAACTAACTCGCAGATATCTCCCAGAGTACACTGCGACTTCAAGCTGCTAGAACAACCTCGCAGAACATATCTCCATAAATGGTCCAGAAGAGGTTGCGAGAAGAATCTACGAGTTCATACCCGCAAACCTAAGACGCAGATCCAAAGTCAGCCTCAACTGCTAGTTCAAACTGCGAGACCAAACCATCATATCAAAACTGCGAGTTAAAATCTGTGAGTTCCATCTTGCAGATTCTAGATCTGAGATATTTCCAGAACCACCTGCGAGAAGAATCCGCGACATTGTTCAAGCAGAAGATAAATCTGCGAGTACATTCTCGTAGATTTCAACAAAAGCTCGCAGATTAAAGGCTGCCACCTCTGATTTCAACTGGATATTTTCAACCACTATATAAAGATAATATCTAGATTAACCTAAGATATATATAGATTTTTAGAGATAGATATTTTTTTTAGAGAGTTAATTTTAGACTTAGAGAGAATAGATTTTTTGTTAGATTGTTTCACCTTGTAGAATAAAAATAGTTTCTTAGTTTTAGTGGGGATCTTGACAATCTTTTGAAGGTGATTGAAGAAGAAGTCTTGTAATCGAAGTCAAGGATTTACATCCGAGCTTTTGAGTTGTATCACTTCCTCTCTTTCTTTATATTTTGTTGTAGATAAAATGATGTGTAGCTAAATTCCTTGAGATGTAAGGGATTGATGCTCATAAGTTGTTAACCTTGATCTATATCAATTTACTCTTTATATTCATCATGTCTTGTTCATGTATGTGCAATCAATGTGTGACCAACGCATTCAATGCAAGTTTTCCTTGCAAGTTAGCATTCAATATGTCAATAAGTGGTTGGATCGAAATAAATGTGTTTGACCAAACATAATTGTACTCCTTCACTTTTCTTTGTGGTGTTTATTAATTGTTCATTCTTATGTTCATAAATTTCACTATCCCTCATGGAATTAAGTAATCTACTCTAACCATCCTTTGACATCTTGGGATGAGTAGATGTTGATTATCTTTCACAAAGACCAATTTAATTAGGGCCACATACTAGATTGATGAATAGTGCTTAAAGTTATATTGATAGATGATCTTAGTTAACACTTATGTTCTATTGTTTTCCCTTGTATCTCATTTGTTTTAAATATCTTTCTCATTAGCTTAATCTTACAACTTGAAAATTTATCAATTCAATTAGAAATTAGCAACTTCTAAACTTCATTAGCTCCACTACCGTAGGTTCCTCGTGGGAATGATAACCCTTACTTGTGTCCGCTATACTTGACAGCGATCCATACACTTGCGGAGGGTTGTAGACTTGCACACTCGTCTCATTTACTTTTTAGGCGTACCTTTAGTAGCAATAGTTTTCTTTTTAGAGGTATGCACGTAGTGCGTCACCTGCTCCAATAGTGCTGCTCTAGTAAACCCTGAGGAGGTACCTGCTCTAATAGGCTCCTCCTGATCGAATACCGTCTCTGTAGTAGCATGTTGCTCACGTCCGGTCTTTAGGTCTATCCCCTCGTGATGACTACCTGTCCTATCTCTGGGGCTAAAGTCTCGGTCATCGAATGGTGGACCATCCCATTGGGACTGCGACATTGAACCCTGAAGTGCCCGAATCAAGCACAACAACTTTGTATGCTACTGATCTCGTTTCTCATCACTCTTTCGAACATCCTCCCGTAACTCTCGGACGACATCTAACACTTTGATGAATTTACGTTCCCAATGGTCCTGAAATGATTTCGAAATTGTCAGTATTAAAATTGTTCACTCGTTTGGAATTAAATAATGCAATACAAATATTTTTACATACCTTTGGATGACCTCCAACGCCTCCATATGAATCACCTCCCGTTGTATCTCACGGGAGTTCCACCGTCACCCTCCGGCTCAGAACCCTTGGTATCACTAGTTCCAACAGTATCACTGGTTCCGACAGTTGTATGCTGTTTGGGATCCGGTACCAAAACGTCCATTCTATTGGTGGCATTATATAGACTGCCTCCATTGTCTATGCCCTCGTAGTACCGTTTAGCCCTCTCAGCTGCCGTCGGCACCAATTCAGTCCTCGATAACATATGAAATCGTAGTTAGACCATTGTAATTGTATACATACTAATAACTATAAACATTAAAAAAAGAAAAAGATAATTACCTTTGATGTGAAAATCTTTGCCAGATTTTCCACCCTTGGTTGTCGACTCAACTCCCATTTCAGAATACATGCGGATAGGCCGATTTCCCTACTTGGTTTCCAAGCTTGGGGATAACCTCAAAAGCAAATATCCGCATAATAGATAAGTATGATAAGAATCCAATATATGTATTCCATCAGTCATATGAAAACAATTACAATTAAAAGTACGGATTCAAATTCTAAATTCTCACCAGCAGTGCGTAAGGTAGATCGTATATGTTGTACGTCTCCACGGTGTGTACGTCAACACCCTTTGCTTGTTGTCATCTTTTGAACCGCTCCCGTTGACCGTCCAACGCATGCTTGATACCAAAAATAGACTGCCTATACATGTGTGCACCCCACGGGATCGCATTAAAAGCATCCAAGTCCTCGACTAGGCGAATCTACCATACTAGAATTTTCTCTCTCTCGTCCAACCCCATCAATATCCAGTTGAGCATATACAATAAGCACAACTTAACCGCATCTCACTGCTTCTCAAAAATACCAATCTGCAGAACCAATCTTAGCTGTTCATAGGCGACCCTCATCTCAACCACCAAAGTACCACTCGTGTATGCCATTCTCTACCATATCATACCTCGCCATGTCTAGAATGACTCCGAACTTCAAACCGGTGATAAGACAAAACTCAACCTTCGAGAACCGGACTGAATGACAACCTAATAGAAATCTCATATCATCTTTCAGCCCATCATGATGCAGCTCGTGCATAAGCAGCCGATGGACAATGCCAACCGAAAGCTTCATCTCACGATGCTTCTGAAGGAAATGTCCAAAACAAGACTCAGTATACCGATATCGTTCTTCGACCGCAAGATGTTCAGGTACCCTATTAAGTGCTTCATTGATATCTTGAAGATCATCGAAATGGTCATGCCGAGTTATTTTTCCCTCATACCATTCCCCCACTGGAGTTTTAAGCAAATCCTTGAGCTAATTCCTCATCTACATTTTCATAGAAAAAAAACATATAAGTTACTAAACTGTAAAAGGCTTGGGTAGTTAAGTAAAAGGCTCGGGCAGTTAAGCAAAAGGCTCAGGGAGTTCATTAAAAGGCTCTGGCAATTAAGTAAAAGGCTTGGGTAGTTCATTAAAAGGCTCGAATACTATATAAAAAGTCTCGGAGATACAAAATTAACAAAAAAAAATGATTGTTAAAAAGGCTCAGAAATAACTCACAAAGGCTCGGGCAGTTCATTAAAAGGCTCGGGGTACTATATAGAAATTCTTAGAGATAAAAAATTAACCAAAAAAAAAAAAGATTGTTAAAAAGGCTAAAAAATAACTCACAAAGGCTCGAGCATTAGTCACAAAGTCTCAAACATTACTCACAAAGGCTCGGATATAAAAAAAGTTTAATGTTCATACAAAAGGCCTGTGTAGTTCATGAAAAAGCTCGGGAAGTGATTAAAATTGCTCGGAAACTATTTACAAAGGCCCGAAGATTCAAATTTGACAAACCATTCATATGTTCAATGAAATCTAATTATGAATAAAATTTGAGAATTTTGCAAGCACTACAACTATTTTTCTTGAATTTTCCTTGAAAGTATACGAACGTAGTTAAATCACTTAAAGCATACCTAGAGGGGGGGGGGGGGGGGTGTGAATAGGTTTTTTCGCCTTTTTCAAACCCTTGAACAAACTCACGTTTGTCCCTCAAGGTAGCTTTACATACAACACATAAACTAAACATTTTATCATTTAGGCATTGTCTATATATATATATCAATTAGTTGCATGAGGTATAATAGCAAGAAAACACAATATCAAAAGAATACTTGTATTTCAATATTGTTCAATGTATTACAAGAATGAACAAATATAGCTATACACAAAGATGATCAAAGTGGATTGTCTTACAAATCACACTTTACAAATTCTTGTTCAAATATACATCACAAGTGAATGATGTCCAACAAGATAAAAACATACACATATACAAAAAATAAGAGATAGAGATAGAGACAATAGACACAAAGATTTTTACGTGGTGAACCTTCAAAGAGGAAACATCCACGGGTTGAATCCACAACCACTGGCAAAGCAATCCACTATATGAAAAAGGACTTACACACTCAAGTCTATCAACATAATGATATCCACCTCAAGCTATCATCTCTTAATCTACCCTCGGGCCATTGAACCACTAAGCCTACTCCCTATCCAAGGTGTGTCCTACACCTCTAGGAAGCAACTTCCTATCCAAGGCTCTCAAGCCTCTAGGAAGATTTTCTTGCTTAGCAATCTAGATCACAAAGATCCTAGTCAAGCTTCCCTAGCTCAACTATCCGGAGTACCAAACTCCTTACTAAGACTTTTGGTTGGCTATCCGGAACACATTCCTAGCCAAGTCTTCTTGCTCAAATTAAAGCTTTACTCACTATAACAAGAGACTTCAACCTTTCCACAAGACAATGATCTAGGTGATGCAAATGATGCAAATCATAATCAATACAACATAGAATATGTGATTAAGACATTCCATGGAACAACTAGACCTAAACAAGTGAGAAAACTAGTAATAAAAGTCTAGATGCAAAAACATGAATTAGGTATACTATTCCTAGAGAGCGGGGGGGGGGGGGGGGGGGGGGGGGGGGGGTGGGTGGGTGGGAGGTGAATAGGTATAGGCCCAAATTCTTCCAATATTCAAAAATTACGAAATACAAGAATGAAATGAACACTTAATATGATATAACAACTGTATAGTATGAATCAATACATGTGAACATCAATATACAAATGAATCAATACATGTGAATATATGGAAGATACAGAAACTTAAAGCGAAAATGAATGTTTTTACGTGGTACAACCTCAAAGAGGAAACATCCACGGGTTGATACCACAACCATCGGCAAAGCAAATCCACTATAAGAAAAAGACTTACACACTCAAGGCTATCAACACAATGATATCCACCTTAAGCTATCACCTCCTAATGAACCCTCAGGCTAGTGATTAACTTAGCCTACTTCCCATCCAAGGTGTGTCCTACACCTCTAGGAAGCAACTTCCTATCCAAGACTATCAAGTCTCTAGGAAGCTTTCATGCTTAACTATCCAGATCCCAAGGATCCTAGTCAAACTCTCCTAGCTTGACCATCCGGAGTACCACACTCCTAGCTAAGTCTTTTGCTTGACTATTCGAACCACATGTCCTAGTCAAGACTCCTTGCTCAAATCAAAGTTTCACTCACTTTGACAAGAGACTCCAACCTATCACAAGGCAAAGATCTAAGTGATGCAAATGAATGCAAACACAATCAAATAAAGCAAGATGATCAATCAAGCTCTATGAACATGCTTAGTGATAATCTAGAATATGCTTTCAACACACAATCACAAAACTATCTAGAAATCAAAGCATGTTAATCAATAAGAACAAGATATGAATATTCAATATATAACACAAAAATCTTAGTTCTTAGATCATGAAATTAAACCTAGAAAATATCATGAGGCACATCATATATATCATTTCTAGAATCAATTTCAAGTTCAATCAAGTTTAGCTAAAATATGTTCAAGAGAAATCACAAAGCTAAAACTCAATTAACAATTGATCAAACAACCATAGAGTATGAACTAACATCATTCTTAACACATTTCATCTATCAATTAGAAAGATTAAAAGAGATGATCAAAGATAAAGTGAGAAGAAGAAGTTTCACATACAAAAGTTGAGACTCGGACTGAAATCTGCATGTTGTGAAAAATCACGAACTCAAATGACTCTGAAAATACTTGGGGTTTGTAGCTCTCTTCAAAACCAACATTTTTGGTTTTCGGATCACTCGATATTGAGTTCGTATGAGAGAGTTATGATCAAAATAAGAAACCTAAAATCATCAAGAATTCTACACGAATTTTCTTTTCAAATTTTCTTCAAGTTAGAATGAATGGGAGGGAATGAAGATATTTAAAAGGAAGAGAGAGAGGGAAAAAATGGACCAACCAGTAGCTGCCATGTTAGCTCCACGTATGGACTACATGTGGCACACGTGGACAGAGGGCAGTGCTAGACGTGTGGCACACGTGGCTCACACATGGCCGTAGGCCATGCTTGCTCCTCTCACGCTCCGTTCACGTTCTTCAGCTGTATCCGGGCTTCGAACTCTGATTTTGAATTTGTCTTCGAATTATGAATTGTGACTTCCTCATACACAATGACGACTATAAAACTTTGATAAAATGTTGAGAATTCACCTCGAAAAACGATGATGAAGACAACTCAACGAATGAGAATACAAAGTAGCGTAGCTACATCGTTTGGACTCTAAACCTAATGAATGAGTAACCAAAATGATCGGGACTCAATAAGGAATCATATGAGATCATGTTCAAGTCCAAAATACAAGAAACACAAACAAATAAATACAATATCACATAAGTATGTCATATCCAAGAGATAGTCATAAAACATGCAATTCTACTATGTTTGTCATTATGATAATAATGCATGTGCATACTTAAATGAGTGTGAATGTGTTATACCAAATGTTTGCACAACGATGTAGGGACACACATGTATGAATTGTGTGTGTGTGTGCTTACTCCTTGCAAGAGGAAGAAGAATCTTGATACCTTAGCATCCAAGTATGCGATGTTCCCCTTGAAGACGATATTTGCACAAGATGTTGCTTCTTCACCTTTGAAGCTTCTTTTCTCCAAGAAACACCTAATCAAAAACTATTACAAATATAGAGAGTTTTGCAATGGAATCAAGCCAATACAAATCAAGGATCTTACAATCTCCCCCTTTGGCTATTCCATGGCAAAACCTCATCCTCACCATACATTACTCACTCAAATAAACTTAATGTTGATAGCATTCTCTCATCCTCACATTACAAAGAGATCCCTAGACTAAAAGATCTTTAAGTCTTCTTGAGTCTTCAAGAAACCCTTCTTTGAACTTCAAAGTACCTACAAGAAAAGAAGCAAACCAACAAGAGATCTTCTTCCAAAGAAGAATGGTGAGATATTATCACATAAACAAATAACAAAACTTCCTTTATCTCTTACAAAAAAATGCATTATCTCAAGTGTATGAATGCTATCACATAAAAACTTCCCCTTAGATCCTTAACACAATAAAACAAGAATTCTTTTCTCTCCCCTTAAGACAAGAATTCTCCCCTTTAAGACAAGATCTCTAATAAAGCACAAATAGGTACAAAACTCACACAGTTGGAATATTCTCCACACAAGGTGAGGTGTACAAATCTCCCCTATGTCAAACATGGATTCCCCCATATATAACCCGGAGAGGTATACAATTTCTCCCTATTTTTGTCAAGGAATAAACAAAGGGCACAAGAGATAAAAAACGAGATATTAAGCAAGCAAATCATATAGAAAGTGAAGTTGATAAACTAAAGCTCCCCCTTAACATATGCTCCACATATTATCACCAAGAAGATTTGTTCACAAGGGACTCACACATTTGTTAGGTTTTTAGTTTGTGTTGGCATATATTCCGTATCAAAATGATGTTTTTCTTGTATTTGATTAATGGTCATAGGTTGATGATTTGAAGCTTCAAAGAAAGATGTGGCCAAAAGATCAAGCAAGAAAGTGCCTTTGAAGGGGAATGGACTACATTACACAATTAAGGTAATATAGACCTCATTCTTCTTCAAGGCAATAGACACACACACACAAATCATTTAAATGTGTCCCTGCATCATTGTGCAATATTTATATAGCACATTCACATGTTTTTACATGCTCATACATTGAACTCAAATTCTCATACATTGTAGAATTGCATGTTCTAAGACTATGTCTAGGAAACGGTATACATGTGTGAAATTGTACTTCTATGTTTACGTTTTATTGTTTTTGGATTTGAACATGATCTCTTATGATTTCTTATTAAGTCCCAGTAATTTTGGTTACTCATACATTTGATTTCGAGTCCAAACGATGTAGTTACGCTACCTTTCGTTCTCATTCATTGAGTTGTGCTCGTCTTCATTTTCTGAGATGAATTCTCAACATTTTGTCAAAGTTTCATAGTCTTCATTGTGCGTGAGGGAGTTATGATTCATAATCTGAAAACAGATTTGAAATCAGAGTTCGGAGGCTCAGATATGGCTGAAGAACGCGAGCGGAGCGCGGGAGGAACAAGCAAGGCCAAAAGGCCAAGCTTGCTGTCCACATGTGAGCCACGTGTGACACACGGGCTGGACAGCTCTCTGTCCATGTGTGCCACACGTGGTCCACACATGATGGCCACATGGCTGCTCCTCATTGGTCACTTCTCCCCTCTCTCTCTTCCATTTTAAATATTCCCATTCCCCCCCATTCATTCTATGTAAGAAGAAAAAGAAAGTAACTCATCAGAATTTTTCTCCCAATTTTTCTCACCTTCCAAACACCATAACTTTCTCATACGAAGTCGGATTTGAGTGATTCAAATTGGAGATTGTTCATAATTGAGTCTTCTACCTTTTCCAAGTGATCTTGCAGTCATTTAATTGAGTGTTCAAGGTGTTCTACCCAGAAAAACGTGACAACTCGTGATTTGGAGGTATTGGCTTTATCTTTATGATTTCTTCTTTTATAACCTTCAATTTTCTTGGGGTTTCTTCTTCTATATGTATGTATATGTTTGGTGAATGCTATTGAGAAAAATAGCTTCATAATCAATCTTAATCAAAAGTCTAATTAGAGACATATGTGAACTAAAATTTTGATTCTATGATTTTCATATGTTTGAGAGTTGTATTGTGATTAGATTGACATATAGGATTATTTGAAACTTGATTGAATGATTTTATGATTAATAATCCTTGAAATTCATTTTGATCCTTTGATTGATGAAATCTAGGATTAAGGCTCTTGTATATGTGTTTAGAGATATCTAGGATTTAATTGATTTATCAATATATCCTTTCTCTAAATCTTTGGCTAGATTACTCATTGAATACATTCTATGTTTCTAGCATTTATTTGTATGTTTATAACATCTTGAATATGTGCTTCATGATTATGATATATTCAAGTGTTATTTGTGTGAATGCAACTATGAGCTTTTGTGTTAGGTGTTTTCACATGCTCTAGGTTTAATTCATGTTTTTGCATCTAGACTTTTGTTCTTGTGATCTCACATGTTTAGGTCTAGTTGTTCCATAGAATATATTGATCACATGTTCTATGTTGTGTTGATTGTAATTTGCTTCATTTGCATCACTTAGATCACTTGCCTTGAGGAAATGTTGAAGTCTCTTTCAAAGTGAGTGAAACTTTGTATTGAGCAAGAAGTCTTGGCTAGGAATGAGTTCTAGATAGCCAAGCGCAAGTCTTAGCAAGGAGTTGCGTACTCCGGATGGTTGAGCTAGGGTAGCTTGACTAGGATCCAAGTGATCTAGATTGCTAAGTAAGGGAATCTTCCTAGAGGCTTGAGAGCCTTGGATAGGAAGTTGCTTCCTAGAGGTGTTGGACACACCTTGGATAGGGAGTAGGCTTAGTGATTCACTAGCCCGAGTGTAGATTAGGATTTGATAGCTTGAAGTGGATATCATAGAGTTGATAGCCTTGAGTGTGTATGTCCTTTTCATATAGTGGATTTGCTTTGTCGGTGGTTGTGGATTCAACTCGTGGATGTTTCCTTTTCTAAGGTTTACCACGTAAAAATCTTGTGTTCTTTGTCTCTTGCTCTATCTCTTTTATATTGTGTATATGTATGTGTTAATTTGTTGAATATCATTTACTTGTGTTGTATATTTGAACAAGTACTTGTAAAGAGTGATTTGTAGAACAATCCTGTTCAGATCAATTTGTATTTGTAATCTTTCATACTTTGTTATCTTTGTATATAGATATATTTGTTCACTCTTGTAATAACATTGAACAATTTTGATATACAAGATATTCTTTGATATAACATTTTTATGATATTATACCTCATACAACAACTTGTTATATGTAGACATTGCCTAAATGATGATATGCATATCTTGTCTATGTATGAATGTTCCGTTTATATGTTGTATGTAAAGCTACCTTGAGGGACAAACGTAAGTTTGTTCAAGGGATTGAAAATAGGCGAAAAACCTATTCACCCCCCCCCCCTCTAGGTATGCTTTAAGCAATTTAACCTTGTTTGTATGCTTTCAACATTCACACATTCAAGCAATAAGAGAAAATATATCACCATTTTCCAAAGTCCAAGAGAGAATCATAGATTTTCATTAATCTCTCAAAAATATTCTAACATTGCTAATGAATCAAGCACATAAGCAAAATATGTGTGTGTGTGTGTGTGTGAATGCTTCTCACATATATAGTAGGAGTAATTGTGATATCAACATGCAAACAATTTCCACACCTATCCAACTAAAGCGTTTCCAAAAATAGGTAAAACCGATATTCATCCGGGTTTTTGCTTTAAAAGAATAGATATCCACATGTGAGCGTGTGTGTGCATGTGGCTCGTTTTCCCGTTTCTATTTGTCAACCCGAGCTTTTCACAGTTCTCAACTATACACCATTAAGCCTTTTATTTTTTCATTTATTTTTGGCTTAGAATCAAAAACTTTTTTTTTTAATGATTCTTTTCAACACTTCTTTGATTTTTCTAACAAAAACATATACACTTCATGGCGGCTTTCACTTATCACAATAGCGTAGCCCTTTCCTACATTAGGCGGCTGCACAACCAAGGTGTGTGGCCCTTTCCATGAGGGTGCTCATTGAATACTATATAGCGCCAAAGCAAAATGGATACATACCATAGGACATCTATTATGTACTAAGCAATAGGCTTCTAGATGCATCCATTATCTACACATATTCAATCACATATACTCAAAACTAAAACATATAAGAGAAGCATTAGTGAACTTTTCAAAAATAAGATTTTTCAAGCTCAAGTGCATGATCTAGAAACAATACAAGTTATTTGTTTAAGATCATTACTTCTCAAGTGAGTAGCTCTCAAAGATATTGATATACAAATAAAGTTTTGCTCATCAAGCCACTCATAATCACACAAGCACATTTAATCAACACAAATCATGCCAATGGACATTCTAAGAGTTTTAAATCTCTCTTTGTCCAAGGGCTTCGTGAACTTGTTCGCAAGTTGTTTTTTAGTAGGCATATGCTTTAGAGTAACAATAGAACGTTCAACAAGATCTCTAATGAAATGATGCCTAATATTAATGTGCTTTGTGCCGGAGTGTTGAACCAGATTTTTTAGAGATGTTAATGGCACTTAAGTTATCACAATAAAGTGTCATTTTTCCTTGTTCTATCTCATAATCCTTAATGATTTGTTTTATCCAAAGTAATTGTGTGCATGCACTTCCGGCCGCAATGTACTCGGCTTCGGAAGAAGAGAGGGAAACAGAATTTTGTTTCTTACTTGACCAAGAAACCAAGTTATTCCCAACATAAAAGCAACCGCCAGATGTGCTTTTGCGATCATCGATGTTTCCCACCCAATCGGCATCACAATAGCCTACAAGAATATCATTGGTATCAAATGAATAAAATAGACCAAGACTATAAGTTCCTATGATGTACCTAATGATTCTTTTGACGGCTTTTAAGTGAGATTCCTCAGGATTGGCTTGGAATCTAGCCCACAAGTCCACACTAAAGCAAATGTCCGGTCTACTAGCCGTTAGGTAAAGTAGACTACCTATCATGCTTTCTATAAAGGCTTTGGTCAACACTTTTTCCTTTTTCATCTTTGTCAAGTTTAAGAGTAAGGTTCCATGTGCCTCGGTAGTTGGAAGTCTCATGTATGCAATGCTCTGCACTAGACTAGATATTTGTTTTGCTGTTGGCATAGTTAGCAGGTTTCAATTGAAACCTGGTCCTGATCACTGGACGGCAGTCAAGCATATTTTCAAGTATCTCAGGAGAACGAGAGACAATATGCTTGTATATTCTAGAGGGGATTTGATTCCCGTAGGGTAATACAGATTCTGATTTCCAATCGGATTCTGAATCCAGAAGATCCACATCAGGATCTGTGTTTACTCTTGGAGGAGGAGCAGTCATATGGAGGAGTATCAAGCAATCATGCATTGCTGACTCCACCATGGAAGCTGAGTATGTTGTTGCATGCGAAGCTGCCAAAGAGGCTGTTTGGCTCCGCCAATTCTTGATTGACTTAGAAGTGGTTCCTAGTACGAATAAACAGATCACTATCTACTGTGACAACAGTGGAGCAGTGGCTAATTCGAAAGAACCAAGAAGTCATAAGAGAGGAAAACACATTGAAAGGAAGTATCATCTTCTTAGGGAGATTATGCATAGGGGTGATGTGACGATTACCAAAATCTCGTCAGTAGAAAATCTAGCGGATCCCTTCACAAAAGCTCTACTTCAGAAGAGTTTTGATGGGCACCTAGAGAACATGGGAATGAGAGATATGACACATTTGCTATAGTGCACGTGGGAGATTGTAAGGATTATGCTCAATAGCAAGAGTGTAATATTGTACTTGACAATCTTTTCATATTAATAAGGTGATTTCTGTTATTTAACAAAATCTTACAGCATTTATTATTATAATTGTCAAAGTAAATAATCATAAGGTCAAAAGACTATGAGAAAAGAAGAATTGTTCGTACATTTGAATATGTATGAGGTAGACACAATTCTTTAGTTAGTCTTGAATAACGTTCACAACTTAAGTTAAAGGTTGGGCAACTTTATCTTGTTAAAGTTGTAGAATTCTTTTACTAGCATTTGAGTGGGATCAAACGTGTTGTGATGAGTCTAAAATTGAAGGGTCTTCGAGTAAAAGAATCCAGTGCACTGGGTGCATTGAAATGGATCACAATGAAAGACTTTTTTCTAGAATCGTCAATAGATAAAAGTCTTTTCATTATTAAAACAATCAGAGAGTCTATCTTCATCCTGAGATAAATGATGGACTTATGGTTACAAGTGTTATAATTTAAGCTATCAATGAGTACGATTATATAGCATAGTCTAACCTCGATAGTTTGGTGTTATTCATTTGCTAATCGATAGAGGACTTCATTTATAGTTATGGACATCGTGGCTCCATTTATTAAATGTGAGTAGAATATCATCATATGGATGCTTTGTGGTTTTGGATATTAAATCTTAACGTTGAGTTTTCAATAGTGTATATTGAAAGATAAATTCTGGACAAGTCATAATACATATCCAAGTTCAAAGTGTGGTCATATGAGTAAATATGGTAACTTGGAGAGTTGTAGGCGGTCTATGAGCTCTTGGCGATTACTGATATTCTTCACGAGGATTCTCTATCTCCTATAAGATTATTTAGGGTATGAATGAGAATCGTTAACTTATTCCATCTTTATTTAAGAGTGTAATTTTAGTTCTTTAGTGGAATGAACTAAAATTAATAGATCGAACCTAAGTGAATCATTTATTGATTGTGATTGGGTTATATCTATTGGAGCTTAAATTTAGATAGGTCCGCCAAGATCCCTAATCTGCACGGACTTGCATGAATCATTTGATATATTTTACCAGACTATTTATGGGTCAATCTAGAATTGTATTTAATATATTAAGAATATAATTTGCACATTATTTATTTAATGGGCTGTTTAATTATATTAATATATTAATGAAAGGCACGTGGGCTTATTTCTTTTAGTAAGAATGAGTCTAGTTCACATGTGGACTTTTTATTAAAGTCCAAATGGATTTAATAAAATAAGAAAAACAATATATGGCCCAAGTTATAGTCATGGGCGGCAAGGCTATATTTATTAGCCCATTATATTGTTTTATTTTATTATTTAATTAAATGGAAATTAATTAATATGTTAATTAATTATTTAATTAAGAATCAAATCTTTTTTTGATTAGAAAATATGTTTCCTAGTAGTATACTACTATTATTAGTATATTAAATATAAAAGACTTTATTTGTTTAGTCAAATTATAAAGTTTTTTATATAGTCACAAATTCACTAAAGAGTTGGATTAGGGTTTGAATTCTAAGAAGTCTTTTGTGGAAACACAAATCCTATTTGGAAAAGGATTTTGGGTGACCACCTTGTTTAACAAGGCAAGAATTCGGCAACCCTAAATTTTTTAGGCTAAAATTCGGTCCCTATGTAATACAAGGGATAGATTTCGGCCACCCAAGCTTTTGCCTTTGAGAATTAATTTTCTTTTGCTAGAGAGAAAAAATAAAATCCTACTTTAAGACTAGTGAGAGATTTCGACCAAGAGGAGTTGTGAGAGGAGAATTGTTCTTATTTCGATAGTGCACTAGTGATCTTTACATCAAAAGGTTTTGTGCACAATTTCAAATAAGGTTCACGTGAATTTCAATCTAACGATTGTGAATTCAAAAGTGACCGGGACATTCTTAGTAACCTTTTGGAGTTTATTGTGACTAACAGAAATCAAAAAAGTTTTGTTGTCCATTCTCAGGTACATAATTCAAAGAGAAGGGAGACCACGCTCCTAGGTGATTCATGTTCGTGATCGGGTTGGAAGATCTTGTGGATTACCATCGACTCATAGTCAATCGGATCATGCGACAAAGGTATGATATCTTTTTGTATATATGTTTAATTAATTAAAGGGTTAAGGTTCAAATATGGAAAAATTTTAAAACTATACTAAACTATTTTTAGTCTCGCTTCCGCTGCATGCAAACGTTTTTTCCCTACACATAGTTGTGACCCTTGAGAAGAGGAGGCTTAGAATTCGAAGCCCCTTCGGTCATCACATCATCAGGAAAACCATACTTCAAAAACCTAAGCAATTCACTAGTAAGTATAATCTAGATCTCGTCGAGTGCCGTCTGATGATCCGTTCTGATACCAATTGAAAGTATACGAACAAGGTTAAATTGTTTAAAACGTACCTAGAAGGGGGGGAGGGGGTGAATAGGTTTTTCGCCTATTTTCAATCTCTTGAACAAACTTACGTTTGTCCCTTAAGGTAGCTTTACATACAACATATAAACGAAACATTCATACATAGACAAGATATGCATATCATCATTTAGGCATTGTCTACATATAACAAGTTGTTGTATGAGGTATAATATCACTAAAACACAATATCAAAGAATACTTTGTATATCAATATTGTTTAATGTATTACAAGAGTGAACAAATATATCAATACACAAAGATAACAAAATATGAAGAATTACAAATATAAAATTAATCTAAAGAGGATTGTTCTACAAATCACTCTTTACAAGTACTTGTTCAAACATACAACACAAGTGAATGATATTCAACAAAATAACATATACACATATACAATATAAAAGAGATAGAGAAATAGACAATGGACACAAAGTTTTTACATGGTAAACCTCCGAAGAGGAAACATCCACGGGTTGAATCCACAACCTATAAAAAGGACATACACATTCAAGGCTATCAACACTGTGATATCCACCTCAAGCTATCAAATCCTAATCTACCATCGGGCTAGTGAATCACTAAGTCTACTCCCTATCCAAGGTGTGTCCTACACCTCTAGGAAGCAATTTCCTATCCAAGGCTCTCAAGCCTCTAGGATGATTCCCTTGCTTAGCAATCTAGGTCACAAGGATCCTATTCAAGCTCCCCTATCTCAACTATCCGGAGTACGAAACTCCTTGCTAAGACTTCCACTTGGCTATCCGGAACTCATTCCTAGCCAAGTCTTCTTTCTTAAGTTAAAGTTTCACTCACTTTAACAAAAGACTTCAACCTTTCCTCAAGACAAATGATCTAGGTGATGCAAATGATGTAAATCACAATCAACACAACATAGAACATGTGATCAAGACATTCTATGGAACAACTAGACCTAAACATGTGAGAACACAATAATAAAATTCTAGATGCAAATACATGAATTAAACCTAGAGCATGTGAAAACACCTAACACAAAAGCTCATAGTTCCATTCACACAAATAACACTTGAATTTATCATAATCATGAAGCACAAATTCAAGATGTTATAAACATACAAATAAATGCTAGAAACATAGAATATATTCAATGAAAATTCTAGCCAAAGATTTAGAGCATGGATATAATGATAAATCAATTAAATCCTAGATATCTCTAAAAACACATACAAGAGCATTAACCCTAGATTCCATCAATCAAAGGATCAAAGCACATATCAAGGATTATCAATAATAAAATGATTCAATCAAGTCTTATTAGGTTTTTAGTTTGTGTTGGCATATATTCCATATCAAAATGATGTTTTCTCTTGTATATGATTAATGATCATAGGTTGATGATTTGAAGCTTCAAAGAAAGATGTGACCAAAAAATCAAGCAAGAAGTGGTATTTGAAGAGGAATGGACATCATTTCACTATTAAGAGGTAATATAGACCTCATTCTTCTTCAAGGCAATAGGCACACACATATAAATCATTCATAAGTGTCCCTGCATTGTTGTGCACCATTTATATAACACATTCACATGTTTTTGTATGCTCATGCATTGAACTCAAATGCTCATACATTGTAGAGTTGCATGTTCTAAGACTATGTCTAGGAAATGGCATTCATATGCGAATTAGTGTTTGATTGTTTGTGTTTCTTGTGTTTTGGACTTGTGCATGATCTTATTTGATTCCTTATTGAGTCCCATTTGTTTCAGTTACTCATTCATTTAGTTTCGAGTCCAAACAATGTAGCTACACTATTTTTCGTTCTCATTCGTTGAGTTGTGTTCGTCGTCATTTTCCGAGATGAATTCTCAACCTTTTGTCAAAGTTTCATAGTCGTCATTGTGCATGAGGGAGTCATAATTCGTAATCCAAAAATAGATTCGAAATCGGAGTTCGGAGACTTGAATACGGTCGAAGAACGTGGGAGGTGCACGAGAGAGGTGAGCATGGCCAAAGGCCATGCCTTGGCCACCCCGTGTGAGCCACGGCCAAACCAGCCCTCTGGTCCCGTGGGCCACATGTGCCCCACATGGGCAAAGGCGGAGGTGGCCTTTTTTGATTGGCCAAAATTCTTCCCTCTCTCTCTTCCTTTTAAATATTCCAACTTCCCTCTATTTCAAAATGTGAAGAAGAAAGAAGAAAAATTAGAAATCCCGTTAGTTTTTCTCTCCAGGATTGTCTCACATTCCAAACACCATAACTTCTTCATACGAAGTTGGATTTGAGTGATTCAAGTTGAAGATTGTTCATAATTGAGTTCTTTACCTTTTCTAAGTGATCTTGCAGTCATTTGATCGAGTTTTCAAGGTGTTCAACCCAGAAATTCGTGACAGCTTGTGATTGAGAGGTATTGACTTTATCTTTGAGATTTCTTCCTTTATAATCTTCAATTTGCTTGGGGTTTCTTCTTCTATATGTATGTATATGTTTAGTGAATACTATTGAGAAAGATAGCTTCATAATCAATCTTAATCAAAAGTCTAATTAGAGACACTTGTGAACTAGAATGTTTGATTCTATGATTTTCACATGTTTGAGAGTTGTATTGTGATTAGATTGACATCTAGGATTATTTGAGACTTGATTGAATGATTTTATGATTGATAATCCTTGAAACGTGTTTTGATCCTTTGATTGATGGAATCTTGGATTAAGGCTCTTGTATGTGTTTTTAGAGATATCTAGGATTTAATTGATTTATCAATATGTCCTTTCTCTAAATCTTTGGCTAGATTACTCATTGAATACATTCTAGATTTCTAGCATTTATTTGTATGTTTATAACATCTTGAAATTGTGCTTCATGATTATGATATGTTCAAGTGTTATATGTGTGAATGGAACTATGAGTTTTTGTGTTTAGGTGTTTTCACATGCTTTAGTTTAATTCATGTTTTTGCATCTAGACTTTTATGCTTGTGTTCTCACATGTTGGGTCTAGTTGTTCCATAGAATATATTGATCACATGTTCTATGTTGTTTTGATTGTGATTTGCATCATTTGCATCATTTGCATCACTTATATCATTTTCCTTGAGGAAAGGTTGAAGTCTCTTTCAAAGTGAGTGAAGCTTTGTATTGAACAAGAAGTCTTGGCTAGGAATGAGTTTCGGATAGCCAAGCGAAAGTCTTAGCAAGGAGTTGCGTACTCCGGATGGTTGCACTAGGGGAGCTTAACTAGGATCCAAGTGATCTAGATTGCTAAACGAGGAAATCTTCCTATAGGCTTGAGGGCCTTGCATAGGAAGTTGCTTCCTAGAGGTGTAGGACACACCTTGAATATGGAGTAAGCTTAGTGATTCACTAGCCCGAGGGTAGATTAAGATTTGATAGCTTGAGATGGATATCATAGAGTTGATAGTCTTGAGTGTGTATGTCCTTTTCATATAGTGGATTTGCTTTGCCGGTGGTTGTGGATTCAACCCGTGGATGTTTCCTCTTCGGAGGTTTACCACGTAAAAATCTTGTGTTCATTGTCTCTTTCACTATCTCTTTTATATTAGGAATATGTATGTGTTAACTTGTTGAATATCATTTACTTGTATTGAATATTTGATCAAGTACTTGTAAAGAGTGATTTGTTGAACAATCCTCTTTAAATCAATTTTATTTGTAATCTTTCATATTTGGTTGTTCTTGTATATTGATATATTTGATCACTCTTGTAATAACTTTGAACAATATTGATATACAAGATATTCCTTGGTTTTGTGTTTTTAGTGATATTATACCTCATACAACAACTTGTTATATGTAGACATTGCTTAAATAATGATATACCTATCTTGTCTATATATGAATGTTCCGTTTATATGTTGTATGTAAAGCTACCTTGAGGGACAAACGTAAGTTTGTTCAAGGGTTTGAAATTAGGCAAAAAACCTATTCACCCCCCTCTAGGTACACCTTAAGCAATTTAACCTTGATTGTATACTTTCAAGTCTCAAATAATCCTAGATGTCAATCTAATCACAATACAACTCTCAAACATGTGAAAATCATAGAATCCAAGAATCCAGTTCACATATGTCTCTAATTAGACTTTTGATTAGGATTGATTATGAAGCTATCTTTCTCAATAGCATTCACCATACATATATATACATATAGAAGAAGAAACCCCAAGAAAATCGAAGGTTATAAAAGAAGAAATCTCAAGGATATGACCAACACCTCAAGATCACGAGTTAGTTCCTTTTTTGTGCAGAACCACCAGAAAAGTCAATCAAATAGCTGTAAGATGAATTGGAAAAGATAGAGGACTCAATTATGAACAATCTCCAACTTGAATCAACCAATTCTAACTTCGTATGAGAAAGTTATGGTGTTTGGAAGGTGAGAAAAAATTGAGAGAAAATTCTGGTGAGAGTGATTTCCAATTTTTCTTCTTAGAATGAATGAGAGGGAATGTGAGAAATTTAAAAGGGAGAGAGAAAGGGAAAAGAAGGCCAACCAGCTGATGACACATTAGCACCACGTGTGGACTGCGTGTGGCAAACATGGGTAGAGAGGTGTCTCAGCTGTGTGGCACACGTGGCTCACACGTGGAACCTTTGCTTGGCCATTTGGCCGAGTAACCTCCTCCCATGTTCCGCTTGTGTTCTTTGGCTGTATCTAGGCCTCCAAACTCCGATTTTGAATCCTTCTTTAGATTATAAATCATAACTCCCTCACACACAATGAAGACTATGAAACTTTGACAAAAGGTTGAGAATTCATCTTGAAAAACGACGAAGAACACAACTCTACGAATGAGAACGAAAAGTAGCGTAGCTACATCGTTTGGACTCGAAATCAAATGAATGAGTAACCGAAATGACCGAGACTCAATAAGGAATTATAAGAGATCATGTTCAAGTCCAAAAATAATAAAACATAAATATATAAGCACAATGTCACACATGTATGCCATTTCCAAGACATAGTATTAGAACATGCAATTCTACAATGTATGAGAATTTGAGTTCAATGCATGAGCATGTAAAAACATGTGAATGTGTTATATAAATATTGCACTATGATGCAAGGACACATATAAATGATTTGTGTGTGTGTGCCTATTGCCTTGAAGAAGAATGAGGTATATATTACCTTAATTGTGCAATGTAGATAATTCCTTTTCGAAGACACCTTCTTGCATGATCTTGTGGCCACGTCTTTCTTTGATGCTTCGAATCATCAACCTAAGACCACTAATCAAATACAAGAAAACATTATTTTGATATGGAATATATGCCAAGACAAACCAAAAACCTAACAGTTATGGAAAAATTGGTGCTCAAACTCTGCTCAAAGATCTAGAAACTATTGCTCAAAAAAATGATCTATTAATATAAAAAAGACTTGGAAAATATGAAAAAAATTGGTGCTCAAACTTTGCTCAAAGATGTGGAAAAAAATTACAAAAATTGCTAAAAAAAAATGATCTATTAATATAAAAAAAAAATCTGGAAAAACTTGATGCTTAAAGATTTGGAAAAAAATTGCTCAAAAGATCTGGAAAAAAAATTGCTCAAAAGTCAAAAGATCTAAAAAAAAAATGTTGAAAGATTTGGGAAAAAAAAAAGCATAAAGATTTGCAAAAAAAAAATAAAAATAAATAAAAATGCCAAGAAATCCCAACTCCAATGGAGGAATCAACGTTTACCCAGCGGTTCAGGACTGATGAAGTGCATGCTATCTGGAAGGAGAAAAGGCTTCAGCTGGAATCAATGGTCTTAAAGAGGAAAGTAACTAGGTTTTAGCCTATAGGTAGGGTTATTTTGCCACTATTGGGAGTAATTTAATACCAAATTCTCATTGAACATCTATTGAAAATGTTGTAAATTCAAAGTAGAAAACAAATTTCCCTTTGAATTTTTGGTCATAAGGTGTGTGCGTTTCCCTTTGAAATCTGAAGAAACAGAAGATGGAGTTCTTGGATGAAGATGCCAGGGCCTAGATTCCTCCTTCAATCGTGTCCACAATCACCAAAAGCCCTCTAAATTCAATCTCTTCTTCTCCATCAATCTCTTTTTTCTCCTCTTTCAAGATCCCCAGATCTTTGAAAACCCAGTTCAAGATCCCCAGATCGAGCTTGATACGAAGAAGAAACCGCACAAGAATCGATTTTTGACCAATAAGTCACATGATTTCAATGAAAGATCTGAAAAAAATTGACAAAAAAGGCCAAGAAATACCAAACCACCACCATCATCATCAACACCAAACGGAGGAGAGTGGGAGATGGGATTCAGAGACAAATATATGAAAATATTAAGGTTAAAATGGTCTTTTTGAGACTTGTCCCATGTATAGGACAAGTTTGGCCGAGGGTTTTGGGTGGAACAATTTTTTGTGATTTTTGTTCCGCCTTGTCTCGTACTATCCCATGTTAAGGACGGGCCAAACGTGGGACAAGAGAAAATTGTCCCACCTTGTCCCATCCCGTCCCGTTCCGTCCCGCGTACCAAATGCACCCTACATATACTTATAAAACGGGTATGGTAGTGCTTGAACTCGCATATACAATTTTAAAATAACATGTTACACAAACCTTTTAAGTTAAAATGGCTGCATAGATACAAAAGTAAAATTATTATATTTATTTTTCTAGATGTCCGTAAAAGTAACTTTGTATGAGGATTTTTTAATATTAAATCGTCGATAAGAATACTCAAACACATGTAAATTCAACCAACTCAGCTCACTCGACTAAGAGTCCATTTTTCTAACCGCAGTTCAGTGATGCAGCTGAATATTTATCAAACAACAATGGATAAAATAAAGAATAAACGATTCGGATATGTTGATTCGTGCATGAATACAGGAAGCAAACTGATGCAGCGGAAGATTCACAAAACAATAATCAATAAAAGAAAGGATAAACGATTCGGATCCGTTGATTCGCGCATGAATATCGGAAGCGAACCCTACTATTAATTTGTTGATCCGCGCACAGATACCAGAATAATAGGCCTCAAATACCAACTGAAGTAGTGGGAAATTCAACACAAACAACAGTCGATAAAAAGGAAGGATAAACGATTCAGATCTATTGATTCACGCACGAATACCGGAAGCAAACCCTACTATTAATCTGTTGATCTGCGCACAGATACCAAAAAAATAGGCTTCAAATACGACAATCGACTTCGCGCACAAAAGATGATGTAATTGGATAGTTGAGAAACAATCTCGGTATTTTTATTAATCAAAAGCTAAATAACAAATTGGATTCAAACATCTTAAATAGGAAAAACAATAAGTCGACTTCCACAAGGAATCGACTTCTAACTTAACTTAAACTGAAACTGAAAAGAAATCCTATCTAGGAAAAGAGAACAAATCCTAATCAAACAAAGACTACGAAAAAGAGAACAAATCCTAATCTGACTTTGACTCAATGTCATCTAATTCAAACTTCCAGCTCAAGTCTTTGCGCAACAAAATAGATAGCCGAATTTGGGTCTATTGTGATTTGTAATAGGGGATGGAGTCTTCATAACATCTGTAGGGCTCGTCTTGGGCTTTTCGAAAAAATATTATAATAGATGATCCAACTTCATGTTCCCTCTGCAGAGGTCTACTAAGTTTAGCTCATTCAGCTCGTCCAGCTCACGTCTTCGCGTAACAAGATAGATGGCCGAATTTGGGCCTGTTGTGATCCATTATGGAGAATGGAGTCTTCATAATATCTGTAGGGCTTGTCTTGGGCTTTCTGGAAACATATTATAATAGACGATTTGACCCGATATGCCTTCTGTAGAGGTTCACGAATTTCAACCTGGATTTGGTTGGTCCATGCGACCCAAATACGAATTCGCCACCAGCTCCATGTGTTCCATTGCCTTAGCTACTGCTACATCATTCTCTTCAGGTTGGAGAAAATTCATCCTCGAATTTTAACTGCCTTCATCCCAAAAACCTGCATAATTTTTTTTGTGTGCTAACAGCTGAGATCTTGTACGATGAACTTTAAATCCTTCGATTCTTGTCATGATGTCCATGAACTCCTTTTCAGATATCTCTTCATCAAAGACTGGTGGTAGATCAAAATCAGTAAAAACTTCTGCCGATACATATATATCATCGAAAAACACCGAAGGATAGGAGGCTAATTATGTTTGAGAGTTCATGGATTTTTTTTTTTTTTTAAAGATATGAGTGTTCCGTGGACGCTAAGCCTAGCACAACGGTAGACTCAGTGGCTCTGATACCAAATTGATGCAGCGGAAGATTCACAAAACAACAATTGATAAAAGAAAGGATAAACGATTCGGATCTGTTGATTCGCACCGAATACCGGAAGCGAACCCTACTATTAATCTGTTGATCCGCGCACAGATACTAGAATAATAGGTCTCAAATACCAACTGAGGTAGTGGGAAATTCAACAGAAACAACTATTAACTCTAGTATTTGTGGAAGAATTCAATCTTATGTATTCATTGAACAGTTGTGATATTTATACACTTTACAATACTCACAATAGGAAAAGTAATTAACCTAATTACATATGGTAATACTTGAAGGTTAAGAATATAGCTAGTTGAGGTATTGTGAATCTCTACTTCTATCATGCCCCTGTAAGATAGAGCTTCCGTCAAGGATGCCTATCTTGGAGCAATGATCAAGAAACTGTCGACGTGAGAGGGGCTTTGTGAGGGAATCAGCCAACTGATCATTTGTGTGAACATGAGATACACAGAGCTGTTGACGAGTCACTTGGTCGCGCACTAAGTAAAAGTCAATAGCAACATGCTTCATACGATTATGAAATATTGGATTCGCACTTACATAGGTGGCTCTTACATTGTCATAATAGATGACATGAGCACTAGGAACTGTGATCTGAAGCTCAAAAAGAAGATGGCCAATCCAATTAAGCTTTGTAGCTGAAAATGCAATTGCTCGAAATTCCGCCTCAGTAGTTGACTGTGCAGCCGTGCCTTGTTTCTTAGAGCTTCAACTGATAGGTGTGGAGCCTAGAAAGACGACATAAGCTATAGTGGATTGCTGATCATCAGGATCTCCCATCCAGTCGGCGTCGGCAAAAGCATGAAGGCGAAGGGGTGAGTTAGATCGAATGAGTAGGCCGTAGTTCAACGATCCTTTGAGACATCGAAGGACACATTTGACAGTATTCCAGTGAAGTGTAGTCGGACGGTGCATAAATTGAGAGAGCTTATTGATGGCAAATGAGACATCCGGACGAGTTAATGAGAGGTATTGAAGTGCGCCCACAACTTACCTATATTGAGTTACATCGGTGAGAGCACTACCGTCAGCTAGTTTCAAGGTGTCAGTGACTGAAAGTGGTGTAGCAACCGAATTAGCATCAATCATATCAGTTTTGGCCAGTTAATCGCAGGTGTACTTTTGTTGAGATAAAAACAGCCCACGGTGGGACCGGTGAACTTCGACACCCAGGAAGAATGATAGTCGACCTAGATCCTTAAGAGAGAACCTATGAGCAAGAACATTAATGAAATCATGAACCTAGGAGGTAGACGAGCCAATGATGATGATGTCATCAACGTACACAAGGAGGTACAATGTCTGACTTGAGTGACGGTGAATGAATAGTGAAGTGTCACATTTGGAATTCACTAATCCGGTAGAGAGAAGAAACGTGCGAAGTTCATTGTACCAAGCACGTGGGGCCTGACGAAGACCATAGATCACCTTCTTGAGCTTGCATACATGGTTCAGAAAGGAGGGGTGGATGAAACTAGGAGGTTGTTCCATGTAGACTTCGTCTGTGAGAGAACCCTGCAAAAAGGCATTGTTAGCGTCAAGTTGGCGCAAAGGCTAACCATTAGTGGTAGCAATATTAAGTATTAGGCAGACTGTAACTGGCTTCACAACGGGATTGAAAGTCTCGTTGAAGTCAATGCCAGGATGCTAGTGAAATCCCTTAGCCAAAAGACAAGCCTTGTACCGAGCCATTGTGCCATCTGGGTGGCGTTTAATGCGAAAAATCCATTTACAGCCAACTACATTTTTGGGAGAATGAGACAAAACTAGCACCCAAGTATTATTCTTAACAAGCGCATCATACTCAGCACTCATGGCCTGACGCCATTCCAAGCACTTACGAGCTTGTGTAAGGTTTCTAGGCTTGGTTTGGGAAGGAGAATGGGTGGTGGTGTTTAGATCAAAGATGGCCTTAGGTTTGAACACATTACTCTTGGACCGAGTGTGGATCACTCGTGGAGGAGGCTGTGGACTTGGGTCAGCCAGACTTGGTGCAGACACGGAAGATGGAGGGCTAGACTGTTAGGCGGTGATGGACTGAGAGCTGGATGATAGAGCTGGACTGATTGGCATAGGCTGTGGGTGACCAGTGGTTGACGCTGGGCGTGCGTGACTGAAGGGATTGACAGACATGGTTACTGGAGTGTGGTGGACCAGTATGATATCAGGGAAAGACATTATTTGGTAGGGGGGACTCTCTAGAGGTGTAGCAGACCTGGGACTGGTAGGACTCGTGTTTGATGTGGAGGTGATGGTGAACCATTGGTCGACAGACACAGAAGGATCGGTGGACTTGGACATTGTGGCACTAAGTAAAGGAAATTTAGTTTCTACAAACACAACATGACGAGAGATATAGACACGATTTGTGGACCGTTCTAGACATAAGTACGCGTTGTGTTCGTTAGAATACCCTACAAAAACACATGCTTTAGAGCGAGGTTGTAATTTGTGGGATGTGTATGGACGCAGCCAGGGATAACACAGGCATCCAAACACATGTAATTTACGATAGTTTGGATCCTTGTGTAATATGATGGAGTATGGATTTCGGTGACCTAGGGTCTTGGAAGGCATGCGATTTATGAGGTGAACTGCGGTTTGGAATGCTAGGGACCAGTATTTGAGTGGTAGAGAGGCATGATTAAGTAGCGTTAATGCGGTTTCGACCACATGATGATGCTTGCGTTCAGCCGTGTCTACGTGTTTAGGAGTGTGGGGTGGGGATTTCAGGTGTTGGATTCCTAAATTTTGTAGATCAAGACCTAGTGATTGGGCCTCTCCACTCCCATTTGAGTAAATTGTTTTGATGCGATTGTTGAAAAAAATTTCCACTAGCAGTTTAAATCGCCTAAAGTCTTGTGGGACATCAGATTTTTGTTTAAGTGGATATAACAAAGTATATTTTGAGAAATAGTCCACAAAGATGACATAGTACCTAAAATTGTCAAAAGATGTTATATGAGCAGGACCCCAAAAATCAGTAAACAAAATTTCCACTGGTTTATTACTAGCCAGAGTCGAAGTACCAAAAGGTAACTTGTGACTTTTATTACATAGACATGAATGACAATGAGAAAATGGGGTCTCAGATTTGCTAACTGGAAGAATATGGGTGGAGATAAGCTTCTGGAGAACCTGTAGGGACGGATGACCTAGACGACAGTGTCACGATAGGGGAGAGACTGTGGGAGTTGAGGATGCGAAGTTCATTTGAATGTGTGACGTGGAGTGACTCGGCTGAGGTGACTTTGGCCAAACATAGAGGTTCTCGTTATTCTGGCCGCGGACCAAGGATGCCCTCGTGATCAGATCCTTCATAAGAAAACAGTTAAGGAAAAACTCAATAGACGTATTATTGTGAGAACAAAATTTAGACACAGACATAAGATTTTGTGAGATATGAGGAGAGTGCAACACATGATTTAAATGAAAGGAGGTAGAAGGTGTATATAATATAGTAGAACTAGTGTGAGTGATAGGAATAGTTTTACCATCGCCGACCATGATATCCTCTGTACCACCATATTCTGAATAAAGAGACAAGTTCTGAAGATCCGATGTCATATCGTGAGATGCACCGGTGTCAAGAATCCAATTGTTGTTGTTATAGTGCTGCTGTTCTAAACTCATGTGGTTAGCTTGTGGCCACGCCTGAGAGCCTGTAGGTTGGCGGGATCGGTAGACACGGGCAGTATGTCCCACTTTGTCACACAGTTGGCACACGGGATGAGACTGGCTATTGGAGGCAGATGATCGCCATGGTTGAGTGAAGTGTGGCGAAGTGGGTGGTCGATAGGAGTTGACAGAACCCGAGGATGGGCCACGGCTACCGCCCGAATTCGCCCCAAACTGCTGCTGCTGCTGGTCGTGATAGTTGTTGCTGCCGAAAGATTGGTTGTGACTCATGTATGGTGATGAATTTCCTTGCTAGTCGCGACCTCTGCAATTGAATGTCCGTTGGTTGTATCGATCGGTTATCTGTGGTCCACCCTTCTTGGATCCATCACGTTTGAGAAAGGACTCATGGTCAAAGAGCTTGTCATATAACTCTTTGAATGAGATTGGTGTGTCTCGAGCTCGAATGGCAGATGCAAGAGGTAAGTAGGCTAAACCTAACCCATTTTGTGTATGTATCACGGTTGCACCATCATCAACAGAGTGACCAATTAATTCAAGATTGTTAATGATATTTTTGATGCCTTGCATGTATTTCGCAATCGATTTGTTTACTAAGGTGACATTTGTAAGGGAGTCAAGAAGGCCAAGTTTCCGAGTGTTGGACTGGTTGGCGAAGGATGCTTCAAGCTTTTCCCATGCTTGAGCTGATGTGGTTGATCGAGTCACAATGGATTGGTCTACACCTGTGCAAGTAACCTGTATTGTGTGAAGAAGAAGACGATCTTGATGGAGCCAAACATGATGATCAGGGTTCAGGATGGTTTCCGGAATTGTCTGAGTCTCAGAAGATCTTGTGGGATTCGGAATGATGCTTGGAGGACATGACATGGTACCATCCAGGTAGCCCATAAGACCGTAACCAAAGAGAAGATTCTCAAATTGAGATCTCCATACAGCATAATTTCCACCTTTGGAGAGTTTGATTGGTGTTTGTGTGGAGTTAATGGCTATTAAGGATTGTGTTTGGTTGTTAGTATTTGTTCCCATGATAATGACAGGAGGAGAAGAAGTAGACGAGGTAGAAGTATAAGAGGTTGCAGACGTAGTCATGGTGACGATGAGAGGAGGGTAGAAAGAGACTGGTTTGATATTTTGGTGAGAGCAGAGAAGTGGGGGGGATGGCTAGGGTTTTTAAGAGCTTAGCTCTGATACCATATTAACTCTAGTATTTGTGGAAGAATCCAATCTTATGTATTCATTGAACAGTTGTGATATATATACACTTTACAATACTCACAATAGGAAAAGTAATTAACCTAATTACATATGGTAATACTTGAAGGTTAAGAATACAGCTAGTTGAGGTCTTGTGAATCTTTACTTCTATCAACAACAATCGATAAAAAGGAAGGATAAACGATTCAAATCCGTTGATTCGCGCACGAATACTATAATCGAACTCTACTATTAATCTGTTGATCTGTGCACAGATACCAAAAAAATAGGCTTCAAATACGACAATCGACTTCGCGCACGCAGGATGATGTAATTGGATAGTTGAGAAACAATCTCGGTATTTTTATTAATCAAAAGCTAAATAACAAATTGGATTTAAACATCTTAAATAGGAAAAACAATAAGTCGACTTCCACAAGGAATCGACTTCTAAATTAACTTAAACTAAAACTGAAAAGAAATCCTATATAGGAAAAGAGAACAAATCCTAATCAAACAAAGACTATGAAAAAGAGAACAAATCCTAATCTGACTTTGACTCAATATCATCTAATTCAAACTTCCAGTTCAAGTTTTTGCGCAACAAAATAGATAGTCGAATTTGGTTCTGTTGTAATCTGTAACAGGGGACGGCGTCTTCATAACATCTGTAGGGCTCATCTTGGGCTTTTCGGAATCATATTATAATAGACGATCCAACCTCATATGGCCTCTGCAGAGGTCCACAAAGTTCAGCTCATCCAGCTCGTCTAGCTCTCGTCCAACTCACGTCTTCACGCAACTAGATAGATGGCCGAATTTGGGCCTGTTGTGATCTGTTATTGAGGACGGAGTCTTCATAACATCTGTAGGGCTTGTCTTGAGTTTTTTGGAAACATATTATAATAGACGATCTGACCTCATATACTCTCTGTAGAGGTTCACGAAATTCAACCCGGATTTGGTTGGTCCATGCGACCAAAATACGAATTCGCCACCTGCTCCATGTGTTTCATTGCCTTAGCTGCTGCTGCATCATTCAGACAATTTTATCCCTCTTCAGACACATGTCATGTTTTTAGGAGGGGTGAACAAAAGTGAACTACTCGGCTCAATGTCAAACATAACCTGAGTTGTCAAGATGTGTTACGTTGCTATCTTTCCTAGTCCACGTGTTGCAAAGATCATAGTGATCACTCACGATAAATCAAATGGAGCTAGTTTAAAGTCTCTAAAAGACATTTCGGTGGGAAAGCTTTCAACGTGGAATCTTTCTCTCTTGTTTCTGTATCGATCAATTACGGAAAAAAAAAAAAAAAGGACTTTTTCTTTTTGTTTTTGTCTCTGTTTTTGTGTTTTAGCTTAGTTATAGTTAATAAAACTATGGGCGAACTTGGCAAATAACGCCACTCTCGCTATTTTTTTCCAGGCAATTGTGGTTTTCTCTTTCTTTTCATTCTTATTTTGTTTGTTTCGGGTAGAAACTACCTACCAATTCAACCAAAAAAAAAAAAAATGATGGACACAAGATCTGTTGATCATACTGATGCAGAAGCTGGATCCGGTTCAGTTCAAAACAGCGATTTGAAGGCATTTGATGATCAGGAAACAACAGTTGGTGTAAAGGGGCTTGTGGATTCCAAACTAACTAAGATCCCGCAGAAATTCATACATGATGATCACAATCAGCAACTTAGCTCTGGTGATGATGATCATGATCAATCCAAGTTTAGTATCCCAATTATAGATTTAGATCATGAAAATTCATCACGTACAGAGATCATTAAGCAGCTTAAAGATGTTTGTGAGAAATGGGGTTTTTTTCAGGTTGTCAATCATGGAATTCCAATTAGCATACTTGATGAAATGATTGATGGAATACGTAGATTTCATGAGCAAGATACCGAGGGCAAGAAAAAGTTTTTTACTCCTGATTACAAATCTCATCAAAAGGTGTCGTATAATACAAACTTTGATGTACACAAAGAAAAAGCAGCTAATTGGAGGGATTCCTTGAGTTGTGTCATGGCTCCTAATCCACCCCATCTCGATGAGTTGCCAGAAATATGCAGGTACACATGTGATAATTTATAAATTAAAGTTTTCTTGATTTGTTTTGCTAGCATGTTCAGGAATTATAAAAATTTATAGGTAGGGGCGAATCCATGATTTTATATCATGCGGAACTGAACTAAATATTAATTAATTATAATTTTATCTTTGAGTACTCAATAGGTGAATACCTAATTTATTTTAGTAATAAACAAATCATAAACAAAACAATAATGTTAGACAATCCAAAAACTTAGACCAAATTTCTACACAAATGACGTGATAGGTGGTTTTGTCATTAATCATATCATCTCATGTTGTGTGTGGTCATGACAACTCATTTGTTATATCATTTTAGTTAAAATTTAGATTAATTATTTGGGTTGTATACCATTACTCTAAACAAAATTATCTATTATCTTTGTGTAAATTTAAAGTGAATTCATTATAAATACAGAACAAAATTTCTTAATATAAAATTAGATTGTAATTTATTATTTTAAAAATAAATATTGTAATTTTTCATTGTTTATGTTGCTTTGCTTGTTATTATTTATTTTTTTAATATTGAGTTTCTTGTTTTCATTTTTAATTTTTTTTTTAATGTAAGATTATTTAATTCATCTTGAGTAAGTGTTTTATTTGTTTTATTTTATCAAAACTTCATTATACCACTCATTTTTCTTTATATATATATATAAAACTCATTTTTTTTTATTAAAAAAAAAAACTAATTTTACTATAATCTTAATTTTTCAGTATTTTTTTTTAAAATAATTGTTATTTTGGTAAAGTGTACCACCTCTAGGCCCACCACGGGTTATAGGTTAGTTGTTAGTTATTAAATTTCAATCAAATTATCTACAAAATTAAGTATTTGAATATTAAAAAGTAAAAGAATAAAACTAGCTCGGATAACTGTCCCAACAACTATCAGGTGATGTATAATAGTTAAATATTAAAAAAAAAAAAAAAAAAAAGATTTAGCTTCTGTACATTTTATGTATAATTACATGTTACTTGCTATTTATTTGAATCATACGATTGAAATCTAAATGTAAAACAATTACGATAAATAATTACAAGTCCTATACATATATATAGTAGCATAACCCAAGTTTGATTATTAACTTGTAGTCTAAATTAATAGTTTTCCAGGACATTAATATGCGCATGCTTTGTGTTCCTGCGGGTTCAAAAATTGTCTCTATTAATCTTTTTTATTTTAATCTAAACACGGCCTGCTTAATTAATTGCTTTGTGTATACAAAAAAAAAAAAAAAAAAAAAAAAACACTAATATCCGTGGATTTTCGACGTTGTTAATAATTTGCAGAGATATAATTATTGAATACACGAAGAGAACAATGGAATTATCAATGAATTTGTTTGGATTGCTATCAGATGCTCTTGGACTGGACACCAATCACCTAAAAAACTTGGGTTGTGCGGAGGGTCTCTACTTTTTGGGGCATTACTACCCACCATGTCCTGAACCAGAATTGACAATGGGAACTAGCAGCCACACTGACAGTAGCTTCCTCACTGTGCTTCTACAAGACCATATTGGTGGCCTCCAAGTCCTCCATCAAAATCATTGGGTCCACGTTACCCCCATTCATGGAGGTCTAGTTGTCAATCTGGGAGATCTCTTACAGGCAAGTTCTTATTATTACATATTTACATACATTTACTAAAAAAATTATAACCTCATACGAACATTGTTCTACAATACTTTTTTTAATTTTTTTTAATTTTTTTTTTAATTTTTATCTTTTAGTAATTTTTTGAATTATTTGTATAAAAATCACTAAAATACGAAAAAAAAAAAAAGGGCAATACAACTAACAATAAACAAACTTTACTTTAATTTTTCTTGGGGGGAAATAATATTTTACAATTTAATATTTAGACAATTAATATCGGTTGTCATAATCTGTAATTAAACAAATGTGAAATGTCTATATCGGTCTATACTAAGCAATTAGGTCATCATAACTTTATTTTAATAATTTAAAAATGAAAAATATATATTAAATGTCTATATCGTCTATTAAACTAAACTTGATTTTATATAATAAAAAACGTATAAGATCAGTTTTTTGTACTATCACATTGAAATCAGTTCTAAAATTAGCTCAAAATTGTTTCATGAAAATTAAACTTTTCAGATTTCAAATCAATTACTCCTTGGCAATCTTTGGAATCTCAGCAAGAAAATAAAATATTTTATTAATTATAAAATATATAATTAGTATCTGTTGTTGCAGCTAATCTCCAATGACAAGTTTAAAAGCATCACTCACAGAGTAGTGGCAAAAACTGTTGGTCCAAGAATATCTGTGGCATGTTTTTTGAGACCAGATTTTCAGTCAGAGAATTCTCGGAAACTTTTTGGGCCAATCAAAGAGTTGTTATCAGAAGAGAACCAACAAATATACAAGGAAACCACTATGAAAGAATTTTTGTATCAGAAATACACACTTGGGCTTGGTGGGATCTCTGCACTTGAACATTTTAAGATGCGAAGCTACTGACCTGATCATGTATGATCAATCAGCTGATCTCCAGCTTTTGTTTGAGATTCAACTCTTACTGCACGCCTTCAATTCCTTCATATGCTCTAGCATTTCCAAGCACTGCAATATGAAAAATTACATACATAGTATCAATATTATAAGCTCGGTTATAGACTTTTATATATGTGATCGTACCATTTGTATACATATTTTAGACCCCCATTTCCTATTCTTTGCGCTCATTTCTCGAGCATTTTTGTGTATTTAATGGGTTTTAATAAGTGTTTCGGGTGATTTTGGTAATTCAGATGAGTTGGTGTAATTTTGTATAAATTAGGGGTAAAAATGTAAGAATAATGCTTAGGTATTGATCAGTCAATACCCAAAATACTGACCCCACTAATGGGAGTGTAGCACGTGGCTCAATTTGTGTGATAAATGTAAAAAGTAAAAGAAAAAAGGCCAAATGCTATGCTCCCATTGGTGGGGTCAGTATTTTTGGTACTAACCGGTGAGTATTCAAGCATTATTCAAAACGTTAACTACGAGCAAGGAATGAAGTTTGTGTGATTTCGGAAAAATGCATGGAACATAGAGCTAATTCACCATCAAATCAGTTAGGAAGCGGCCACATCATTAAGTGGAACGGTGAGTTTTGGAGCAGCCCAAATTAGCTTCTAAATTCATGCTAGCATCTTTCTAAACGCACCTCATTAAAGCACCAATTTCCTCTTACAAGCAAATCGTCATGCTGGGCTACGAAAGTCAACCGCGAAAAAGAGACCAGTGAGTTTCGCAGTCTTGCGCGCATGACCAAGCTCAACGAAATCTAAGACTGTGAAATAACGCCCAACGCCCTGAGAGTATTTTTGTAATTTTTCACCGACGGTAATTTTATAAATTTTCAATTTCATGCCCTAATTTTGTGGGACACTATTTAAACCCCATTTTGAACCCTCTTGCCAGCCACAACTAGATCTCATAACATTCTTTGAAGACTTAACACCAGCCAAGAGAGAAAGAAGCTTTCAAGCCACCAAGGAGGCCGGCCCTCACCATTCCATCATCATCAAATCTTCGATCATCCTTCTTAGAGGAAGAAGACAAGAGAAAATGAGCCATCTTGCTTGTCTCTGAGTGAGATGCACATCAATGGAAGCTTGAAGACTCTTGCATGTCACTTGAGTTTTCTCTATTTACTCTTTTTTGTTTTTTTATTTCTCTTCAATGTGTACTATACCCTCTAGGGAATTTTTGTAAACCTAACACTAGTGCTTTTTATATGATTGATTTGTATTTTATCTATTGCAGTCTTGCTTTATTCAATTTCTTCATAGCTTGATCTTTTATTTGTGTTGATTGAACATCACTTTTGATGCAAGTTAAATGATTAGGTTAATTTAAGAATTAGAGTTGAGTACACATCATTCTTAGCTTTGATTATTGCTCTTAATTGGATGAATGAAATTCATGAAAGTAGAAATCATGCTTAAGCGGATTTTGGTTCTTAAATTTTCGTGCTTAATGAGTCTTGGCTTTTGCTTGTACTAAACATAATAGATGAGCAATAGTTGAAGATAAGTGACTCATCCCACCATCATACGGTAGAAGTTACATAAGAGAGAAGATTGAACCCAAACCTAGATTGTTAATGCGGTTGATTATCACGATTAGTATGAATGTTTGGTGAGCTCAATTAACTAGTGTACCATTTCCCTTGCATCTCTCCAATCCGTCCAAGCCATCGTTACTATCCATTCATGTGTAGTAATTCAAGTGCTTTCCTTTAGTGTAGTTTAGTTTAGTAGAATTTAGATAGGAAAGTTCTTGGTTACTTTACATGCGCATACTCCTAGTAACATAACAAACTCTCTCACATTGCTTTTTCTAAATTCACTTGCACAATGCTTTTGCTCTCACTTCTTACACACACTTCTAACATCTCTATGCTTCTAATCCTTTCAAATGCTTCTCTTCTTTCTTTCCCTCTCTTCCATGCTCTCATGCTTTCTCACACGCTCACTTTTACATGCTTTCTTTTACATTGCTTTCGATTCTTTAAACTAGAGACAGTCGACCAATGACACCTCCCTAAGGAATGAACTTGTACTTGTTGCTATATGATCGTTTAAATGATCAGTGCACTTGCGAGATAAACTTGTGAACTTTAATTTTCGTGTCAAGTTTTTGGCACCATTGTCGAGGAGGTTGCCTATTCCTTAACCATTTCTAGTTTTAACAAATAATTATGTTAACCGCCGAAATTGGCGGAGGACCAAAGAAGAATTTTTCACCTCAATACAAGGAAGACATGGGAATCCAGACACCATCCGGTTACCCCGAAAAGGGAGGGATCCCAACTAATCTGAGTGCTTACCCCCTTCAATGGGATCAAGCCCAGCCTTTCCCTCGCCTCTCATGGACCCCGCGGTATTCTGATGCGAGGTTGAACCCAATACCTCGATTCACAGTTCAGCACCCAACACCCTGATTCACAGTACGACATGCAGCCTCCCAAGTCACGGGCATCGCCCTGAGCCGGGCTCTTCACAAGTCTGGCAAGTACCCCGACACGGAGTTTCACTAAGCATCTCTCTACTACATCATCCAGACATCCCGCTACTACATCATCCGGACATCCCGCTACTACATCAGCTGGATATCCCGCTACAGACTCGGTTGATATCTCGATCCTCAAGTAGCAACGGGATACTTAGGAGTCCATACTACCTCCTAGAATCAGCCCACTAAGCAGGAACGTACCAGTTGAAGAAATTACCAAAGAGCAGGACTCTTATGCTAGGATTAAAGCTCTATGAAGACTTGTTGAAACGCCACCTTTCAGCCAAAACATAAGAAGTGTATTCCTTCCCGCCCACTGAGAGGTCTATTTCAACAAAGTCAATTATGTTAGAATCCTATTAGGAAGGAAAGACTTAATTCGAAAAGCTCCCACGAGATTATCTCCTCCTAGGAAGGAAAGTCTTAATTCCGAAAACTCCGAGATTGTCTCCTATCAAGAAGGAAAATCCTATAAACGTCAAACCCTAGACCAAGATTATAGGAGTGCATGGCAAGTAACATGACATATATAAACAACATAATAGATACCATAAGGAGGCGGGGAAAAAAATTCACCAACAAGAAACCCTACGTTTAGTTCTACTTATCGACACGTACGAGTTCGCCACCACCATCTCCATTGCTCACTGAATCTCCAAACTTTACTGTTAACTTAGAAAAATACAACTCGTGCAATTGTAATGCAAAGTGATGATCAATAAAGAGTTTGTTTTGTTTATTTTATCGTGATCCAAATCGTACGTGTATTATTGAGGACACCGTCAGTATCGAACTACGTGATACCCCTTCGACCGGGATCAATCTTGATCTTGGTTCTCTTAAAGTCGTTATTTAGAATTTCACCCCAGTGACGATTTTCCGATAACATTTTTGGTGCCGTCAATGGGGAGAATTATATCCCAACCAATCTCAAAACAGCTAATCTCAAAACAGCCTAGCTTTGCTTAGAGATTTTCATAATGATACTTCGATCCTTTCAGGGTCATCCCGATCCGTCAGGACCTCAGTCCCTCGCTTCCACTGAAAGAGCCCAGAGGCGGGGCAAAGGCACCAAGAACGAGAATCTGCCACTAGTGCCTCCCCCAAATACTGGCCCTTTGCCTTAAGACCCTGCTAGGCAAGAAGTCAATCGGGATATTCTAGAACAGCATGCTGCGGTATATGTAGAAGCCATCCGGCTCCGGATGATAGCCTAGAGAATCCCCCTTTGAAGCAGCCGGGATCCTAGGAGGCATTGGCCCAAGTACTCGGGTACCAGTGTTTGACCGGTTGGGTCCACCTCTCCCAGTCAGACAGGTGGATCTCAGACCCAGACTAGTGAAATCCATGATTGAGATTCCCCCTTAGGAGAGCCCAATCTCCACCAAAACCAAGGGCAAAGGAGAAGGATCCACATCCTGATTCCGAGGGAAGCGCCAGATCCCGAAAAAGCTCCAAAGAAAGACATCAGAGAGCAAATCGGAAAGAGGTGGTCATTAATTCAGGGACTTCGGATGAAGAGGGCTCAGTAGCTCGATCCGAAACCAAGAAGTCCCAACGCCTGTAGGATTAGATGGCCAAGGAGTTGGAGGAATTGAAATAGGGAAAGCACCAAGGAACCTGGAAAAACCCCTTGGGTGAGATGAATGCACCTTTTCCCAAGAGAGTCAGGGAGGCGGAATTACCTCCCAAATTCAGGATGCCTTCTGAGAAGTATTCCGAGACAGAGGACCCTGTCAGCCACCAGATGGAGGTCCAAAGTGCGACCCGGCTAGCCATGTGCAGGATGTTTCCCTCAACCTTGATTGATTGCGCTAAGACATGGTTCAGAAAGTTACCACCAGGTAGTGTTGATTCCTTTTCTAAGCTTACCACAGCTTTTTGTGCACAGTTTCAGGGGATCAAGCCTCGTCCCAAGGACCCTATCTTGTAGCAATACGTGGTTCATGAGCAGGGTGAAACTCTAAGATCTTATGTGGAGAAGTTCCATAAGGAAGTCGTTCAGATGGGAGTATTCGACGAGAAGGAAACCTTAGCCAACTTTCGGAGAAACTTGTGGGCTGGCAGACTATTTTGCTCTTTTGCAAAGCACCCTCCAGAGATGTACTAAAAAGCCTACAACCGGGCTCTGGAACAGGTGGATATAAAAGAACGGCTCCGGATTAAGATCGAATATGATGAAGCTCGATTAGCACCATGCCATAAGAAGGAGGCTCTGAAGCCCGCGCCAACTAAAAAGTTCCAGAATCAGCCTCCAAACCGGTCTACCTACCGACAGCCTCTTATACCTTCATACCAGGAAAGAAATCCGGTGAGGAGATCACCCCTCAGGGAGGTCCCTCTGAAGGAGGTGGCTAGGGTAGCAAGAGTAGCAAGAGAGGAAGATAGATACAATCACTACACCCCTCTTAATGCTTCATGAGAAACCATCTACCTCGCTATTCGGGATAAGGGCCTGCTCAGAAAGCCGAGTCCCATAAAAGTCCCTGCTGATAGGAGAAATCAGTACAAGTATTACGATTTCCATGAGGACATAGGACACAACACTTTTGAGTGCTACAGCAGCCTCTGCAACCAGATTGAAGGACTGGTAAGGGGAGGCCTTTTAATTGAATTTTTACAGCAGGTGCGGGACAGCATCAATGAAGGGAAGCAGGTACAAAGTGGGATGCAAGAAGTAGCAGAAAGAAGGAGAGATGGTGAGAAGGACTTGATGGTGCAGATCCAAGTGATCCACACCATCAGTGAAGGCCCCACTCTAGCTGGAACCTCCAATAATTCAAGGAAGAACCACGCAAGGAAGCTTCCTAGGTTCAGTTCCGATCATAAGGTACTCAAAGTCAGTAATGGGTCTCGAGATCTACCTCGCTCTACCAAAATCATCTTCACGGAGGAGGATGTCTACAATATAGTTCAACCACATGATGATGCCATGGTAATTTCAGTAAAGATCGCCAATTGCCGGGTACACCGCATCCTGATTGATACGAGAAGCAGTGTTGATATTCTGTTCAAAGGGGCTCATGAGCAACTTAATCTGAAAAACTCTTTTTACAACAGCTGCACCTCCCTTTTGTATAGATTCAAAGGGGACTCTGTAATGCTAATGGGGACAAAGATTTTGCCAGTGATAGTCGGAGAAACTCCTCTTCAATAGAACATAATGACGGAGTTCACTGTGGTAGATACCCCGTCTGCCTATAATGCAATTTTGGGTTGGCCTTTCTTGTTAGGGATTAGGGGGTACTGTCTATCTACCACAATGTGTTGAAATTCCCGGTGGGAACAGGAGTAGGAGTAGGAGAAGTTATAGGGGATTAGTAGGCAGCCCGTAACTGTTACGCGGTATCCTACAACCCCGCCGCATTAGCTAAGCAATGCGAACATGTGACCAGTGACCTAAGTCAAGGAACGTTAGGGCGGGATCATTATGTCTTGGAAGAAGAAGAGGTGCCAGACATAATCGTGGAAGAGCCAGAGGAAGAAGAGCGGGGTTGGTCCATTGGGCATCCCGCAGATCAATTAGAGGAAATACTTATAAGGGGCGAAGATCCAACTAAGACAGTAAAAGTTAGAGGAGGTCTGGATCCTAAAATCAAGAAGGACTTGGTAGAGCTCCTCAGGGAGTACAACGACATCTTTGTTTGGAGCCATAAAGAGATGCCCGACATTCCTCTTAGCCTCGCTACCCATAGGTTGGCAGTAGACGCAACCTTCAAACCAATAAAATAGAAAAGAAGGCATTTCAATGCTGAATGGAACATCGCAGTCCAGGAAGAAGTTGACAAGCTCCTGAAGGTCGGGTTCATCAAGGAGTCCTGGTGCCTCGAATGGATCGCCAACGTGGTCATAGTAACCAAGTCTAACGGGAAGTGGCAAATGTGCGTGGATTACACCGATCTCAATCGGGCTTGCCCCAAGGACAGCTTCCCCTTGCCTAAGATAGATCAGCTCATTGACTCTACTGTAGGAAACAAGCTCCTAAGCTTCATGGATGCCTTCTTAGGGTACAATCAAATCATGATGCACCCTTCTGATCAGGACAAGACTAGCTTCATCACCGGACAAGGCCTCTACTGCTATAAGGTAATGCCTTTCGGACTCAAAAATGTAGGTGCCATATACCAGTGTATGGTGAACAAACTATTCAAAGAACAAATAGGAAGATCCATGGAGGTGTACATAGATGATATGATCACAAAATCTCAAGAAGCTGGATAACACACTGGGGACTTATACCAAACTTTTCAGGTAATAAGATAAAACCAGATGAGGCTGAACCCCGCCAAATGTGCCTTTGGGGTAGCAATCGAAAAATTCTAGGGATTCATGGTACATGAAAGGGGGATCGAAGCTAATCCTGAAAAGATCAAGGCTATCCTAGATCTCGAGTCCCCTACAACTCTCAAGTAGGCACAAGGATTAATTGGCCGGATAGCAGCCCTGAACCGGTTCATATCCCGCTCCATTGATAAGTGTCTCCCTTTCTTCAAGATCATCAAGCAGTGGAAGAAGATGAAGTGGGACGAGCAGAGCGAGCAGGCGTTCTAAGCTTTAAGGGAGTACTTGTCAAGCCCGCCACTATTGGTGAAGCCCACCCTGGGGGAAGAGCTCTTACTCTAATTAGCAGTCTCAGAAGTTGCTACCAACGGAGCCCTAGTGAAGGAATGCAGTGACTGGGCGTAAAGACTAGTTTACTACGTGAGCCAGGCTTTCACTAAGTCCAAGAAAAACTACACCCTCCTAGAGAAGCTTGCCTATGCCTTGGTAACTACCTCCAGAAAGCTCCGGCCTTACTTTCAAGCCCACACCATTGTGGTAGTCACTGACCAACCTCTGCGGCAATTCCTCAAGAGGCCGGATGTGTCAGGCAGGTTGGTTCTATAGGCCCTAGAGCTAACCCAGTTTGACATCAAGAACAAGGTGAGAACCACGATCAAAGCCCAAGCCCTAGCTGATTTCATAATGGAATTCAACACGATTTCAAAACCGCAGAGCCGGATCTGGATCAAACCAATTCGGATTGGCCCGAAGACAGTAAGATCTGGGTCCTTTACACGGATGGAGCCTTAAACCAGTTGGGATATGAAGCCGGGATTGTCGTGATTGACCCCGAAGGAGCCGAATGCAGTCATTGTTTCAGGTTTGAATTCAAAGCCACTAATAACGAAGTAGAATACGAAGCTCTACTAGCAGGAATGGGAGTAGCATGAGCTTTGGGGGCTGATTACCTTTTGATCAAGAGTGACTCCCAATTAGTGGTCAATCGGGTATCAGGGTTGTACAAGGCAAAAAGTGACAACATGGTGGCATATCTGGCTAAAGTTCAAGAAGCGATGAAGAAATTCAAAGGTATAAGGATGGAACAGGTTCCTAGAGAGAAGAACCACCGCGCAAATGTCCTAGCCAAAATTGCAACATGAGAAGGGCATGCTTTACCAAGAGGAGTACCCCTCCAACTGATTTCCCATTCTAGCATAGCTAAAGAGGTAGAATTCCTCCCAGTCAGCCGCCCATCATGTTAGATGGATCCAATAGCAGACTATCTCTAAAGTGACACTCTCCTTGCAGATCAGGATCAAGCCCGTCGGTTTAAGAGGATAGCTACTCGGTACTGCTTGGTAGATGGATACCTCTACCGTAAGGGGAGATCTCTTCCTCTACTCAGATGTCTCCATCTTGATGATGTGCGCTAGGTGCTTAACGAGGTACACTCAAGGGACTGCGGTAACCATGCATCGGGCAAAACACTAGCTTACCAGATAATTAGAATGGGCTACTTCTAGCCAACAATACACCAGGATGCAAAGCAGTTTGCTAGATCCTGTGAAACTTGTCAGAGAACAGCAAACCTTCATCATCTCCCACCAGAAAGACTCTCCTCGATCAGTACACCCTACCCCTTTGTAATCTGGAGACTAGAATTGATCGGGCCGCTCCCTACTGCACCTGGCCAGGCCAAACATGCAGTGGGGGTAGAAGCTAAGGCCCTTACCTGGATAACTGAAGAAAAAACCACCAACTTTGTCAAGGAAAGCATTGTCTGCCGTTTTGGTACCCCGATGACCATCATAACTGATATGGGAAAACAGTTTGACAACGCCAACTTCAGGGAATTCTGTAAAGGCCAGAACATCGATCTCCATTTTGTGTCGGTGGCTTATCCATATACCAATGGGTTGGTTGAAGCTACCAAAAAGACTATTAAGAAGCTCCTGAAGAAAAAGCTCCAACAAAAGAAAAGGTTATGGGTTGTAGAATTACCCAATGTATTATGGGCTTACAGAACAACCAGGCGGACTGCAACGGGAGAGACCCCCTACTTACTAGTATTCGGGACTGAAGTGGTCTTACCCATCAAGCATAAGCTCATATCTTTCCAAGTCCAGAATTATGAACCGGAAGATAATGATGCTAAGTTAGGAGCCCGCTTGGATTTACTTGAGGAAAAGCAAAGCAGGACAGCCGAAAAAGTGGCAGTGTACTAGAGTAAGATAGCCCGGCACTTCAATAAAAGGATGAGGATATGAAATTTCAAAGAAGGAGACTTGGTTCTCAGGAAAGTAACCAAAAACACACGAAGGAGGTCTGATGGGGTGCTAGCTCCTAATTAGGAAGGTCCCTACCTGATTAATGCATTACTCCGGGATGGCGCTTACAAACTGGAAGACATGGAGGGGTACCCAATGGATCATATATGGAACGCCGATCACCTCAAGAGGTTCTACATTTAGAAATTTAATTTATAACGGCTGGTAAACACACCCCAAATTCATATTGTATTGCTTGGGAAATTCAATAAAATCAGTTTCTTCTCTTACATGACTCTCCTGCGTCCATTATGCAATGTCCCCTACTTGATTCTCCAATGTGACCAGGAGATAGCCTTATGGCGCTCCTACTGCCTTAGTCAGGGAATACCCTCCTCCAAGAAGTTTGGTGCTAAAGTGGCCTAAGTTGCCTACCAGGGCAGACTTACAGTAGGATCGGGATACCTCATTAGGTTACCTGATTCCTTAATTCTCCATTTCAAGACCAGGAAATAGCCTTATGGCGCTCCTGCTACCTTGGTAGGGGAATACTCTCCTCTAAGAAGCCTGGTACTAAAATGGCCTAAGTTGCCTACCAGGATAGACTTACAATAGGATCAAGATACCTCATTAGGGTACCTGATTTCTTACTTCTCCATTTCAAGACCAGGAAAGAGCCTTATGGCACTCCTGCTGCCTTGGTTGGGGAATACTCTCCTCCAAGAAGCCTAGTGCTAAAGTGGCCTAAGTTACCTACCAGGATAGACTTATAGTAGGATCGGGATATCTCGTCAGGGTACCCGAGTCCTTACTTAGACAGACTCACAGTAGGATCGGGATATCTCGTCAGGGTACCTGATTCCTTACTTCTCCATTTCAAGACCAGGAAATAGCCTTATGGCGCTCCTGTTGCCATGGTTGAGGAATACCCTCCTCTAAGAAGCCTGGTGCTAAAATGGCCTAAGATTGCCTGCTAGGACAGTCTTATAGAAGGATCGGGATACCTCGTTAGGGTACCTGATTCCTTACTACTCCATTCTTCCAAAAAGCTGACGATAAAGGGGCCTAGGTTGCCTATCAAGTCAGAATATCGTAAGGATCGGGATACCTTGACAGAATACTCGAAATCTTAGATTGCTACATGTTCATACGAGCTCGATTAAGGAGAAATGATTACAGTAGGATCAGGATGCCTTATCGGGGTACCTGATTCCTTACTTCACCATTTAAAGACCAAGAAATAGCCTTATGGCGCCCCTACTGCCTTGGTCAGGGAATACCCTTCTCTAAGAAGCCTGGTGCTAAAGTGGCATAAGTTACCTACTAAGATAGATTTACAGTAGGATCGGGATACCTCATTAGGGTACCTGATTCCTTACTTCTCCATTTCAAGACCAGGAAATAGCCTTATGGTGCTCCTACTACCTTGGTCAGGGAATACCCTCTTCCAAGAAGCCTAGTGCTAAAGTGGCCTAAGTTGCCTACCAGGACAGACTTACAGTAGGATCGAGATACCTCATCAGGGTACCTGATTTCTTACTTCTCCATTTCAAGACCAGGAAAGAGCCTTATGGCGCTCCTGCTGCCTTGGTCGGGGAATACCCTCCTCTAAGAAGCCTGGTGCTAAAGTTGCCTAAGTTGCCTATCAGGACAGACTTACAGTAGGATCGAAATATCTCGTTGGGGTACCCGAGTCCTTACTTGGATAAACTCACAGTAGGATCAGGATATCTCGTCAGGGTACCTGATTCCTTACTTCTCCATTTCAAGACCAGAAAATAGCCTTATAGCGCTCCTGTTGCCATGGTCGAGGAATACCCTCATCGAAGAAGTCTGGTGCTAAAATGGCCTAAGATTGCCTACCAGGACAGTTTTATAGAAGGATCGGGATACCTCGTCAGGGTACCTGATTCCTTACTACTCCATTCTTCCAAAAAGCTGACGATAAAGGGGCCTAGGTTGCCCATCAAGTCAGATTATCGTAAGGATCGGGATACCTTGACAGAATACTCGGAATCTTAGATTGCTACATGTTCATATGAGCTTGATTAAGGAGACATGATTATAGATCTTGCTAGTTTTTAAGACTATGAGATACAAGGGTGTTCATCGTGTAACAATCAAGCATCCTATGATTTATTTTGTCAAGGCACAATCTACTTTATCCTGGATCCAACTTCTCTCAAGTTTGTATGCTTTGAAATTTTTTTCTAAGTTAGAAGTGTAAGCAAGACACAATATGAATCAGAGAAATGAAGCTATTATATTAATAAATCGGGGTGCCCAGCTCCCAATTCAGGCTACAAGAAAGAAATATGCATACAAAAAATAAAAAGAAAGGGGTTCAGTAAGCTACCAAGTCAGGCTTCCCTGTCCCCCTCAAGTTGCTCTTCTCCCCCATCTGTATCCACCCTTGTAACATTAGCTTCGGCATCAGTCTGGACCCCTTCCACTGTCGATTTCTGAAGGCCCGCCCGATTGTCCTCCTCCACCACTGCAGATTCATTCGGGGTCTTTTCAGCTGCTGGAACCCCGGATTCAACTGGATCATTCTCCTCCTTCACCAAAACAACTTCTGAAGGAAGTAGATGATCCCGCACTTGTTCTTCGTGAATATGAGGATCCTGGGTCGCCTTCTCAGTACCTTTAGACCAAATCCCAATAGGAATATCATCTCTTTGATTCGGATGAGCAACATCCTGTGAAGGAACCTCCTTTTCTTGGTCCCTGTCTGCCAGTTGGGCGACCTTTGCCATGATCTGATCCTGGTCCCAGTTCAAAGCTGCCTGAAGGTCGAAGGGAGGGGGCAGAGTTTTGGCCACCTCGTAGCAGGCTGTGAAGTATCCATCTTCAAAGGTAGGGCCTACCTAAGCCTCCAGGCTTGCTATGGTATCCTGCAGGAGTTGGTTTTCATTTAGCAGCAACTTATTCTCTACCTTCAAACGCTCCCTCTCCTCTCAACGGCATAAGGACCTGACAGTTTCAGTCTCCAAGCAGCGCTAATAACATCTGACATCCACCAAGGCCGCCTGCCTGCCCTCCTCAGACTCTTTGGCAGCTTGAAGCAGAGGAGCCACACTCTGCTGGGTTTGGACTAGTTCCTACTGGGTGTCCTCCAATCTGGCTTGGAGCCCAATATAAGCTTCTTTCAGGGTTAATAATTGTTTCTTTATAGCCAGAGCGAACTTGAAACCCTGTAAAAAGAAGAGAAAGTCAGTACCTGCCAGAAGGAAGAAAATGAATAATAAGAGAAAGTAGAAGTTTACCTCAGCCAAAACGGATGCTCCCTTGGTGACCAGGATTTCAGTGGGAAGCTTCGCCATATTCATCAAGCTTCCCCCAGGACAAGAGGCCACGAATTGGGTACCACCTCATCAGAGGTGGCACCCCTCGACCCTGACCCCGACCCCGACCCCGACCCCGACCTAGACCCCGACCTAGACCCAGAGGGAATATCAGCAGCTGGGGCAGAAATAAAGGCAGCTTCCTCATTTTCCGTATTTTTGACATGGTATTTGGAGGGTGCTGTTGGAGGAGGAGGAGAAGTAGGAGAAATTTTCACAGCAGGGGAAGCAACATTATGGCCTTTCTTTTGTGCTTGCCTTCCAGAACCCCGGGCCTTAGCTACTCGAGCCAACATTGCCTTGATCTTCGAGCTCCCTGGAGGAGAAGTGGGAAGACGAGTAGGAGTCTTGGCAGACGACCCCACTGGAGTAAAAGATGGTGTGGTAACACCAGTAGATGACTTTGCTGGAGCAAGATGAGGAATGGGATCATTCCAGCTTGTGAGGACCCCGACACGGTTCTGACAGTAGTAGAAGGAGAGCGAATAGGAGAAATAGAAACAGGCAGAGGTAGATCCTCGGTTCTAGAGGAGGATGGAGACCCCGCTACCATTAGGGCACCAGATACTACAAAGAGAAAGGAAACATAGTAAGAAACAAAGGATGAGGAAGACATATGAACATGTAAACAAGAGAGGCAGATGAGATTACTTACCAGGAAGTGCAAGAGAAATCTTTAGGTATCGCTCTAACCGGTCTCCCTCAAAGGGGTCCAGAGTGGGATGCTTCATGTTTGTATACCCCCTTCTCATAATCCTAGCAAGGATGTCCCGAGATTCAGGAGAAAGCACCCCCTTCGCCCATTTGTCCCTCGCCGTGAACTGGGTAGGAACGGGGTACTCATATCCCCCGATGAAGGCCATGCACCCCCATTCACCTTCAACCACGAACCACTCCTCCTTCTAGGGCGCGACGTACTTCACATTCGCCCCTAGAACGGTAAAATTCATATCATTTGATGCCCTTAGGTAGAATTGACCCCAGGGCACCATGTTTGCTATGTTGAAGAGGAAGTGAAGCTCGTCCAACCCCGGCTCCCTGTCTATGTTATCCCTCTCGCACTGTTCCCGCCAGAGCACCAAAAACCCCGTCAAATGCTTCCAAAAGCCTGACGAGATCTGGAGGGGGACTAACTCCAATGCTACAAGAGCTCGGTGAAGAGTGGGATGCAGTGGCAGCCGGATTCCACATTATAAGGCTGCCTTGTGGATCAGCAGGCGATCTTGAGGCGGAGTATATACATCATAGCCCCGATGAAGAAGGGACAAAGCGATGTAATCAGGAATCTTGTAGTCCTCCCTCAACTAGGCAAGTGTGTCCAAGGTACACATGGAATCAGAGACTATCCTCCCATCGTGGAAGGAAGCGAAGGAGCCGGTCTGGACCCCGACTAAAGAGATGCCTCCATCGCTGCCTCCTTCTCCACCACCAATCTTTGCAGCGTCCACCTTGTCATTGATAAGAACAGGGTCGTCTGGTTGATTGTGGAAACCCGACCCGATTCGAAGGTTTCGTGTAGAACGACGGCGTTGAGGCCGCGGGGTGTCACTAGAGGCGCCGTCACTGCCTCGACTCCATTTCTTCCCCATCAATGTTGGAGAAACCTCCCTCAAATTGGCCTTCTCCATACTGAATAAAGCGTCAAGGCTATCAGTGGAATATGGAGAAGCGGGGTTAAGGTGTGCAGAGGCCGCCACTGGGAGAGTTTAGTCGATGGGGTTTTCTTGTGAAGTGGTGTGGAGTTTTGAAGGAGATGCCATTGGAGAAGAAAAGAGTAGGAGAAGCTTGGAAGATTACTGGTAGGAAAGAAAGAAGGCAAGAAAGTTAGGGTTATCTCTCTGCTGTAATTTTAAAAGTTTGAAAGTGGTGAAGAAGGCACCAGCAAAGCCGGTCTATTTATAGAAGAGGGCAAGTGGTTACACACAAGGAAACCGGAATAAGTGACTGGCAACGTGCTAGAGACGTTTCCGCATTAACCGTGCCAAAACGACTCTTTTTGAAAACATAGAAACCAATCATTGATTGACACGCAGACTATGCAATTAGTACTAATGTATCCGGGAAAAATTTCCTCTTTCTCAGAGGAAACCAGTCAGATAAGGAAATATGGGGACAAAAAAGGTAGAAATCCTTCGAGCATAATTAGGATCCTGACTCTGACTCTGACCCCAACAAGGTATCAGTGTCCAAGTCAAGGGGGACTTTTGTTAACCGTCGAAATTAGCGGAGGACCAAAGAAGAATTTTCCACCTCGATACAAGGAAGACATGGGAATCCAGACACCATCTGGCTACCTCGAAACGGGAGGGATCCCGACTGATCCGAGTGCTTACCCCTTTGATCAAGCCAAAATTGGTATGATTTTGGCCCTCATTTCTGATTCTTTTAGCTTGATTCTCAGGCATTTCCCCATGTTTAATGTTGTTAAATTAAGTGTTTCAGGTTTTATTAGGTTTCAGAAGCAATTGAGATGAAAGTGGAGGACTTGTGCGAAAATGTCTCACAAATAGGAAGAAACAGGGCATTTTCGCCACTTAGACATGAGAGGTCGCTACATGGGCGCCATGGCGACAGAGGATTCTCCAAAGACATCAGAAGGTCGCCATTTGGGCGCCACTTGGTCGCCATGGCGACAGAAAGTCCCCAAATGAACCAGGTGTGGTCGCCACTTGGGGTCGCCATGGCGACCTCCCTTGCAAATGGCGACCTAGTTCAGTCAAGGCATGGTCGCCACTTAGGGTCACCATAGCAACCTTGATGTTGCAAGTGGCGACCTCCTTACATTTGCAGGGTCGCCACTTATGGTCGCCATGGCGACCTAGAGGTGCAAGTGGCGACCTCTACACAAATTGCTTATGGTCGCCACTTGCCAAATTGTGAGAAAGATGGTTTTCGTGGCGACCTTCTCATCTAACCGTTTTATGCACCAGGGTCGCCATAGCGACCAAATAGCGAACAAGGCGCCACCTCAGCGAATCAAGCAATTATCAGTACATGTCCAAGAGTGCATATACATAGAACGTCCCTCCATCTTCAAAGGCATCGAAAATCAGAGAAAAAATACAGAGAACACATCTGAGATCTAGCTCTATCATCCATGGCACACCATTCCTCATCCTCCATTTCTCTCCTTGAACTTATCTAATCCATCCAACCCTCAACACAAAACCTTGATTACTTCACTACATCATTCCTCATCCCACCATTTCTCCACCAAAATCCTTAGTCACTTCCCACCAAAACACCCACATTCCAAGACATATCCTCTACTTCCATTCCTTGCATCTAGGAGCATAGAGGAGAAGAATGATCAAGCTTAAAGAAGGTGACCCAAGGGTTATTTTCTTACTATTTACTTCTTTTCATTTATTGCAAATATGTGTAACTAAACCCCTAATCTAGGGGATAGATTTGAGGATCAATTGGTTGTGGGTTTAGTTTAGCTTGTAATGAATCTCTTATGTGTTCTATTCATTCAAATTAATTAGATTCCATTCATTATAATTGACTTGTATATCACTTGTTGATTGCTATCTTGAGTGAAGTAATTTGTTATATATTCATATGTGGATTGACAATCCTTATGTAATTAAGAACCCATTGGATAGGATAGATTAGTGGTGGGTATATCAACCCCACTAATCTAAGCCTCTAAGTGGTTAACATAATGAGATTGGTACATTAAAGTAGCTAGCTAGCTTACCCACATTCAATTGTTAATCGATCTATTCCCTAGCTATCTCATTAATTGATTTTATCACAATTCTTATCAAGGTGTTGAGTATTCTATTTTTCATAACATATTTTGTGTATTTTCATTTGAGTAGTTAGCATTGGTGGTTTTAGAAACCACACATCTATCAAACACTATGATTTACTTTATTGTTCAAAGATTAGTCAATTTATCTAATTAACACTCCATTCCCCGTGGAACGAACTTGCTCACTATTTTGCTATCAAATCACATTTTAAAAGGATTAAGTGGCTTAAAAGAGTTTTCAAGAATCAACCAAAATCTATATTATTACTATTTTGTTGAGTACACAAACGACCTCATCACCCTTTCAACGGGATCAAGCCCAGCCTTTCCCTAGCCTCTCATGGACCCCGCTGTATCCCGATGCGAGGTTAAACCCAGTACCCCGATTCACAATTCAACACCCAGCACCTCGATTCACAGTACGACATGCAGCCTCCCAAGTCATGGACATAGCCCCGCTATTCACAAGTCCGGTAAGTACCCCGACACAGAGTTTCACCAAGCATCCCGCTACTACATCATCCAGTATCTCGCTACTACATCATCCAGACATCCCGCTACTACATCAGCTGGATATCCCGCTATAGACTTGGTTGATATCTCGATCCTTAAGTAGCAGCGGGATACTTAAGAGTCCATACCACCTCCTAGAATCAACCCGCTAAGCAGGAATGTACCAGATGAAGAAATTACCAAAGAACAGGACTCTTATGCTAGGATTAAAGCTCAATGAAGACTTGTTGAAACGCCACCGTTCAGCCAAAACATAAGAAGTGTATTCCTTCCCACCCACTGAGAGGTCTATTTCAAAAAATTCAACTCTGTTAGAATCCTCCTAGGAACGAAAGACTTAATTCGAAAAGCTCCCATGAGATTGTCTCCTCCTAGGAAGGAAAGTCTTAATTCCAAAAACTCCGAGATTGTCTCCTATCAAGAAGGAAAGTCCTGTAAACGCCAAACCCTAGTCCAAGATTATAGGATTGCATGGCAAGTAACATGACATATATAAACAACATAATAGATACCAGAAGGAGGTGGGAAAAAAAATTCACCAACAAGAAACCCTATGTTTAGTTCTACTTATCGACACGTACGAGTTCGCCACCACCATCTCCATTGCTCACTGAATCTCCAAACTTTACGGTTAACTTAGAAAAATACAACTCGTGCAATTGTAGTGCAAAGTGATGATCAATAAAGAGCCTGTTTTGTTTATTTTATCGTGATCCAAATCGTATGTGTATTATTGAGGACACCGTCGGTATCGAACTATGTGATACCCCTCCGACTGGGATCAATCTTGATCTTGGTCTCCTTAAAGTCGTTATTTGGAATTTCACCCCAGTGACGATTTTCCAATAACAAATTTTAAGTAGTGAAAATACTCAATTTCTAGTTGCGTTTTTAATTTCTGCTTGTTTTGTGCTTTTGTTTGTGTATTTAGTTATGTTGAAAATAAATGCCTCTCTAACTCATGCTTTTTATTGTATGCACAATAATGTTTAGGCTAGGTTTGGGGGTGTGAGTCTTGTGTTTGTTTTTGTGTTGTTATTATTATTATTATTATTATTATTTTGTGTGTTTGTTTTGTTCATTTTTCTTTTTGTTTAAAGCATATACATTTAATGTTGCTTGAGTTGTTTTATGGTAGAAAAAGAAAAAATTTCAGGTTGGCGAGCAATCAAAACAAAGGTCGGTGAACCAAAAGAGTTTGTGACCAACAATCACGGAGTAGATCACGAAGGTCAAGCCGGCACAACTCATGAGAATAGTGAGTGCATTGATTGCACCGTAGCAATTTCACCAAGTGAAACGGCAGTGCTGAGATGGCTTAATTGGTTCCTTTAACCAAGGATGTGGGATGGACCATAGGAGAGAATAAGGTAGAAAAGAGGCCAATGCACAACCACAAGAAGGAATTCCTCTACAATTGCTTCAAACCTTTTAATTTTCAAATACCCTACTTTGGAAAGGAACTTAAAATGTATGGGAGTAAAATTGGTGCATAATAAAATGTTGAAGCCTATTTGGAGTTGTGATGATTGTGATAGAAAGTTGTTAGGTGCTCAAATGAATTGGTAAGTGTTTGGTAATTTTAATTGGAGTGCTTGTGGATATAGTTGTTGCAACATGGCAGAAACCACCTAGTTCTTCAAGATAAAATGCTTTACTTATTTTCGTTTGTGTTTTTGTATCCTTATTCTATTTAGATTACGGGTGTGTTATGTTTGTGATTAGTGCTTAGGTTGAGTGTTTGTTTTTAATGTGTTGTTTGTGTTTTATATTGTTGTCCTTATTTCCATATTCTAGCTTGCATTGTCCATATTTTATGAGCGGATGTGATTCCGTTGAGCAACATTGAAGATAAAGTTGAGTTTAGGTTTGGGGGTATGGTCAACTTTCATTTTTGTTATGTTGTGTTTCGTAAAAATTGTTTTTATAGTTTTGTGTTAATCAAATCTCTACAAAAATTGGTCAAATTTGAAATTTTTTGAATTGTAGTCCATTTTTGTTGAGTTGTTTTCTTTTGCGTGCCGCTAGAGACATGTTATGTATGCTTCTAGCTATGTGTTTTGACTAGCATGTTGTCATCTATAATTTTTGCATCGCTATAAATTTACATGTATAGTGACACGCTTCGAGCGGTTCTCTAAAATGGATATAAAAATGAAGCGTGCAAGTGTATTCACATTTCGCAAGTGTACGAGTTGTTCAACTAGTATAGTGGTCACAAGCAAAGGTATCATTCCCACGAGGAGGTGTGGTACACTAAAGCTAATTCTAGTCTTAGAATATATATATATATATATACACACAATATATTTACACTACCTAATTGCAAGGAAAGTAAATCGAAGTTGTTATGAGGTCAAATACAAATTAAAAATACGATTATAACAACAAAATACAAGAAAAGTAAATCAAGGCTTGTAACTAAGGAAATTAATCAACTACTTCACTAAAATTGCATTAATCAAAATACGACTAAATTAACCCTACATTCAACTACAACTAACACTAGTAATTACTAATTAAAATTAACAATTAACTCATGCAATTAATCCAACTAAATTACTACAACTAAATAAGCAAATTTATACTAATTTAACACAAGCTAAATTAACTAACTACAACTCATGGTCATGCAAGAGTGATGAAATGGGGGTGAGGTGATATGGGAATGGAGATTTTGAAAAAATGAAGTATATATCAAATGTAATAATCCAATTCACTGGTTGATAACAATGTTAAGCACTTGCCTTCACCAATTAATCAATTAAGGCACAAGTTCATCAACAAAATAACAAGCAATTTATGCTCAATAGAACTTGCAAGTAAGACCCATGAATAAATAATCATTTATCAATGTAATTCAACTTCTTACATGGCCTAAAATAGCAATGCATGTCACTCAGGAGGGTGTATTCAATTAGGATTCTTGAGGACATTTAAAGACATTTTTTAAGTAACAGATTTTCATGGATTTCTACAGACTTTTATAAATCCACATTGACTTTCATTGATTTATTTAGATATCTATCTCAGACTTTTATGGATTTGTTTAGACATCTATCTCAGACTTTTATACATTTGTTTAGACATCCACGGACTTTCATGGATTTGTTATCTCTGACTTCTATTATAGATGGAGAATTATACCACTATATGGCCCAATAGCACAATCTATACACTCAACCAATATGATCAATTAATACAATTTGTAGTACTAACAACAATCTCTGCTTTCTTCCTTTTCTCTTCTATTACTTTTCACTTCCTTAATCAACTATTTCCTTTTCTAGTTCTCCATTTGGACTTTGCATGTGGCTTATATATATATATATATTTTTGTTTTGTTTTGTTTTTTTTTTTTTTTTTTTTGTGGTGTCATTTATGTTTCAATAAAAGAAATGTATCACGTTATCTATATAATAATTTAATAACATACGTCTATGCATCCATTTATGAATTTAATTAAAAACCATGTATGGATTTTTTTTCCTGAATGTTTCATTGAAGGTCATGATTTTATCTACTAATTTTGCTCATGATTTTCATTTTATATATTGTCAGTACGTGTTTTCATATTTCGCTGTAAATTCGTATGAAAGAGAGCTAAAACGAGACATCGATTAGAGATTTTGATGAAGAATAAAACTAGTTCAACACAATATAGAAACAATTTTTTTTATTATTTTTTTTTTCTTGAATTCCACATATTCTCTTCTATAGAATCTATACAATTGAATCATTAGGAGTAGTTCATCCAAAACAAAAATAATTTCCTTGTAAAACGTCGATGACTTGATATCAATACAGATGCATATTGCAAATTAAATGGTGCACAGTTGCATCATTGACTTTCGCATAAGCTCTTTTTCAATTAATCATGCTTTTCCAAAAAAACTAAAAATAAAAGAAAGAAAAAGCATTACGAAATATCAAATAAAAGAATGACAAACTAAACAATCACAAAACATGTGATATATATAGTTTAGTTGCTGTTGTCTTAAGCAAATGACGAGAAACCACGTAAACACCACGTACCTTTTTATATTTGTTATTAGTAGATTTCAATCAAATAATTCATGGAAGCACTAAGTAAGTATATCAGATGAAAATCAAAGGAGGTGACAAGTGGTGTTTAATCCAATATTTTTACTATATATATGTATCAAACTCATTATTCATTAAATTGTAGTTGAAAAATCAGCAGGGAAGATCATCTATCATGATTATTTGAGTAAAGAAGAAGTGGGAAGAAGCAACACGTTTCTATTTTGAGAGAGAGAGAGAGAGAGAGAGAGAGCAAAGTCCACCAAAATCTTTAGGGAGAAGGCTGGACATTTTATAGCATTTGGTATTTATATCTCTCACCATCGAGTCCACTAAAATACACTAAAATCCATGACCTAAGAAAATCCTTTAAAATCTAGTCCTAATTGAATACACCTTGATTCTTGTAGACATTTTTAAAGTCTCAATTCAATACACTCGGATTTTGAGGGATTCTTTAAAAGGCCAAAGAAATCTGAATTGAATACTACTGGATTAATATAGACTCTTTCAAAGTCTTTAAATGTCCGAATTGAATACACTATGATTTATAATGTCTTTAAATGTCTTCAAGAATCCTAATTGAATATACCCCCTTATTGGTCAATAATCAAAATGCATGTAATAATTGAAGCTCAAATAAACAATAATGTCAACTAATTTCATAGATAATTAACACGTGTACAACATGTTCCCAACATGAAGTATTTAGCTGCACATTATAATGGCATTCAAATAGAGAAATAAAGAGTAGAAAATACCCATGAACTTCTTCAAGAGCTCCAACTCCATTGCCTCTCCAAAGAACTCCAAGTGTGCAACAATGGTGGGTTTATAGTGGTGAAAATGGAGATGGAAATGTGTAATCTACTAGCTAAAAATGTTGGGATTCGATTTGGGTATGAATTGGGGGTGATTTGTTTAGAATTTGGTGGAAAATGGGTGGCTTGAAAGCCATCCAAAATGGTGGTGACAGGATTAAGGAAAATGGGCTGTTCTTGGTGTGATTTTCGGTTTTGTGTGGTCTAATTTAGATGTTGTGGAATGTGTTTTAAGACAACAAATGAGTGTATTTATAACGTAGGAAATGTAGGGCAAGATCTGGGCACAAAAGGACAAGAATGCCCCTTTGAAAATGGGTCGAAATTGCGATTTCATCTTGACGTTTCAGCTCGCAAAAACCTTTTGAAATCCGCTGCTCGATGAAGTCGTAGAAATCTCTGGAGGAATGCTGATTGAAGGCGCTGCTCGATGAAGTAGTAGATTGAAGCCGCATAAAATTCTGCAATTTTTGGTTGTTAATGGCTGTTTTGGCGAGAGGAAGAAGATGAAGTTGTCATTTTGGGTGCATTCAGCAGGCCATTGGGATTCGTTAAGTGTCTTAACCTTGTCTTCTTTTGGACCTTCATTTAGAAATGCACTGGGGTGTATTTAGAGGCTTTAATTTTGAAGGCTTTGCATGGCCAATTACATAAGGTCCCTTTATGCCTCTTTAATTACAGAATGTTCAATATTGTCCTGACGTTTCTCATTGTAGCCCTTGAGTCCTCCAAAATTACAACAATGCCCCTGGATTTTCCAAATACATGAAACTCTCATTTTAACCCATTAAAACCCTGGTTTTACATGAGAAACAAGTGTAAAATAATAGGAAATGGGGGCCTAAAATAGGTATAAAAATAGTATGATCAAATACCTCCAAATGTATCATTTGCTCATCCTCGAACAAAACCAAAAAAATAAAATAAACAAACAAACACAACACTTACTAAAACTAACATGAATCAAAATTTACGAAACAACAAGAAACAAAACAAAAACGAAAAACAAACAATTAAAATTTATGAACAAAAGAACAAAAAAAAAAAAAAAGAAAAAAAAAAAAGAAGCAAATCCAAAACACATAAAACACTTTGCAAGATAACATGATATAAGAGTTGTGCAAATGAGGAGCAATGCATGTAAGAACTGCTGAGTGGAAGGTAACCTAAAGTCACTCGATTGAATGTAACACACAATGTGAATCCCACACTCAAAATGGCATAGCATCAAAGACAACATACCTCAATGCTTCGGATAGCCACAATTCTGACTTCTCAATGAAGAGATTAAACAACCTATGTGAATATGCAATGATATTCAAATATGCAAGTAATGCTAGGTTACACTAAATGCTTATCTAGGATTTAAAAGATGTCAATTAAACAATCCTAGATATCAAGTGCTATATGACATGGTATAAAGCTTAGCTAACTTAGATTAAACAATCCTAGGTATAGCTATCACAATAAATCACTCAATCAAGACAACACATAAATCTCTATCTTGTATTTAGAATATGTTCTAAGATCATACAAGTAATAAAGGAGATGACTTGATAATAAAAACACTAAGATTAGATGAAATTAGTGAAAACCTTACCAAGCAAGATGTGTTGTTGAAAACCCATGTATGAATGCATCCTATATGGTCATAGATGATGCAAGATGAACTTTGATGCACAAGGGAAATACTTCAAGTGATTAAAGGAGAGTTCTTTATGAATTTTTCTCACTTGAAAAATATCCTAAGTGAAAAATCTGATTTTTGACACTCTAGAACGACCTAATAACATAGAGGCATATATTTAGGTGTCTCAAATGAAGCCACGCCATTTTGACAAAAACAGGGCAAACCACTGTGGGTACCGTTGCCAAAGCCAGAGTGGTGGACAAAATGGTAATCAGGTGTCAAAAGCGCTGCTCTGACCGCTATGGCTTCCACAGTGGTTATGACAGTGGTATGCACTGGGCACAAACCGCTGTGAAAACCATAGTGGTTAGGAGAGCTGCAAAATAGAACAACTCGCCGCTGCGGATTCCAACAGCGGTATTGATAGCGATTTCCTGAACCATGCAAGGCTTAAGTGATAAAAATGCAATCTTAAGCTACTTAAAGGCATGACAATGAACAAATGCATGAAGAGATAAACACATGAGTGCACAAACAAGAAACACACAACAAATAAGGAGTAGAGATATGCATGAGTTGTGTGAGTTGTGTGTATGTGCAACTAGATCTCTTCAAAGCAAGTAAGCACAAGTATTTTACCTTTGTTGTGCTTTTTCTCTTGAGGTCTTGAGAGTGCCTTTGTTGTGCATGAGCACCAACGATCAAATGCCCAAACCCCACATATGGTTTGTCACTGAAATAAGCCAATCAAACTTTGAGGAACTAACAATCTCCCCCTTTGGCTATTTCGTGACAAAACCATCACTCACATTGATCCTTACAACAAAATAGAACTAAAGGTCAACAATGATTTTCTACAATACAAAGAGATATTAAAAAGCTAAATCTTCAAGTCTTTAATCTCTTGTAGAACAATCAATCCTTCAAAAACAAAGTTTCTACACTTCAAAGACAAGTGCAATGTGAGATGATCAAGTGAAGTTAAAACAAGCATTTGCATTAAGGAATTTTTTATTAAAGAAAACATGCAACATCATGCAATGAATGTGCAATTCAATGCTCCCTCTTAACGGGTTACTTCCTCTCAATTTGTAAACTCCCTAACATGCAAAATTGCTACTACAATTAGCATACCCCCTTTACTACACACTACTCCCCCTTTTTGTCATGAGATGGTCAAAGGAGTGTCCCCTAAACGGGTCACTTGTAGCAAAGAGAGATAGTAGAATACAAGTCATTTGCTTAATCATATAATGCACTTTGTGTAACTCAATTAATTGGAGAGTGAAACAAATTACGGTGTGTTCAATATTAATCTAGACCCGCGGGGGGGGGGGGGGGGGGGGGGGTGAATAGATTTTATCCGATTTTATTCAATTTTTGTTAATAGGCAAGATTACGAAAATACCCCTAATAGTCAATACAAAAATAGCAAGTGTAATATAGTACGGAAATATTAAAAGACACTTGATATTTACGTGGAAACCCTCACGGGAAAAACCACGGGCTATTAAGTGAGCCACATTCGAACCTCGAATCCACTAAATGTGAGAAAGATTACAACCTAATCCCAGAAGTAATAACACACCTACCTAATCCCGGTATGAGTGAACCTAGTCCAATTGCTTGTGGTTTACGCAACCTAATCCCGGAAGCTACACAAGTCTTACTTCTCAAAGAAAAGATAACAAGCCTATGTGAATATGTGAATACTCAAAAAGCAATAAGAGCAAGGCAACCCTATATGCTTATCTAGGATGATGATGTATCAATGAAATCAATCCTAGATATCAAAAGCTAAAAGACATATCATAAAGCTTAGCTAATCAAGATTAAACAAAACCTAGATAGCTATCACAATACAACACTCAATCATATTCATCACAAACAATCTCTATCTTGTATTTAGCTTATGACCATAAAACATACAAGTAAGTAAAGAGATTTCTTGATAAGAAAGAAACTAAAATTAGATGAAGTTAGTCAAAATCTTACCAAGCAAGTTGTGATGATGCAAAGCTATGCATGAATGATCCTAGATGAACTTGATGAATCAAATGAAAAACTTTGAGTGTTTAAAGGTGAGTTCTTGTTGATTTTTCTTTCAAGTGTTTCTCTTTTAGCTTTAGGGTTCTAAGGAGTCAAAGAACTAAATCAGAGAAATGAGAAAGCATGATATTTATATTAATCAAGAACAGGGCATGTGAAAAGACAAGTTTGCCCCTGAAAAGACACGATCGGCGGTTTCATTCGACGGCCAGGCCGCCAATCATAACCGCAGAATCGGTCCCGAGAGAAACAGGGGAGCAACGGCGGTTTCATTCGACGGTTTTGTAACCGCCTATCTGACCGCAGAATCAGACCCGAGATATTAAATGCATCAGGTCTGATCGACAGTTTCGATTTGGTGGCCAGACCGCTGATCGTAACCGTCGATTCACCAAAAGAGGTGAAACCAAGGAGAAGCCAAGGGCATTCTCCATGAGCGGTCTTCGTGCAAAACCAAGCACATTATCGTGCATGCGTGGATGTTTCCGAACACATTTAGGAAATGAATTGTAAGACACATAAACACACAACAAGATATACAATCAAAGTGCTAGTGTGAAATGTGACATGTGAAGAGAATGCACACATATGCAAGTATGCTAAGTGTGTGTGTGCTTCTAAATCTCTTCAAAGAAAACTAAGTACTAGAGAATATACCTTTGGAGTGCTTGTCACCTTGAGGTCTTGAAAAGGGGCCTTTGAGCTTGATCTTCAAACACCTATTTTACCCTTACAATTCAAACCCCAAAATGTGGTTTGTCCACGAAATAAGCCAATTAATAAAGGGAATCCTTACAATCTCCCCCTTTGGCTATTTCGTGACAAAACCACCACTCACATTGATCCTCACAACATAAATGAAGCTACGAAATATTCTACATTACAAAGAGATAAGAAAATAAAACTTCAAGTCTTCAATCTCTTGTAGAATTACCAAACCTTCAAAACAATTAGATTACAGTTCCAAAGCAAGTGTATGTGAGTTGATCAAGTGAAAGTAAAACAAGCATTTGCATATTAAACTTTTAAACACAACATCATGCAATGTATGTGTATGCAATGCTCCCCCTCAATGGGTTACTGCCCCTCAATATGCACTCTCCCTAATATGCACAATTGTTACAACAATTTAGCATCTCCCCTCACCACATTCTACTCCCCCTTTTTGTCATGATATAGGCAAAGGAGTAGTCCCCAACAAGGTTACTTATAGCAAAGAAAGATAGTAGCATACAAGATATTTGCATAGTCATATAAGCCATTTTATGCTACTCAATTTATTGAAGAGAAACAAGGAGATTTATTTTGATTAAAATGTGTGAATCAAAAATGCTTTGCATACAAGACATGTAGCATTCAAGTCCAAAATACAATGGTATTTGGCAAAGCAAATGACAAAGGTTTCTAATAAGAATTCAAACCAATTTCACCAATGTCATGAGAGAAGTAAAGATATATAGAATTTATTGATTTTCAATTTAATAAACACTATATCCAACTTTATAAGAGAAATATGGCATGAGCGACTTTGCACCCTATTTGATTTTTCCGGATATGAAACCCGTATGATAGTAGCCATGTTTAACAAATAAAGAAAGAGAGACATTTGGATTGTAAAATCCTTTGACCGGATACAAGATGCTTTAATCATTTGAGTCTCATAAGCTTTTTCACGCAAGTTTTGCATTTAAGAAGAATGCAATCATCAATTCATGCTTTTTAATGTGGCATGTTATTTGAATTTCATGCTTTTCGTATGGCATTTAGCATGTTATACAAGAATCATCATGTCATGGAAATAACTATAGGTCATTCAAATCATACTTCCTATGTAGATTTCCTAGTCCAAAAATGCATGTTGGAACATAAATATGACATGGATTGAAAACAAAGCAAGGTTCACACTTATTGAGATAAAAGCATATACACATATGTGCAATCCAGCTTACTCAAGCAATTAAAAAAGAAGCATAAGATCTTTAATTTTTTTTGCATGCATCAAGTATGCAAAAGCTCTCTTTGCTTGAGTTCCCTATATGAGGTCAAAAACCACCCTTCATCAATGAAGGTCATCATGTCCTATGGACCTACCAAGTCCATTAGACTCGGTTGAACCTATATGAGACATGTTTGTCTCGTAGCAAGCGGGTTCATTAAATTTAATCCACTTAGGTGACAAATTTCCAATCCTAGTGGTCAAAGGTTCAAGAGTTCTAGATGTCATAGGATCATCTAAATGGATTTTATCTTTCCTATGAACATGAATTCTAGCTCTTGCCTTCTTTTTCTCAATCATGCTTTTGTCTCTACACAATTTAATGTAATGAGAGCAATTTGGTCTAATATGACCATCAATACCACAATAATGACATGTAGGGATGAAGTTAGGAATCATACCTTCTCCTTGTGCATCCATAGGAGCTTTTCCATGTCTTTATGGTTGTCTTGGTTGTTCGATAGGATCTCTCATTCTTTGTTGTTGACCAAGAATAGGTTGCTTCTCCAAATGAGCTTGCATGATTGGATTCTTCCCTTGATGGTTTTGAGCTCGAGGGAAGTTAGTGTGAGGAACTCTTGTAGGGTGAGCTTGAGGTTGTCTTCTTGAAGCTACCTTCACTTGTGCACTATGAGAACATTGTCTTAGATCAATCTTCTTCCTAGGAGTGTGCATGGATGAAGTTTCTTTATTTCCTAAGCTCTTGAAACTCATGGTCTTGTTAGGAGTAGGAATCCCCTTGTCATCTTCAAAGCCAAGACCTCTCTTGTCATAGGGGCTTTTTTCAATACTCAACATGTGGTTGAGTTTTTCCGTGCTAGAGGCCATCTTAGCGATTAACTTTCTAGCATCATCAAGCTCCCTTTTCAACCCTTCTTCATTCCTCTTAGACAAAGCTAGCTCATCTCTTAGCTTGTCTTCATCAATCATGGATCTCACCACTTCTCTACTCAAGTGGTCTACTTGTGTTAAAAGCTTAAGATTTTCTTCCTTCAAATGTTGAATCTCCTTCTCATTCATTATCCTATAGCTTTCAACCCTTCTCAAGTAGTTTTCATGATCCATTTTCTCCATAATTCCATGTGTGGAGTGGGATGATAAATTCTCAACAATTGAGTCATCCCCTTTATTCTCCATCTTGCTAATAGTGTCATTCTCTAAATTCTCCATCTCACCAATGGAGTCATCTCCTTCATCAAGATCATCAAATTTGTCTCTTGATGACATATGAGTCATACCCCAATGAGTAGCTACACCAATCTCTTCTATAGCTACTTTTTCATCCAATCCTTCTATGGGATCACTAGTCAAGTCATCCTTGCCATCAACTTCATTTTCTACCTAAGTGACTCCAAAAGCTGTGTAGTTAATGGCAAGCTCCTCATCACTTGACAACTCATCTCCCTCATGGGAGTCATCACTACTATCACTCCTAGTGGCGGCCATCACTTTTCCCTTCTTCTTGTCCATGCGATTTGCACATTCGGGGGCGAAGTGTCCTATACCACCACACTCATAGCATTGGACCACTTTCCTTTCGGCCTTCTCTAGCCTAGGCTCAAATTTGTTGAAAGGACCATTTTTCTTCAAGTCTTGACCATTGGATCCAACACCATTCTTCTTGAACTTGACAAACTTCTTGAACTTTTTCACAAATGAGTTAAGTTCATCGTCCGAGTCATCCTCCTTCTTGTTATGCTTCGACACCTTCAAAGCAATATTATTTTTTTTCTTAGGAGGTGAGGTGATAGCCTTTCTCGACTCAGAGGATAGAAGTCTTCCAATGATTTCACTCGGCTTCATATCCTTGTACCCATCATTCTCTTCTAAAGCCGTCACTTTCGATTCAAACCTTTCGGGGAGAGATCTCATAATCTTCTGATTGATTCTCCAATCCGAATACGGGTCACCAAGTTGATGACTTTGATTCATAATGTCCATTAACTTCACTTGGAAGTCATTGAAGTGCTCATGCTCTTCCATCCTAATGGTCTCAAAACTAGTTTGGAGGACTTGCAGTTTTGAATCCTTGACTACTTCGGTTCCTTCATGAGCCGTCTCTAGGATTTCCCATGCCTCTTTGGTGATCCTAGTAATTTGAACCAACTTGTATTGGTTCTCATCCATGGCACATAGGATGGCATGCATCGCCTTCCTATTCCACTTAGATGTTTCAAACTCTTGCGCGTTCCATTGCGCCTTAGGCTTGAGAACATCTTCTCCTCCTCCAATAGGAGTTATCATAGGTGGAGCGTATCATGTTAGGATTATGCTCAATAGCAAGAGTATAATATTGTATTTAACAATCTGTTTCATATTAATAAAGTGATTTCTGGTTTAAACAAATATTATAGCATTTATAGTTGAATATTATAATTGTTAAAGTAAATAATCATAAGGTCTAAAGACTATGAGAAAAGAAGAATTGTTCATACATCTGGATATGTATGTGGTAGACACAATTCTTTAGTTAGTCTTGAATATTGTTCACAACTTAAGTTAAAGGTTGGGCACCTTTATCTTGTTAAAGTTATAGAATTCTTTTGCTAGCATTTGAGTGAGATCAAATGAGATATGATGAGTCTAAAATCATCGGAGTGTCTTCGAGCAAAAGAGTCTAGTGCACTGGGTGCATTGAACTGGATCAAAATGAAATACTTTATCTATAACCGTCAGTAGATAAAAGTAATTTCATTATCAGGACAATCGGAGAGTCTATCTTAATCCTGAGATAAATGATGGACTTATGGTTGCAAGTGATATCATTTGAGTTATCAATGAGTACGATTATATCGCATAGTCTATCCTCGATAATTTGGTGATATTCATTTGTTAATCGATAGAGGACTTCATTTATAGATATGGACATCGTGGCTCCATTTATCAAATGAGGGTATAATATCATCATATGGATGTTTTGAGGTAATTGGATATTAAATCTCAACGTTGAGTTTTCGATAGTGTCTATTGAAAACATGGCTTCTGGACAAGTCAAAATATCCAAGTTCAAAACGTGGTCATATGAGTAAATATGGTAACTTGGAGAGTTATAAGCGGTCTATGAACTCTTGGCGATTACTGATATTATTCACGAGGATACACTATCTCCAATATGATTGTCTAGGGTATGAATGAGGAAACATCTTCCTTTTCTGTCTTTATTTAAGAGTTCAATTTTAGCTCTTTAGTGGAATGAGTTAAAATTAATGGATCGGACCTAAGTGAATCATTTGTTGATTGTGATTAGGTTATGTCTATTGAAGCTTAAATTTAGATAGCCCGCCAAGATCCCCAATCCACACGGAATTGCATGGATCACTTGATATATTCTACCGGACCAATTTAGGGTCCATCTAGAATTGCATTTAATATATTAAGAATATAATTTGCACATTATTTATGTAATGGGCTGCTCAATTATATTTATATATTAATGGATGACATGTGAGTTTGTTTCTTTTAGTAAGAATGGGTCTAGTTCACATGTGGGCTTTTTATTTAAAGTCCAAAGGATTAAATGAAATGAGAAAATAATAGTTGGCCCAATAATATATATGGGACGGCAAGGAGGTTATTTAACCTTAAATATTATTTTGTTTTCATTGTTTAATTAAATGAGAATTAATTAATTTATTAATTAATTATTTAATTAAGAAACAAATCTTTTCTCATTAGGAAATATGATTCCTAAAGGTATACTATTGGTAGTAGTATAATTAAATAGAAAGACTTGTTTGACAAGGAAATAAATAATTAATTTTATTTATTTAATCAAATAGGAAGTCTTTTTATTTTAGTCAAATAAGAGAATAAAAGATTTATGAGTTTGATTAGGGTTTGGAAGTCTTAAACAAAATAGGAATTAGGGTGCAAATCATACTCCTTTTTGTAGGAGGATTTGCGGCAACCCTAGTTAATTTTGGGGAAAGAATTCGGTCACCCTAGTGTAAAAAGAAGAAGAAATTTGGCCACCTATATAAGGCCTCTTATAGAATTCGGCCACCCCTATGGCTTGAGTGCAGAATTTATTTCTTCTTCTTCTTCTTAACTCATAGAAAGAGATTTTTTATTCTACTAAGGCAAAAAGGAAACATAGATTATTCTTTGATGGTGTACTATTTGCTTAATCATTGATAAGCTTGTGTATACAACATCGATCAAGGTTCACGCGAGTTTCGATCATTAGATTGAGAACTCAAAAGTGACCGGAATAATCTTAGGTTTCTTTTGATTGTTTTTGTGACTAACGAACAAGAGAAAAGTTTGTTTAATCCAATCACAGGTTTGCAATTCAAAGAAAGGGAGACCACGCTCCTAGGTGATCCACGTTCGTGCTAGGATTGAAGATCTTGCGGATTACCATCGACGTAAGTCAATCGGATCACGCAACAAGAGGTATTAATCTTTTGTTATATATATTATATATTTTTAATTGATTAAAAGGGTTTAAGGTTCATAAAAGGAAAAAATTTTAAAAGCTACTCAAACTATTTTTTTTAGTCTCGCTTCCGCTGCGGGTATAATTTTTTTTTCCCTACATATCAGTCTTCAATCGCCATCCATGCCCTATCATGGATTTGGCATAAGTACGCTTCCATCTTCCCTTTCCATGAGGAGTAATTATCGCCGGTGAGCAACGGTGGCCTCACGCTCAATGCTCCCTCTTTGCTCATCCCAATATCACTCATAGTGTTTGGATGAATGCAAATGAGATGAATGCAAAATTTACGAATAAATCAAAAATCACACACAATGCAAAACACACCAAAAATGAGCAAGGATCACCTAAGTATTTCTAGGAACCCGCTCTGATACCAATTGAAACAAATTACAATGTGTTCAATATTAATCTAGAAGGGGGGGGGGGGGGTGAATAGATTTTATCCGATTTTACCCAATTTTCGTTAATAGGCAAGATTACGAAAATACCCCTAATAGTCAATACAAAAATAGCAAGTGTAATATAGTGCAGAAATATTAAAAGACAATTGATATTTACGTGGAAACCCTCACGGGAAAAACCACGGCCTATTAAGTGAGCCACACTCGAACCTCGAATCCACTAAATGTGAGAAATATTACAACCTAATCTCGGAAGTAATCACACACCTACCTAATCCCGGTATGAGTGAACCTAGTCCAATTGCTTGTGGCTTACACAACCTAATATCGGAAGCTACACAAGTCTTACTTCTCAAAGAAGAGATAACAAGCCTATGTGAATATGTGAATACTCAAAAAGCAATAAGAGCAAGGCAACCCTATATGCTTATCTAGGATGATGATGTATCAATGAAATCAATCCTAGATATCAAAAGCTAAAAGACATATCATAAAGCTTAGCTAATCAAGATTAAACAAAACTTAGATAGCTATCACAATACAACACTCAATCATATTCATCACAAACAATATCTATCTTGTATTTAGCATGTGAACATAAAACATACAAGTAAGTAAAGAGATTTCTTGATAAGAAAGAAACTAAAATTAGATGAAGTTAGTCAAAATCTTACCAAGCAAGTTGTGATGATGCAAAGCTATGCATGAATGATCCTAGATGAACTTGATGAATCAAATGAAAAACTTTGAGTGTTTAAAGGTGAGTTCTTGATGATTTTTCTCTCAAGTGTTTCTCTTTTAGCTTTAGGGTTCTAAGGAGTCAAAGAACTAAATCAGAGAAATGAGAAAACATGATATTTATAGGCATCAAGAATAGGGCATGTGAAAAGACAAGTTTGCCCCTAAAAACGCACGATCGACAGTTTCATTCGGCGGCCAGGCCACCGATCATGACCACAGAATCGATTCCGAGAGAAACAGAGGAGCAATGGCGGTTTCATTCGGCGGTTTCGTAACCGTCGATCTGACCGCAGAATCAGACCCGAGATATTAAATGCATCAGGTCTGATCGGCGGTTTCGATTCGGCGGCCAGACTGCCGATCGTAACCGTTGATTCACCAAAAGCGGTGAAACCAAGGAGAAGCCAAGGGCATTCTCCGTGAGCGGTCTTCGTGCAAAACCAAGCACATTATCGTGCACGCGTGGATGTTTCCGAACACATTTAGGAAACGAATTGCAAGACACATAAACACACAACAAGATATACAATCAAAGTGCTAGTGTGAAATGTGACATGTGAAGAGAATGCACACATATGCAAGTATGCTAAGTGTGTGTGTGCGCTTCTAAATCTCTTCAAAGAAAACTAAGCACTAGAGAATATACATTTGGAGTGCTTGTCACCTTGAGGTCTTGAAAAGGGGCCTTTGAGCTTGATCTTCAAACACCTATTCTACCCTTACAATTCAAACCCCAAAATGTGGTTTGTCCACGAAATAAGCCAATCAATAATGGGAATCCTTATAGAGAGAAACAAGGGGATTTATTTTTGAAAATGTGTGATTAAAAATGATTTGCATACAAGACATGTTGCATTCAAGTCCAAAATACAATGGTGAAGGTTTGTCATGAATCAAAGCAAGGATATAAAAATTTCATAGAATTCAATTTTAGAGCAACTATATCCAATCTTTATAAGCGAAACATGACATGAGCGACTTTACACCCTATTCGATATTTTCGGGTATGATAGTAGCCATGTTCAACCCATAAAGGAAAAGAGACATTTTGATTTTAAAATCCTTATAACGGATACAAGATCCTTTATTCATTTGAGTCTCATTAGCTTTTCACATAATGTTTTGCATTTAAAAATTGCAATCATTAATTCATGTTTTTTCATATGAGCATGTCATTTGAATTTCATGATTTTCACATTTTAAGCATGTCATTTGAATTTCATGCTTTTCACATTTTAAGCATGTCATTTAATAATCATCATGTCATGGAGATCATTATAGATCATTCAAAGAGCACTTCCTAAGAGAATCTCCTAGTCCAAAAATGCATGTTTGAACATAAATATGACATGGATTGCAAATAAAGCATGGTTCACACTTATTGAAGTAAAAACGTATAAGCATATGCGCAACCAAGATACTCAAGAAATTAATAAAGAAGCATAAATCTTTTTAAAATTTTTACATGCAACTAGTACGCAATTTCTCTCTTTGCTTGAGTTCCCCATATGGGGTCAATTACCACGTGTCATCAATGAAGGACATGAGATCCTATAGACTTACCAAGTCCATTGGACTTAGTTGAACCTATGGGAGACAAGTTAGCATCATAGAAGGCGAGTTCATCTTTTCTAGTACACTTAGGTGACACATTTTCAATCATAGTGGTCAAAGGTTCAAGAGCTCTAGATGTTAAAGGACCATTCAAATGGGTTCTATCTTTTCTCAGGACATGCATCTTAACTCTAGCCTTTCTCTTTTCAATCATGCTTTCAACTCTACGCATTTTGATATAATGAAAGAAACTTGGTCTAATGTGACCATCAATACCACTAAAATAACTAGTGGGAATAAAGTTAGGAATCATACCATTCCCTTGAGCATGCATTGGTGCTTTCCCTTATTGTTGTGGTTGTTGAATTGGATCTCTCCATCTTTGTTAATGACCAAGACAAGGTTGCTTGCTTGGTTGTACTTTCATGATCGGTCTCTTCCCTTGATGAATTTTAGGTTGAAGGAAGTTAGCATGAGGAGCCCATTTTGGTTGAGCTTGTGCTTGACCTTTTGGTGCCACCTTTACTTGGACACTTCTTGAACACTCTTCTAGGTCAATCTTCTTCCTAGGGTATTAAGGAGGAGGAGACATCTTGATGTTCATGCTCTTAACAAAGGTTGTCTTGCTTGAGGAGGAAGCATCTTTGTCATCAATGTAGCCAAGACCTCTCTTGTCACTTGACCTTTTTCCAACTCCCAACTCCCAACTCCCAACATGTGGTCAAGCTTCTTGGTGCTTGAAGCCATCTTAGCCATTGAGGCTTTAACTTCTTCAAGCTCTATTTTCAACCCTTCTTCTCTCCTTTTAGATAAAGCTAACTCATCCTTTAGCTTATCTTCGTTCATCATGGATCTCACCACTTCTCCACTCAAGTGGTCAACTTGTATTGAAAGCTCAAGGTTTTCTTTCTTCAATCTTCAAATCTCTTTTTTATTCTTTATCCTAGAGCTTTCAAACTTGACTATGTAGTCATTAAGATCCATATTCTTCACATTTCCATTTGTGGAGTGAGATGATGAATTATCAACACTTGAGTCATCTCCTATCCCTTCCATCTCACTAATAGAGTCATTTTCCTTATCAAGACCTTCACCTTGGTCACTTGATGTTATATGAGCCATATCCCAATGAGTAGCTACACCAATAACTTCTTTAGCTACTTCTTCATCTAGTTCTTTTTTGGGATCACAAGTCAAAGCAACTTTGCCATTTTCTTCAACTTCTACACGAATGGCTCCAAATGTCGTGTAGTTAATGGCAAGCTCTTCATCACTTGAAGGATTTTCTTCACTATCATCCTCACTTTATGAGGTGGCCATCGCCTTTCCTTTCCTTTCCTTTCCTTTCCTTATATCCTTCAAGTTTCCACACTCCAGGGAGATGTGCCCGAATACTCCACATTCGTAGCATTGGATCCCTTTTCTTGAAGACATCTTGGTTCAGCTAGTCATTCTTGACCTTGGTCTTCTTCTTGAAGCCATCACCCTTTGAGCCATAACCATTCTTTTGTAGACTCAAGAACTTCTTGAATCTCTTGACAATGAGTGTCATGTCTTCATCCGAGTCATCTTCCTTTTTGACATGCTTCAAAGCAATATTCTTCTTCTTCTTAGGAGGTAAGGTGGTAGCCTTTCTTGATTCATAAGCTAGAAGTCTTCCAATGACTTCACTCGGTTTCATAACTTTTACTTGCTATTTTCTTCTAAAGTTGTCATTTTGAACTCAAACCTCTCGAGAAGTGATCTCATAATCTTTTGCTTGATCCTTATATCCGTGTAAGGGTCACCAAGTTGATGACTTTGGTTCACTATGTCCATCAACTTTACTTCGAAGTCGTTAAAACACTCATTCTCCTCCATTCTAAGAGTCTCAAATTGAGTTTGGAGGACTTGGAGCTTTGAGTCCTTAACCACTTTGGTTCCCTCATGTGTAACCTCTAGGATATCCCACGCTTCCTTGGCGATCCTAGTGTTTTGAATCAATTTATATTGATTCTCATCCATTGCACATAGGATGGCGTGCATCGCCTTCCTATTCCATTTCGATGCCTCAAACTCTTGTGCATTCCACTGAGCTTTTGGTTTGAGCACATCCTCTCCTCCATCCATAGGAGTCATTATCGGTGGAGCGTAGCTGTCTTCAACCACCATCCAAGCACGGTCATGGATTTGACATATATACGACTCCATCTTGCCTTTCCAAGAGGCATAATTTGTCTAGGTGAGTAGAGGCGGCCTCGTGCTAGAAGCACCCTCGTTTACTCCACCGTTTCCACTCATAGTATTTATGAATGAATGAAATGAATGCAAATGTATGAATGACAAAAAAATCACACGAAATGCATAACACAACAAAATGAGCAAATGATCACCTAAGTATATCTAGGAACCCACTCTAATACCAATTGAAACAAATAACAGTGTGTTCTAATATATTAATCTAGAGGGGGGAGGGGGGAGGGGGTGAATAGATTTTAACCCTTCTTACCAAATTTTCGCATTTAGTCAATTTTACGAAAATAACCCCAATCTAGTCAATTTCATAAATCAAGAATAAAAGTGCAGAAATTAAAAGACGCTTGAATTTTATATGGAAACCCTCAACAGGGAAAAACCATGGGCTGTTATGTGCGCCACACATGAACCTCGAATCCACTAATTGTAATGATGTTTACATCCTAAGTTGATCTAAACCACTCTCGGACTATAACCCACCACTACTACCCGCATGCTTTTAAAAGTGAACCTAGTCCAATTTGCTTATGGCCTAAGCAACCTTAGCCGTAAGACTTACTTCTCAATGAAGAGATCAAATCAACCTATGCAAATATACATGATATCCAAATATACAAATAGAGCAGGGTACACTAAATGCTTTTCTAGGATTATAAGATGACAATTAAATCAATCCTAGATATCAAATGCTATGACATGGCATAAAGCTTAGCTAACTTAGATTAAACAATCCTAGGTATAGCTATCACAATACATCACTCAATCAAGACATCACATAAATCTCTATCTTATATTTAGAATATGTTCTAAGATCATACAAGTAATAAAATAGATGACTTGATAAGAAAAACACTAAGATTAGATGAAATTAGTGAAAACCTTACCAAGCAAGATGTGCTATTGAAAACCCATATACGAATACATCCTATATGGTCATAGATGATGCAAGATGAACTTTGATGCATAAGGGAAATACTTTGAGTGATTAAAGGAGAGTTCTTTATGAATTTTTCTCACTTGAAAAATATCCTAAGTGAAAAATCTGATTTTTGGCTCTCTAGAATGACCTAATAACATAAAGGCATATATATAGGTGTCCTAAATGAAGCCACACCATTTTGACAAAAATAGGACAAACCGCTGCCAAATTCAGAGCAGTGGACAAAATGGTAATCAGGTGTTAAAAGCACTATCTTGACCGTTGTGGCTTCTACAGTGGTTATGACAGCGGTATGAACTTGGCAAAAATCGTTGCGGAAAACCACAGCGGTCGGGAGAGCAACAAAACAGAGCAACTCACAACTGCGGATTCTGGCAGCGCTACAGGCAGCAATCTCCTGAACCATGCAAGGCTTAAGTGATAAAAATGCAATCTTAAGCTATTTAAAGGCATGGCAATGAACAAATGCATGAAGAGATAAACACATGAGTGCACAAATAAGAAACACACAACAAATAAGGAGTAGAGATATGCATGAGTTGTGTGTGTGTGCAACTAGATCTCTTCAAAGCAAGTAAGCACAATTATTTTACCTTAGTTTTGCTTCTTCTCTTGAGGTCTTGAGAGGGCCTTTGTTGTGCATGAGCACCAACAATCAAATGCCTAAGCTACCCTTACATCAAACCCCATATGTGGTTTGTCACCGAAATAAGCCAATCAAACTTTGAGGAACTAACAACAAGGATGTGAAGAAATGAAGATCTCAAACAAGATATAATTGATTTCATATACAAATACAGTGATGAAAAAAATAGGGAAGTGTAAATATAATCACAGTTAAATTGTCTTAAGCTTACCTAGAGATGGCCCGGGGGGGGGGGGGGGGTGAATAGGTTTTAATGCCTTTTTTCAATCCCTTGAACAAACAAAAGTTTGTCCCTCTAGATAGCTTATATAACACCACAATAAACACAATCAAGCCTTCATAGACTATTAATTAGCATATTCAATTGATAGATCAAACATAGCCTATGAATTGCATTTGGAGGATGAAAATAAATATAAACGAGTCCTAAAATAATCTAGAGGGGGTGAATAGATTTTAATCAATTTTTACCAATTTTCGATGTAAATCCTTGCTAGATTAATTGGCCGTCGACCGATAGAATCGCCAATCCCAGTGAACGAGCTTTCTTAGTAAATTGAATACAAATTTTACTGCATCATTCAATTAAAGGATCCAAGCACAAGACAAGGTTATTAATCATAAAATAGATCAATCAAGTCACAAATAACCCTAGATATCATGCTAAGCACAATACAACTCTCAAACATGTGAAATACTTGAATCATAGAAAACTAGCTCACATTTGTCTCTAATTAGACTTGATTAGCTTTGATATGAAGCTATCCTTCTCAATAGCTTTCGTCAAACACACAAATATATATAGAAGAAGAAAACCCAAGGTAATTGAAGATCATAAAAGATGAAATCACAAAGTTTGGTTCAATACCTTGAAATCCCGTGCAGTTTCGGTTTTGAGTGTAGAACCATCACAAAACTCAATCAAATAGCTGCAAACTCTTTTGGATAAGGTAGGGGACTTGATTATAAAGATTCTCCAACTTGAATCACTTGATTCGGAGTCCGAATGAGAAGGTTATGGTGTTTGGAAGATGAGAAAGTTGAAGAGAAAATTTCTGCACAATTTTTCAATTTTTCTTCTTGACAATGAAAAAGTGAGAGAGAGGGAATATTTAAAAGAGATGGGAGAGAAAATGAAAGAGAGTGGGGACCACTTGGGAGGTGGTTCTTTGCCATCCCAGTGGAGGTGCATGGCCACCACAAGGAGGCTGAGAGCCTCCCTTCCTGTGGTGGCCACATTCCTCCACAGGAACGCCTCTCTTTTGGCCTTCTCTCATCTCACTCTTCTCCTCGCGCTCCCCTCACGTTCTTCGACCGTCCTTTAGCCTTTGAATTTGTAATTTGAATCCATTTCTAGATTATGAACCGTAACTCACTTACACATGAGGATGACTATGAAACTTTGACAATTGGATGTCTCTATATATAAAGATGAAGAGAACGCATTGTAAAGGAACGTAAAGTTTTGTAACTTCCTAGTTTGAACTCGAAATCTAATGAGTGAGTTTCCGAAATAACCAAAACTCAATAAGGAATCATTGAAGAACATATTCAAGTCCAAATAACTTACACACAAAAAATACACACAAGATCACATAAGTATGCAATTTCCTTGACATAGTCCTAGTACATGCATTTCTACAATGTATGTTAATATGAGATCAATGCATGAGCATTCTAAAATATGTGAATGTGTTATACTAATTTGGTGCTACGATGCAGAGAAACTTATAAATGAATTGTGTGTCTGTGCGCCTAAGCCTTGTAAGAGGAAAGAGTCCTTAATACTTTTGTAGACAATAGCGCTTTTCCTTGAACGAAGGCATCACTTTGCTTGAACTGTTGCCCATCTTCACTTGAAGCTTGATAAACCACACAACTAGGACAACTAAATAATACAAAGCAAATAATGTTTTGATATAGAATAATGCCAACTAAACTCAAAATAATAACATGAAGAATTAGCTAGAATGGTTGCAGTAGAAGACTTACCTTTTCGTTTTGGTTAAAAAGTTGGTTTTATTAATTATTGTTAACGAGCATTAAATCCTGCTGCATGTCGTGTTCCTAAAACCACTCTCACGTAAACACTTCAAAAAATTTATTACAAAGAGAAAAGGAAGTTGGAAAAATATTTTAAAAAATATAATAGTCATGTTTCCGTATGTGCTGACATATGGAATGACCATTGGCCAATGCATTTATACTTGAGTGTCACATGCCATTATATGGATAATGCATGGACTATCCAAAAAAGAATTTTTGTATTTAGAGTTTTTGATGATGCACATACAACTGCTAATATTTTTAGACAACTTATAATTTTTTTTAAAGAGTATAAAATTGAAAAAAAAAATAAATATTTGCAATTGGTTTTGATAATGCTTCCAACAATACCATAATTATTCTTGCTTTACTTGAATTATGCAAACCTTATGTTTGTGGTAAATGTTTTCATCAAAGATGTGGATGTCATGTTTTAAATTTATGTGTTCAAAAAGGATTAGAAAATTTTCAAGATTTTATTAAAGATGCTCTCTATTATTTGTGGAAATATCTTTCTGCAATGAAAGGATGGACAAAATTTTGTAAACAAAGTGGTAGGCATATCATTAGATTTCCTCATGATGTTCCAACATATTGGAATTCTTCTTAAAAATTGCTTGCTCAAAGTTATGATTATAGGGATCTGTTAGTTACTTTTATTCAATATAATGTTCCTCAAATTAATCTTTATTCAACCCAATGGGATGTTTGTACAAAAGTTTGTGGTTTGTTAAAAGTCCTTTAATAATGCTACTAATAATTTATTTGGTGTTTATTATCCTACAACTAATTTATTTATTATGGAGAGTTTTAATATTGCTGGTGCATTTTCTCACTGTGCATCCGACACAGACTTAGAACGGTCCGTTACTACTATGAAATCAAAATGGTTAGCCTATTATAGGTAGTTTCCAAATATTTATTTGATTGTATTGTGTTTTGATCCACGTTGTAGATTATAAAATTTGTATGAATATCTAACTATTTATTATGAATGTTAGGATTAGAATATGATGTTTATATGTCAATTACTTGAGTTAAGACATTATTATATGAATTATATGCTAAATATCTTAGAGTTTATGGTTTGTTAATGAACATAGAGGTTCCTGTTGGGATTTATGCTAAAAAGCTTGTAATTTGTAAATATTATAAATTCATTAATAAAAGAAGTAGTTATTTCATTTAATTAACATGCCTCATATGTTTATATTATATGTGCTAAACATCTAAGATTGCCATATGTAATCTCAAACTGAGTATATGAATGTCACATACAGACGAATTAATTTTGAGACATGCAATCTAAAGAGTCCGTAGAAAGCAAATTAAGCTAGGTACTTTATTTATAGTTAATTTACAGCTGCAGTCCAATTTGTAATGTATGGTGGTCTTATCCTAGACTACTCATATGGTGATATGAGAATCGAGGCACCTTATATGATGTGATCATAGAAGACTGGGCCACGATCTATATGAATCTATCACTAAGATCCGTTAGTTGAAAATATTCATACATATCAACAGATGATAGCTGTATATAGGTGATCTAAATCCTGAGTGTCTTACTGACTCTTTTGAGTTAGATCGTGTTTCTTGAAATACCATGGGTGAGATCAGAGTAGCATTCCCGATCAATAACTTTGTATCTTGGAATCACGGTTTGGCTTGTGGCTAAGAAGGTATGCACACAATAGTGGAATCCACTCCTTCTTGCGAGAAGTAGATGAGTAGTTCCTTTAAGGGTTGATTCAGGACTTGAATGATTAAGATCGCTCTCATTCTTCTGTAAAGGAATGAAGGATATAATCATTTATTAGAGAATCAATGGTACTTAAAGGAAAATATATAATTAGAGAGATATAATGAACTTTATGACCTAGTTGTAAGTATGAACTACTTGTGAAGGATCATACCATATGTCATAGCTATATCGATGGACACTGATAATTTGGTTGTGTAAAACGTCTATAGTTATGAGAGTACAACCTTGGGTTTTTCAGTGGAATAACTCCGAGGTTAATAATTGTGAAATATTAATTAAAGAGTTTAATTAATTTTTCTACGTATTATTGGAGCTCAAAATTGTGGGTCCATTAGGTCCTCTTGCTAGCTCTTTACGATTTATAGTAACAATGCTCATAGAGAATTGGATAGTCCAATTAATTATATCACGAAAGTAACTTAAATATATTCTGGGAATTAATTAAATGATGTGATTATTTAATTATTATACTATTTAATTGATGAATTAAATATTATTAAATAATATGAATATTTAATTGACATATTAATAATTAAGAATTATTTATAGACAATATTCTTGTGTGATTCTTGATGGAGAACCCCAAGAAATCTACCTTCTAGGCATGGAGTTCACTTGTCTAAGGAATAGTGTCCTAAAACACCTCAAGAAATTAAGGATATGAGACGAGTTCCATATGCGTCAGCAGTAAGTAGTCTCATGTATGCTATGTTATGCATGAGACCTGACATCTGTTTCACAATAGGAGTAGCCATTAGATTCCAGTCTAACCCATGATTGGATCATTGGGTGGCTGTGAAACTTATTCTCAAATATCTTCGGAGAACAAGAAACTATATATTAGTATATTCATAACAGGATTTGATCCCGTTAGGATATACGGATTTTGACTTTCAGGCAGACATGGATTCTAGGAAATCAACATCTGGGTCAATATTCACCCTTGGTGGTGGAGACAAAGTGTGGAAGAGTATCAAGCAATCTTGTATTGCTGATTCCACCATGGAAATCGAATATGTAGAAGCTTGTGAAGCAGCTAAAGAGGTTGTTTGGCTCCATAAGTTCTTGAGTAATCTGGAAGTTGTTCTTGATTTGGATAAGCCCATGAAACTTTATTTTGATAATAATGGTGTTGTGGCTTATTCCAAAGATCCAAGAAGCCAAAAAAGAGGGAAGCATGTAGAAAGGAAGTATCATCTCATCATGGAGATAGTGCAAAGAGGAGATGTGACAGTGACCAAGATCACGTCGCAAGAAAATCATGCTGATCCATTTACGAATACCTTAACAGCTAAAGTTTTTAAAGGTCACCTAGAGGATTTGGGATTACTAGATATGTCTCACTTGCTTTATTGGAAGTGGGAGATTGTTGGGATTTATGCCCAAAAGCTTGTAATTTGTAAATGTTATAAATTCATTAATAAAAGAAGTAGTTATTTTATTCAATTAACATGCCTCATACATTTATATTATATATGCTAAAAATCCAAGATTGCTAGATGTAATCTCAAACTGAGTATATGAATTCATTTTGAGACGTAATCAAAAGAGTCCGTAGAAAGCAAATAAAGCTGGGTACTTTATTTGTGGTTAATCTATAGCTACGGTCCAATCCTTAATATATAAGATATACTTATCAAGAAAAAGAAATTAACTGAAACCCTAAGAGAGATAAAGGGGTACAGCCACATAGAAGGGAAAGAGAAAAAGTTTTTTGGTTCTTCCCTAGCTTGGCGGAATTCACTAAAGGAGACAAACGGTTGTCTTCTAGATCACTCAAACCTCCATTCAACTACTACCAGAATTTGTGACGTGCCCACACACGCAGTTGTTAGATCGCGGGACATAGCTCGGAAAACTTAGCGGTGAAAGATCAAAAAGAAAACAAAGGAGTGTTCTTCAAAGGTATGAAAACAAATCACTTCCTTATATTTGTGTATACAAAAGGTTTGAAGACGATAAAACTTTTAAAAACTATCATTCTTAACTCTAGAATTTTTTCTGCTGCACGACTTACAATTGGTATCAGAGCCAATTTTAGATATACATGAATATGTTAAATTTGTTTTCAAATTCTTTTCAATATGTATGATATGTGTAGGCACAATCTAGGGTTGTATGATGTTTATACTTTTTTAAATAAAAATGGTTGATTGTTAATTGTATGGTATGATGAGTTTAGTTAAATTTGTTTCAGGTTGTAATAATTAATTTTATTCTTTTTTGGATGTAATCGTTCTATGTAAAATTTCTTTTTGATGTAATGTATAAATGTAATCTTGTTCGAAGAAGAAGATTCAAGAAGTTGGAAAAGCCGAGCGTGTGTAGGACACACATACGACAGTCGTGCACACGAAGGCATAGCTGCTGCGCACACAAAGCACGAGCGTCGCTATTGCGTTGCTTGTGCAAAGCATAGCAGCTGTTGCATGCCTAAGCTGAGCAGCGCACACTGTGCACATGTTTTTGGTCCAGTGTAAGCTGCTGTGCGCATGGTGCAGCACAAAGCTGGGCTGCCGCATGCACTTGGCTAGGCAGCGCACGTTGTGCATGGGTCTTGTGCTGCGCAAGGTAGCCATGCGCACTCCATGTGGAAAGGCTACAATGACGCACATGTTTTCATGCAAGTTGCTACGTATGGCCTCTTCATGCAGACGATGACTATGCGCGAAAGTGCAAGGCCGAGTGTTCGTGATGCTAGGGTTGGATGTTCAGAATCATGTATGGGCCGATATTTTTTTTTAAAACACTTTGGGCATCCAATAAATGTTAGTGTAACATTTCAGCCTTAGTTTTTTGATTCATGAGATGAATCACTATAAAAAAAATATAAAAAAAAAGGGCCAAGGAATGTCTTGGATTAATTTTTGTAATTAGATTAAATTTTTTTTTAAAGTTAGATAGCTCATCGTACTTGATCGAACAAAAATTGGTATGATTTTGGTCCTCATTCCCGTCTCTTTATGCTTGATTCTCGGGCATTTCCCCATATTTAATGTCGTTAAATCAAGTGTTTCAGGTTTTATTAGAACTCAAGGGCATTTGTGAAGAAGATGAAGAATTTGGTGCAAAAAGACTCACAAATAGGTGAAACAGGGCATTCTCGCTATTTGAGCAAGAAAAGTCGCCACATGGTCGCCATGGCGACAGAGGAAATTGCAAAGCATCTCATGGTCGCCATTTGAGGTCGCCATAGCGACCCACACTTGCAAATGGCGACCACATAGGAATTCCAACGTGGGAATGGTCGCCATTTGGTCGCCATGGCGACAGAAGAATCCATGAGAGGTCGCCATGGCGACCTAGAAGGACAAGTGGCGACCACGTTGGAATTCCAGCGTAGGAATTCCTATGTTGGCATTCAGAAGGGGTATTCTTGTCATTTCATACCCATTTCGTACCCTAGCTTTCCTAGCCTATAAATTCATCAACTTTTACAGATTTCAAAGCCTAACCAAGCCTATTCTCTCATACCAATCTCCCTTTCCTCCATTAATCATCTCCCAAACTCCTCCATTTCTATACTTGGACTTATCTTTTCCATCCAAAACCTCACACCAAATCTTGATTACTTCCCTAGACCATTCCTTCCCTACCATTTTCTCCATCACAAATCCTTTGTCACTCACCATAAGCCATCCACCTATCTAGACACATCCTCCTCTTCCATTCTTTGCATCTAGGAGCATCAAAGGAGAACAAGGATCAAGCACTAAAGAAGGTGGCCTAAGGGTGATTTCCTTACCATTTACTTGTTTCTATTTGATTGCTACTATGTGTAATTAAACCCCTAATCTAGGGGATTGATTTGATAAACATTTGGTTGTGGGTTTTTGTTTAAGCTTTGTAATGAATCTCTATATGTGTTCTATTTATTTTTTCATTAGATTCTATTCATTATGTGGTTGACTTGTATACCCACTTGTTAATTACAATCTTGTTTAGAATAACATGTTATATAATCACTCTTGGATTGACACACTTGAGTGATTAAGAACCCAATAAATAGGATAGATTAGTGAAGGGTATATCAACCACATTAATCTAAACCTAAATTGGTTAACATGTAGAGATTGACCCTTAAAGTGGCTTAAAAAGCAATACCCATACCTACTTGCTAATCAATCAATTCCCTAGCATCAACATTAATTGTTTACATCCATTTTTCTTATCAAGATTGTGAGTCTTCTATTTTTCATATCACCATATTTTTAGTTAGGTTAATTTTGTATGTATGTTTGATGGTTTGACAAACCATACACTCATTCATCATTTATGATTTATTTTATTGTTTATAGATTAGCTAATTAAATCAACATATTTCTCTAATTCCCTGTGGAACGAACTCTAAGCTTACCACAATACTCATTTGCAAAACTTAAAATATATTGTGTAAAGATTCATTTTATAAACATTCTTTTGGTAATTCGCAATTTGGTAACGACACAAAAAACGAGTCATCAGTACTCAGCTAACTCATGTATGTTTTATTTATGAGATAATTAAAGCATTGTCATGCATACTTATGCCATATAGATTAGAAGTGCCTACACTTGCATTATAATATATCATACATGATTAATAGTCCATTTATTTTATATGTTGTTTATTATTTTTAATATGATTAATATTGAATAATCACATAAATGGCTATTAATAATGAGATTAGTTTTTAGGAGTAAAAACTTGGTAATTCTCATTAATCACTAATCTTTCATTAAATGTTTAATTCGTTAGATTAGTAAAGCCCAACACATTATTAAGATTAATTTGATTAAGGACTTAATAATAACTGGACCGAATAATGTGGTTTTAGTTTTAATTGTTAAAACTTGGTAATTCTCACATTTAATTCTAGTCTATTTAAAATAGTTTATATAGATTATAATTCAAATAATAAATTAATTTTTATTATTAAATGTTAATAGGATAAGATTCTAGTAACATAACCTAAAAGAACTAGATTTTTCATAGCTGTTTAATCTAAGTTCATCTAGATGCGTTAGAAAACCCTAACAATAAATAATGAATGGGAGAGGGATATATAACATTATATCCCGCAGTCTCCATCATTAGTTTAACACCATGAGATTCAAGTGGGGCCTAGAGACGGTTTTGTTTTCATCCTCCCTAAGGAAGGTCTTCATAAGAGTTAATACCAAGGTTAACTTCCTAACGGATAGGATTTCTGAATGTATTTTGGGATTGACTAACCCTAAGGCAGCAACTCTCAAGTTAAGTTCATTAGATCTAAAATGATAGGTTACACTCACAAAGATTTAATTAAATAGTTAATTAAAATCCTGACTAAAATAAACTATGGTTAAATAATATAAGAATAAAGAGTTAATCTGGTGTATCATTTAATTGAGAATGTCTCGATCCCACATATAAGTACTTGACCAACCCTAAGGTGGAACTTACTTGTGGTATGTTGGATTGTCGTGGTATAGTAACTTTTTCTTAGGATTTTATTGTTCATTAAACATGTTTCATGCATCATGTTTAATTATATGCTGAATACTTTACATATGATTTAAATGTATGAGTAAATGAATTTATTTTTATTTATGTTTTTTCAGCAATGTCTTCTGCTTTACTTCAAATACTTGCCAATGGTAAATTAACCGGGGATAACTATACAAAATGGAAAAACAACATAAATTCAATCTTGGTCACCAAAGACCTAAAATTTGTGCTTACAGAGGAATGTCCTCCACAGCTTGCACCCAACGTAGCACGAACTATTCGTGAGGCCCACAAAATATGGATTTCAGAAAATGAAAAGGCCCACATTTATTTCTGAGCAAAAGTGACACGAAGCTATTCGTTCCACAATGATTGTTTACATGAAGGAAGGATCATCAGTTCAGGATCATGTCCTGGGCATGATGTCCTATTTCAATACAACTGAAGTCTGAAACAAATAACACGGTGTGATCTAATAATAATCTAGAGGGGGGGGGGGGGGGGGCGGGGGGGTGAATAGATTTTACCCATTTAACCCAATTTTCGCGGTTAGTCAAGTTACGAAAATGCCCCAAACTAGTCAATACAATAACAAGTGTAATATGGTGCGGAATTATAAAAGACACTTGATATTTACGTGGAAACCCTCACGGGAAAAACCACGGGCTGTATAGTGCGCCACACTCGAACCTCGAATCCACTAAATGTGAAATGATTACAACCTAATCCCGATCAATAATCATCGCACCTACCTAATCCTGGTATAAGTGGACCTAGTCCAATTGCTTGCAATCTAAGCAACCTAATCCCGGAAGCTACATGCAAGACTTACTTCTCAATGAAGAGATTACAACCTATGTGAATATAAAATGATATTCAATGAGCAAATAAAGCTAGGTAACCTTAGATGCTTATCTAGGATGATTAGATAACAATAAATGCAATCCTAGATGTCAATAGCTAAATGACATGTCATAAAGCTTAGCAAATCATAGATAAAAATAACCTAGATGTTGCTATCAAAATACATCACTAAAACATGTCAACACAACAATCTCTATTTTGTATCTAGAATATATTCTAAGAGCATACAAATAATATAAGAGATTTATTTGATAAATAAAACACTAAGCTTAGATGAGATTAGTGAAGAACATACCAAAGTAAGTGTGTTGAGCAAAACCCATGCAAGCAAGCATCCTAACTATACTAGAAAATGCTAGATGATATTTAGATGCATATGAGAATGGTTTTGAGTGTATAAAAATGAGTTCTTGATTGTTTTTCTCTCAAGTTTCTCTTTTTGAACTTTAGGGTTCTTTTGAATCAGAGAACTAAACTTTGAGAAATGAGAAAGTATGATATTTATAGTCATCAAGAACAGGGCAAGAGAAAAGACCAAATTGCCCTTGAAATCACCGATCGACGGTTTCATTTTGCGGTCGTGTCCGCAGAATGTAACCGCCGAATTGAACCCGAGAAGCAGGGGTTCATTCGACGACCAGATTCGGCTGTCACACGAAACCGCCGATCAAAACCCAAAAAGAAACCGACCTAAAATATCTAATTCGACGGTTTTATTTGGCGGCTTAAACCGTCGAACAGAACCCGAGAAATAATAAATGCATCAGGTCTAATTCGACGGTTTCGATTCGGCGGCCAGGCCGCCGATCAAACCGCAGAACCAATCCAGAGATCTCTGGAATTAAACGGCGGTTTCCATTCGGCGGTCAGGCCACCGATCAAACCGTCGTTTCACCACTGAAGGTGAAACCAAGGGAGAAGCCAAGGGCATTCTCCGAAGGCTATCTTCGCACAAACCCAATCACATAATCGTGCAAGCGCGGACGTTTTCGAACATATTCGGGAAACGAATTACAAGACACAAAAACAAACACACAACAAGATATAAACAAACAAGGTGCTAGTGTGTAATGTGATATGTGAAGAGAATGCACACATATGCAAGAATGCTAAGTGTGTGTGTGCTTCTAGATCTCTTCAAAGAAAACTAAGCACTAGAAATATACCTTTGGAGTGCTTGTCACCTTGAGGTCTTGAAGAGGGCCTTCGATGATGGTCTCCAATCACCTAATCTACCCTTACAATTCAAACCCCAACTTGTGGTTTGTCCACGAAATAAGCCAATCAATTATGGGAATCCTTACAATCTCCCCCTTTGGCTATTTCGTGTCAAAACCACCACTCACATTGATCCTTACAAGATAATTGATGCTACGGGATATTCTACATTACAAAGTACAAAGAGATAAGAAAATAAAACTTCAAGTCTTCAATCTCTTGTAGAATTACCAAACCTTCAAAACAATTAGATTACAGTTCCAAAGCAAGTGTATGTGAGTTGATCAAGTGAAAGTAAAACAAGCATTTGCATATTAAACTTTTAAACACAACATCATGCAATGTATGAGTATGCAATGCTCCCCCTCAATGGGTTACTCCCCCTCAATATGAAATCTCCCCAAAAGCACATTTACTACTACAATTAGCAACTCCCCTTTACCACATCCTACTCCCCCTTTTTGTCATGATATAGGCAAAGGAATAGTCCCCAACTGGGTCACTCATAGCAAAGAGAGATAGTAGCATACAAGATAATGCATAGTCAAATAAGCCACTTTATGCACTCATTTAATTAGAGAGAAACAAGGAGATTTATTTTTATTAAAAATGTGTGAAGCAAAAAAAATGCTTTGCATACAAGACATGTTGCATTCAAGCTCAAAATACAATGGTATTTGGCAAAGCAAATGACAAAGGTTTCAAATAGAATTCAAACCAATTTTACCATTTGTCATGAGAGAAGCAAAGATATAGAGAATTTATTGATTTTGATTTTTAACAACAACTATATCCAACTTTATAAGCGAAACATGGCATGAGCGACTTTGCACCCTATTTGATTTTTCCGGGTATGAAACCCGTATGATAGTAACCATGTTCAACAAATAAAGAAAGAGAGACATTTGGATTGAAACATCCTTTGAATGGATACATGATCCTTTATCAATTTTAGTCTCACTAGCTTTTTCACACATTGTTTTGCATTTAAGAATATGCAATCATCAATTCATGCTTTTCCAATTTAGCATGGCATTTGAATTTCATGCTTTTCAAGTTCATTAGCATGTCAATTTAGAATCATCATGTCATGGAAATAACTATAGGTCATTCAAATCATACTTCCTATGAAAATTTCCTAGTCCAAAAATGCATGTTTGAACATAAATATGACATGGATTGAAAACAAAGCAAGGTTCACACTTATTGAGATAAAAGCATATATACATAAGTCCAACCAAGCTTACTTCAAGCAATTAAAAGAGAAGCACAAGATCTTTCAAATATTTTGCATGCATCTAGTATACAAAAAGCTCTCTTTGCTTGAGTTCCCCTTATGGGGTCAATCACAAAAACTCATCACTCCACAAGACATATCCTAATAGATCTACTAAGAGTTTTAAATCGAGTAGCATCTAGAGGTTTTGTAAACAAGTCCGCTAGTTGATCATTTGTACCTACATGCTCAAGTACAATGCATTTATTTTCAACTAGTTCTCTAATGAAATGATGACGGATGTCAATATGCTTAGTTCTTGAGTGTTGAACCAGATTCTTGGAAATATTAATAGCACTCATGTTATCACAAAAGAGAGTGAGTGTACCTTGGTTGAATCCGTAGTCTACTAGTATTTGCTTCATCCATAGGAGTTGTGTGCATCCACTCCCCGCGGCTATGTATTCGGCCTCCGCCGTGGACAAGGAAATTGAGTTTTGCTTCTTGCAAAACCAAGAAACAAGATTGTTTCCAAGGAAAAAGCAACCGCCCGATGTGCTTTTCCTATCATCAAATTTTCCCGCCCAATCCGCATCACTAAAGCCTACAAGACTAGCATTAGTGTCAAACGAGTACCAAATCCCATAATTAGAAGTCCCATTCACATATCGAATGATTCTCTTCACGGAAGAGAGATGGGACTCCTTGGGATCGGATTGGTACCTAGCACACACACCCACACTAAAGGATATATCGGGCCTACTTGCGGTCAAATAAAGCAAGCTTCCTATCATGACCCTATATAGTGTTTGTTCCACACTTTTACCACTAGCATCTTTGCTTAGCTTCAAAGTGGTACTCATGGGTGTATCAAAATGCTTGGCTTTTTCAAGACCAAACTTCTTCACTAGGTTTTTGGCATATTTGGCTTGGGTTATGAAGATCCCATCATTCATTTGCCTAATTTGCAAACCTAGGAAGTAACTAAGCTCACCAACAAGACTCATCTCAAATTCATGAGACATAACATCAACAAATTGTTGGACCTTGATGTTGTTGGTAGACCCAAACACTATATCATCAACATATATTTGAGCTATAAAAAGCTCATCATTGTCTTTCTTGATGAATAGTGTCTTGTCAACACTACCTCTTGTGTAGTCATTGTTGACAAGGAATTGAGTGAGGCGCTCATACCAAGCCCTCGGTGCTGGTTTCAACCCATATAGAGTCTTCTTGAGGCGATAGACATGATTGGGGTGGTGTGCATCCACAAACCCCTTGGGTTGCTCAACAAACACTTCCTCTTGCAAGAAGCCATTGAGGAAGGCACTGTTTACGTTCATTTGGTGCAATTTGAACTTGTGCACACAAGAGATGGACAAGAGAAGCCTAATGGACTCTAAGCGGGCAACGGGAGCAAAAGTCTCCTCAAAATCGATACCCTCAATTTGAGAGTACCCTTGTGCAACAAGTCTTGCCTTGTTACGCACTATGTTGCCATCCTCATCGGATTTGTTCCTATATATCCACTTTGTGCCTATGACATTTGTGGTCTTAAGCCTAGGAACTAGAGTCCAAACCTCATTCCTTTCGAATTGGTTTAGCTCTTCTTGCATGGCAAGAACCCAAAATTCATCATTTAAAGCTTCATCAATCTTTTTGGGTTCTATTTGAGAGGTGTAGCAAGTGAAGCTAATAAGATTAGCTATTTGCCTTCTAGTCCTAACACCCTCATTCACATCTCCAATAACATCATCTTTGTTATGGAGTCTTCTAACCCAGGGAGCGGGTTCATTAGAGTCCAAGTTAGGAACTCTATCAATAGGTTGTGTGTCATTATATACAACATTGGACGTCCCCACATTAGGAGTCACATCAACCTTCTCCAAAGGAGAGTCATTACTAAAAATTACCTCCTCCTCATGATTACTAGACTTGAGCCTTGCATCATCAAATACGACATTGGATGATTCCATGACACTTAGAGTTTTCTTATTGAAAACTCTATAGGCTCTACTATTTAAGGCATAGCCAATAAAGATACCCTCATCACTCTTGGCATCAAATTTGCCAAGTTGATCTCGGTCATTTAAAATGTAGAATTTGCTTCCAAATTTGTGGAAGTAGCTAACATTTGGCCTTTTACCTTTCCATAACTCATAGGAGGTATTCCTAGTACCGGGCCTTAGGAAAACTCTATTTCCTATATAGAAAGCCGTGTTGACGGCTTCGGCCCATAGATTCCTAGGCACATTGTTGCTAAGCAACATCACACGGGCCATCTCTTGAAGGATCCTATTTTTCCTCTCAACAACTCCATTTTGTTGAGGTGTCCTAGGAGCCGAAAACTCATGGGAGATACCTATACTATCACAATAGGTTTCAAATGAAGCATTCTCAAATTCCCTCCCGTGATCACTTCTTATCCGTTTTATGCTTTTAATGTTAGAATTCATTTCATTTTGAAGTTTAGTACAAAGCCTTTTAAACTTATCAAAAGTTTCGGATTTTTCTCTAAGAAAATAAGTCCATGTGAACCTAGAGAAATCATCTACACAAACAAAAATGTATCTCTTTCCACCCAAGCTCTCGGTTTGCATAGGACCCATAAGATCCATGTGGAGAAGCTCTAGGGGCTCCTTGGTGGAGAGATACTTGCCCTTTTTGTGCATGCCTTTAGTTTGTTTTCCTTGTTGACAAGGTCCATAAATACCATTGGCTTTCTTCCCAAGCTTAGGGAGGCCACACACACATTCAAACTTTCCAAGTGTCCGTAGATCCCGAAAGTTCATGTGGCCAAGTCTTTCATGCCACAACTGAATTTGCTCATCCTTAGACACATTGTTTGAGACTATTCTAGCTTCAAGACAATAGCAATTGTCTCTAGATCACATACCTTTCAATAAGGTTTGTCCATCGGGCTTTAGGATAGAGCAATTATCTTTGCTAAACAAGACGGAATATCCTTCATCACTAAGATGAGAAATGCTAATCAAATTGGCTTTCAAGCCATCAACAAGTAAAGCATTAGATAAGGAGGGTAATCCGGGAACGGAAATGGTTCCTTTCCTTATGACTTTCTTTTTGGATCCATCACCAAAGGTGACATTTCCTCCTTCCTCCATAACAAGAGTCTCAAAGAAACTCTTGTTTCCCGTCATGTGCCTAGAGCACCCACTATCAAGATACCAAAGATTAGAAGAATTTGCCTTTAAGGCAATTTGAGCAACATGGCAAACATTTTCATTCTTTCTAACCCACTTAAGAACAACATTTTCTTTCTTAATGGTCTTTGGTACATGGGCTCTATTAATCCTAGGATCATGCAAATTAGTCTTATTATTCCTAGGAACATGTATCTTGGCTATATTCTTTCTCTTTTCAATCATGCTTCGAGTTTTACACATTTTTATATAACGAAAGCAATTTGGTCGAATGTGACCATTAAAACCACAAAAATGACAAATTGGAATGAAATGAGAAATCATACCATTGCCTTGTGCATTTATGGGAGCCTTCCCTTGTCTTTGTGGTTGAGTGGGTTCAATCCATCTCCTTTGTTGAATCAGTCTATCTTGCTTCCAATGTTGGACTTGCATGATTGTCTTCTTCCCTTTTTGAGCCAAATGATGAGGAATGTTGGCTTGAGGTTGCCTTCTTGACACCACCTTCACTTGTGCACTTTTAGAACATTGTCCTAGATCTATCTTCTTCCTAGGAGTGTGCACCGGTGAAGCTTCTATGTTGCCCAAGCCCTTAACAAACACGGTCTTCTTAGAGGAGGAGGTCTCTTGACTATCTTTAAACCCTAGACCTCTCTTGTCACATGGACTCTTTCCAACACCAAGCATGTGGTCTAACTTTTTGGTGCTAGAGTCCATCCTAGTAAGTGACTTCTTAGCTTCATCAAGCTCCCTCTTCAAACCTTCTTCATTCCTCCTAGATAAAGCTAACTCCTCTATTAGCTTATCTTCTCTCTTCTTAAGTCTTTCCACTTCTTCACTTAAGTGGTCATTGTGAGATGAAAGCTCAAGATTCTCTTCTCTCAACATCTTGATCTTCTTAGTGGTTTTCATCTATAAGCTCCTAAACTCCTTAAGATATTCAACTAACACCTCTTTCTCCACATATCCATTTGTGGAGTTAGAATCGGAGTCATCTTCACTATAGTCACTTTCCCTTTGACTCTCTTCCTCTTTTTCACTACCACTTTTGCTCTTGTGAGAGGAGGCAAAGGCTAGGAAGTTAGCCATGATGTCTTCATCATCCGAAGACTCATCTTCTTCATTAAAGTTATCACTACTTCCACTCCAAGTGGCGGCCATCACTTTTCCCTTCTTCTTTTCCTTGTGATTTGCACAATCGGGAGCAAAGTGACCAATTCCACCACACTCAAAGCAACATACCCCTTTTCTTTCGGTCTTCTCTTGCCTTGGTTCAAACTTCTTGAAGGGACCCTTCTTCTTCAAGTCTTGGCCTTTCATACCAAATCCTCTCTTCCCAAACTTCATAACCTTATTGAATCTTTTCACAAATAAGGCCATGTCTTCATCCGAGTCATTCTTCACCTCCTTTTCATCCTTTGATGCCTTCAAAGCAATTCCCTTTTGCCTTTTAGGAGGAGTAGAGATAGGAGCCTTCCTAGACTCGTAAGCAAGAAGTCTTCCAATGACTTCGCTCGGCTTCATATCCTTATAACCACTATTTTCTTCTAAAGCCGTCACCTTAGACTCGAATCTATCGGGGAGAGATCTCATAATTTTCTGCTTGATTTTCCTATCCGAATACGGGTCTCCTAGTTGATGACTTTGATTCACAATGTCCATCAAATTCACTTGGAAGTCATTGAAGTGCTCATGCTCTTCCATCCTAATGGTCTCAAAACTAGTTTGGAGGACTTGTAGTTTTGAATCCTTGACCACTTCGGTTCCTTCATGAGCCGTCTCTAGGATTTCCCATTCCTCTTTGGCAATCCTAGTAATTTGAACCAACTTGTATTGGTTCTCATCCATGGCACATAGGATGGCATGCATTGCCTTCCTATTCCACTTTGAAGTCTCAAACTCTCCATTAGTCCATTGAGCCTTAGGCTTGAGAACTTCTTCTCCACCACCCGTGGGAGTCATCATAGGAGGAGCGTATCCGTCTTCAATCGCCATCCATGCCCTATCATGGATTTGGCATAAGTGCGCCTCCATCTTCCCCTTCCATGAGGAGTAGTTATCACCGGTGAGGAGAGGAGGACGCGTGCTAGAAGCACCTTCGTTGTTGCCACCGTTTCCACTCATTGTGAATATAAATGAAATGAAATGAATGCAAAATGTATGAATGAACAAAAATCACACAAAATGCAAAACACACCAAAATGATCAAGGATCACCTATGTATGTCTAGGAACCCGCTCTGATACCAATTGAAACAAATAACACGGTGTGATCTAATAATAATCTAGAGGGGGGGGGGGTGAATAGATTTTACCCATTTTACCCAATTTTCGCGTTTAGTCAAGTTACGAAAATGCCCCAAACTAGTCAATACAATAACAAGTGTAATATGGTGCGGAATTATAAAAGACACTTGATATTTACGTGGAAACCCTCATGGGAAAAACCATGGGCTGTATAGTGCGCCACACTCGAACCTCGAATCCACTAAATGTGAAATGATTACAACCTAATCCCGATCAATAATCATCACACCTACCTAATCCCGGTATAAGTGGACCTAGTCCAATTGCTTGCAATCTAAGCAACCTAATCCCGGAAGCTACATGCAAGACTTACTTCTCAATAAAGAGATTACAACCTATGTGAATATAAAATGATATTCAATGAGCAAATAAAGCTAGGTAACCTTAGATGCTTATCTAGGATGATTAGATAACAATAAATGCAATCCTAGATGTCAATAGCTAAATGACATGTCATAAAGCTTAGCAAATCATAGATAAAAATAACCTAGATGTTGCTATCAAAATACATCACTAAAACATGTCAACACAACAATCTCTATTTTGTATCTAGAATATATTCTAAGAGCATACAAATAATATAAGAGATTTCTTTGATAAATAAAACACTAAGCTTAGATGAGATTAGTGAAGAACATACCAAAGTAAGTGTGTTGAGCAAAACCCATGCAAGCAAGCATCCTAACTATGCTAGAAAATGCTAGATGATATTTAGATGCATATGAGAATGGTTTTGAGTGTATAAAAATGAGTTCTTGATTGTTTTTCTCTCAAGTTTCTCTTTTTGAACTTTAGGGTTCTTTTGAATCAGAGAACTAAACTTTGAGAAATGAGAAAGTATGATATTTATAGTCATCAAGAACAGGGCAAGAGAAAAGACCAAATTGCCCTTGAAATCACCGATCGACGGTTTCATTTTGCGGTCGTGTCCGCAGAATGTAACCGCCGAATTGAACCCGAGAAGCAGGGGTTCATTCGGCGACCAGATTCGGCGGTCACACGAAACCGCCGATCAAAACCCAAAAAGAAACCGACCTAAAATATCTAATTCGACGGTTTTATTTGGCGGCCAGGCCGCCGATTAAATCGCGGAACAGAACCCGAGAAATAATAAATGCATCAGGTCCAATTCGGCGGTTTCGATTCGGCTGCCAGGCCGCCGATCAAACCGCAGAACCAATCCAGAGATCTCTGGAATTAAACGGCGGTTTCCATTCGGCGGTCAGGCCGCCGATCAAACCGCCGTTTCACCATTGAAGGTGAAACCAAGGGAGAAGCCAAGGGCATTCTCCGAAGGCTATCTTCGCGTAAACCCAAGCACATAATCGTGCAAGCGCGGACGTTTTCGAACATATTCGGGAAACGAATTACAAGACACAAAAACAAACACACAACAAGATATAAACAAACAAGGTGCTAGTGTGTAATGTGATATGTGAAGAGAATGCACACATATGCAAGAATGCTAAGTGTGTGTGTGCTTCTAGATCTCTTCAAAGAAAACTAAGCACTAGAAATATACCTTTGGAGTGCTTGTCACCTTGAGGTCTTGAAGAGGGCCTTCGATGATGGTCTCCAATCACCTAATCTACCCTTACAATTCAAACCCCAACTTGTGGTTTGTCCACGAAATAAGCCAATCAATTATGGGAATCCTTACAAAGTCAATGGTAGGGCCATAGATGAGGCTTGCCAGGCGAGCATCATACTGAACACTTTTCCAAAGAGATTTGATCAGTTCAAAAACAACTATGGGATGAACAAGTTGAAGTTCAGTCTAACTCAGTTGATTAATGAGGTCACAACTTTTGAGTCGATGACTAAGGACAACAAAAGTAAGACCGGTAAGGCAAATGTTGCTAAGACATCTTTCTCTAGATTTAAGAAAAGGAAGAGGTCTGTTGGCAAGGAAAAGGCTAAGCCCAAGAAGAAACAAGTTCAAGGTAAAAAGAAAAGCACCACGACTGACAAAGCAAAAGGGAAGTGTTTCCATTGCAACAAGGTTGGTCATTGGAAGAGGAACTGTCCACGATACCTCGAGGAGCTCTCTAAGAAGAAGAAAGTGAAAGGTAAATTAGATTTACTTGTCATTGAATCATGTTTACTGGAAGATGATTCTTCACCTTAGATAGTAGATTTAGGGGCTACTAACCATGTTTGTTCTTCTTTATAGTGGACTAATTCTTAGACAAAGCTAGAGGAGGGGGCTTTGTCAATGTGCGTTAGAATAGGGGACGTCGTTTCAGTAAGAGCAGTGGGAGTATTTAAACTAGCTTATAATAATTGTTTTCTTTTATTGGACAATGTTTATTACATTCCTCGATTTATCAGAAATTTGATTTCGGTATCCAAATTATTAGAACAATTGTATTCAGTTTCTTTTAGTAATAAATTAGTTATTATTTCTAGAAACTGATTAAATATTTGTTCTGGTTTAATTGAAAACACTTTTTATGTTTTGAGACCTTCGTTCCATACATCACTGCTTAACACTAAATTGTTTGAAGTTGAAAAACCTAAAGCAAAACGACAAAAGATTTCTCCAAATAATGAAATGTGTCTGTGGCATCTAAGACTTGGCCACACAACCTTGACAGGATAGATAGACTAGTAAAAGAAAGATCTTTAAGTCAGTTAGAGATCGGCGCTTTACCTATCTGTGAGTCTTGTTTATAAGGTAAAATGATCAAGAGACCTTTTACTAGAAAAGGGCTTAGAGCTACACAACCATTATAGCTTATACATTCAGATGTCTGCAGACCTAGAATGTTAAAGCTAGGGATGGCTATGAGTATTATGTCACCTTTAGTTATGATTACTCAAGATACGGATATGTTTACCTAATCCAATGTAAGTAAAAAACCATTTGAAAAGTTCAAATAATTTTGAGCTGAAGTTGAGAACCAATTAGGCAAAACTATCAAAGCTCTACGATCAGATCGTGGAGGTGAGTATCCTGACCAAAAGTTTGAGGACTATTTGGTTGAACATGAGATTGTATCCCAACTCACAGCTTTAAGAACACCACAACAAAATGGTGTTGCGGAGAAGAGAAAAAGGATCCTGATGGAAATGGTGAGATCTATGATTAGTTTCTCAACATTACCAAATTATTTTTATGGATATGCACTACAAAATGTGGCTTACATATTGAATGTAGTTCCATCCAAATCAGTTCGAGTTGTGGAATGGTTGTAAAGCTAGTTTGCGACATTTTCGCATATGGAGGTGTCCAGTACATGTACTGGAGAACAAATGTGGAAAGTTGGAACCTCATTCACAAGTATGTCTATTTGTATGTGTCCCTACATCATTGTGCACAATTTATATAACACATTCACATATTTTTATATGCTCATGCATTGAACTCAAATTCTCATACATTGTAAAATTGCATGTTCTAAGACTGTGTCTAGGAAACGGCATATGTGTGTGACATTGTGTTTATTTGTTTACATTTTATTGTTTTTGGACTTGAACATGATCTCTTATGATTCCTTATTGAGTCCTGGTCATTTCGATTACTCATTCATTTGTGTAAGGATTCCCATTGTTGATTGGCTTATTTCGTAGACAAACCACATATTGGGGATGATTGTGTTGTGGGTAGCTTAGGTCATCTTGATGATTATCAAGGCAAGCTTCCAAGCATCCCGGTGACTTCAAGATCAAGAGCTTCTAAAGGTATATCACTTGACTTGATTCTTGAAGAGATTTAGTTGCACACACACACACACATTTCATGATCTTATGCTCTATATACTTTGTTGTGTGATTTGTGTTGTTGCATATTCGTTTTCATGCATGATCACCTTATCATTGTGTATTCATTCTTTGCCATGATTTTTGGCCTTGGATTTTGCATGAAGCCTTTTCTAGAGGTTAATTTTTACCTCAAACCGCTCCTGGACCGCTGTGATTTTCTTCCCAGCGCTAGGAAAGCGTTTTTCGGACAGAGAAAACCGCTCCCGAACCGCTTCCGGACCGCTGCCATTTTTCCGCAGCGTTTTGGCTTGACAGGGAAAACAGCTGCCGGACAGCTGCCGGACCGCTGCCGGACAGCTGCCTGACCGCTGCCGGACAGCTGCCTGATTTCGCAAGTGTTTGGGCGAACAGCTGCCGGACAGCTGCCGGACCGCTGCCGGACCGCTGCCGGACAGCTGCCGGACCGCTGCCGGACAGCTGCGGCTTTGGCAGCGGTCGTGCGTGACTTTTCGTTTTCCAAAGGCCAAAACGACATCATTTCATCTAGGGGTCCTATTTAAGTATCATCTTCTTCCTTGCTCGTTTCAGAGAGCTAAAAATCAGACCTTAGAGTGAGAAACTCAAACCCTAGAGAGAGAAAGCTTCAATCTTGCTTCTTTGACTCTCCAAACCCAAAACCCATGTGCATCTAACATGTTTCATGCATCAATCTTCCATGGGTCTTCTTCATTTATGACTTGGTAAGTAGAACAAACACAACATCTTCATTTATTGTTCTATCTTAGTCAAGACATGTCTTTTATTGCTTAGTTTAGCAAATCTTCACTTTTATTGCATATTTAGTGAAGTTATGACATGATTGGGTTTTGTTTGTGGTAGCTTGCATGATTAGGATGATTTTCCCTAAATAGCTAACCCTAGAACATTCTTGTACAATTGGTTGATGATTAGGTTGATAGATTAATGTTTATTTATCTAGTCAAACTTAATTGAATGTTCTTGTGGATTTAATTGACAATTATGTTGTTAGAAATTCTCTACAACTAATTGAGTTCACATGTTTGGACATGTTGACATTGTTTGATAGCTAGGATTGTTTTGTGATTGATAATATCTAGCTAAGCTTTATGATATGTCATTTAGCTTTTGATATCTAGGATTGATTTCATTGATATATCATCATTCTAGGTAAGCATATAGAGTTGCCTTGCTCTTGTTGCATTTTGAGTATTTCATATATTCACTTAGGTTGTTTTCTCTTCATTGAGAACTAAGTCTTGTGTTGCTTCCGGGATTAGGTTGCATAAATCACAAGCATTGGGACTAGGTTCACTTATACCGGGAGTAGGTAGGTGTGTGATTACTTCCGGGATTAGGTTGTAATCGTTTTACACATTTAGTGGATTCGAGGTTCAAGTGTGGCTCACTTACATAGCCCGTGGTTTTTCCCGTGAGGGTTTCCACGTAAATATCAAGTGTCTTTTAATTTCCGCACCATATTACACTTGCTATTGTATATTGACTAGTAGAGGGTATTTTCGTAATCTTGACCATTAACGAAAATTTGGTAAAATTGGATAAAATCTATTCACCCCCCCTCTAGATTAATATTGAACACACCATAATTTGTTTCAATTGGTATCAGAGCGGGTTCCTAGATATACATAGGTGATCCTTGCTCATTTTGGTGTGTTTTGCATTTGTGTGATTTTTGTTCTTTCATACATTTTGCATTCATTTCATTTCATTCATAAACACAATGAGTGGAAACGGTGGTAGCAACGAGGGGGCTTCTAGCACACGTCCTCCTCTTCTCACCGGATTGAATTACTCCTCATGGAAAGGGAAGATGGAATCATACATATGTCAACTTCATGACCGAGCTTGGATGTCGGTTGAAGATGGATACGATCTTCCCATGATGACTCCTACGGGTGGAGGAGAAGATGTTTTGAAGCCCAAGGCACAATGGAGTGCTCAAGAATTTGAGGCATCAAAATGGAATAGGAAGGCTATGCATGCCATCCTATGTGCTATGGATGAGAATCAATACAAGTTGATTCAAAATACTAGGATTGCTAAGGAGGCATGGACAATCCTAGAAGTTGCTCATGAGGGAACCGAAGTTGTGAAGGACTCCAAGCTCCAAGTTCTCCAAACCCAATTTGAGATGCTCAAGATGGAGGAAAATGAGTGCTTCAACGACTTTGAGATCAAGTTGATGGACATAGTCAATCAAAGTCATCAACTTGGTGATCCTTATTCGGATAGGAGGATCAAGCAAAAGATTATGAGATCCCTACCGGATAGGTTTGAGTCAAAGGTGACGGCTTTGGAAGAAAATAGTGGTTATAAGGATATGAAGCCGAGTGAAGTCATTGGAAGACTTCTAGCCTATGAGTCTAGGAAGGGTCCTAGCACTACTCCTCCTAAAAAGCAAAAGGGAATTGCTTTAAAAGCTTCTAAGGATGAAAAGGAGGTGAAGAATGACTCGGATGAAGACATGGCCTTGTTTGTGAAAAGATTCAACAAGGTTATGAAGTTTGGAAAGAAGGGATTTGGTTTTAGAGGCCAAGACAAGAAAAAGGTTCCCTTCAAGAAGTTTGAACCAAGGCAAGAGAGGACCGAAAGGAAAGGGGTCCGTTGCTTTGAGTGTGGCGGGATTGGTCACTTTGCTCCCGAATGTGCTAATCACAAGGAAAAGAAGAAGGGAAAAGTGATGGCCGCCACTTGGAGTGGAAGTAGTGATGACTCCAATGAGGAAGATGATTCTTCGGATGATGAAGACATCATGGCTAACTTCCTAGCTTTTGCCTCTTCTCACAAGAGCAAAAGTGGTAGTGAAAAAGAGGAAGAGAGTCAAAGGGAAAGTGACTCTAGTGAAGATGACTCCGATGCTAACTCCACTAATGGATATGTGGAGAAAGAAGTGTTAGTTGAATATCTTAAGGAGTTTAGGAGCTTAGAGATGAAAACAACTAAGAAGATCAAGATGTTGAGAGAAGAAAATGTTGAGCTTTCATCTCACAATGATCTCTTAAGTGAAGAAGTGGAAAGACTTAAGAAGAGAGAAGATAAGCTAAAAGAGGAGTTAGCTTTATCTAGGAGGAATGAAGAAGGTTTGAAGAGGGAGCTTGTTGAAGCTAAGAAGTCACTTACTAGGATGGACTCTAGCACCAAAAAATTAGATCACATGCTTGGTGTTGGAAAGAGTCCATGTGACAAGAGAGGTCTTGGGTTTGAAGATTGTCAAGAGACCACCTCCTCTAAGAAGACCGTGTTTGTTAAGAGCTTGGGCAACATAGAAGCTTCTCCGGTGCACACTCCTAGGAAGAAAATAGATCTAGGACAAAGCTCAAAAAGTGCACAAGTGAAGGTTGCATCAAGGAGACAACCTCAAGCCAACATTCCTCATCTATTGGCTCAAAAAGGGAAGCAAGATAGACCGGTTCAACAAAGAAGATGGATTGAACCCTCTCAACCACAAAGACATAGGAAGACTTCCATGCAAGCTCAAAGACAAGGTATGATTCCTCAATTCATTCCAATTTGTCACTTTTGTGGTTTTAATGGTCACATAAGACCAAATTGCTTTCGATATATTAAAATGTGTAGAACTAGAAGCATGATTGAGAAGAGAAAGACTAGAGCCAAGATGCATGTTCCTAGGAATGATATGACTAATTTGCATGATCCTAGGACATCTAGAGCCCATGTACCAAAGACCATTAAGAAAGAAAATGTTGTTCTTAAATGGATTAGGAAGAATGAAAATGTTTGCCATGTTGCACAAATTGCCTTGAAGGCAAATTCTTCTAATCTTTGGTATCTTGATAGTGGGTGCTCTAGGCACATGACGGGAAACAAGAGTTTCTTTGAGACTCTTGTTATGGAGGAAGGAGGAAATGTCACTTTTGGTGATGGATCCAAAAAGAAAGTCATAGGGAAAGGAACCATTTCCGTTCCCGGATTGTCCTCTTTATCCAATGCTTTACTTGTTGATGGCTTGAAAGCCAATTTGATTAGCATTTCTCATCTTAGTGATGAAGGATATTCCGTCTTGTTTAGCAAAGAGAATTGCTCTATCTTAAAGCCCGATGGACAAACCTTATTGAAAGGTATGAGATCTAGCGACAATTGCTATTGTCTTGAAGCTAGAATAGTCTCAAACAATGTGTCCAAGGATGAGCAAATTGAGTTGTGGCATGAAAGACTTGGCCACATGAACTTTCGGGATCTACGGACCCTTGGAAAGTTTGAATGTGTGCGTGGCCTCCCTAAGCTTGGGAAGAAAGCCAATGGTATTTGTGGACCTTGTCAACAAGGAAAACAAACTAAAAGCATGCATAAAAAGGGCAAGTATCTCTCCACCAAGGAGCCTCTAGAGCTTCTCCATATGGATCTTATGGGTCCTATGCAAACCGAGAGCTTGGGTGGAAAGAGATACATTTTTGTTTGTGTAGATGATTTCTCTAGGTTCACATGGACATATTTTCTTAGAGAAAAATCCGAAACTTTTGATAAGTTTAAAATGCTTTGTACTAAACTTCAAAATGAAATGAATTCTAACATTAAAAGCATAAAACGGATTAGAAGTGACCATGGGAGGGAATTTGAGAATGCTTCTTTTGAAACCTATTGTGATAGTATAGGTATCTCCCATGAGTTTTCGGCTCCTAGAACACCTCAACAAAATGGAGTTGTTGAGAGGAAAAATAGGGTCCTTCAAGAGATTACCCGTGTGATGTTGCTTAGCAACAATGTGTCTAGGAATTTATGGGCCGAAGCCATCAACACGGCTTGCTACATAGGAAATAGAGTTTTCCTAAGGCCCGGTACTAGGAATACCTCCTATGAGTTATGGAAAGGCAAGAGGCCAAATGTTAGCTACTTCCACACATTTGGAAGCAAATGCTACATTTTAAATGACCGAGATCAACTTGGCAAATTTGATGCTAAGAGTGATGAAGGTATCTTTATTGGCTATGCCTTGAATAGTAGAGCCTATAGAGTTTTCAATAAGAAAACTCTAAGTGTTATGGAATCATCTAATGTTGTATTTGATGATGAAAGGCTCAAGTGTAGTAATCATGAGGAGGAGGTTATTCTTAGTGATGATTCTCCTTTGGAGAAGGTTGTTGTGACTCCTAATGTGGGGACATCCAATGTTGTTGAAAATGACACACAACCTATTGATAGAGTTCCTAACTTGGACTCTAATGAACCCGCTCCATGGGTTAGAAGACTCCATAACAAAGAGGATGTTATTGGAGATGTGAATGAGGGTGTTAGGACTAGAAGGCAAATAGCTAATCGTATTAGCTTCACATGCTACACCTCTCAAATAGAACCCAAAAAGATTGATGAAGCTCTAAATGATGAGTTTTGGGTTCTTGCCATGCAAGAAGAGCTAAACCAATTCGAAAGGAATGAGGTTTGGACTCTAGTTCCTAGGCCTAAGACCACTAATGTCATAGGCACAAAATGGATATATAGGAACAAATCCGATGAGGATGGCAACGTAGTGCGTAACAAGGCAAGACTTGTTGCACAAGGGTACTCTCAAATTGAGGGTATCGACTTTGAGGAGACTTTTGCTCCCGTTGCCCGCCTAGAGTCCATTAGGCTTCTCTTGTCCATCTCTTGTGTGCACAAGTTCAAATTGCACCAAATGGATGTTAAGAGTGCCTTCCTCAATGGCTTCTTGCAAGAGGAAGTGTTTGTTGAGCAACCTAAGGGGTTTGTGGATGCACACCACCCCAACCATGTCTATCGCCTCAAGAAGGCTCTCTATGGGTTGAAACAAGCACCGAGGGCTTGGTATGAGCGCCTCACTCAATTTCTTGTCAACAATGACTACACAAGAGGTAGTGTTGACAAGACACTATTCATCAAGAAAGACAATGATGAGCTTTTTATAGCTCAAATATATGTTGATGATATAGTGTTTGGATCCACCAACAACACCAAAGTCCAACAATTTGTTGATGTTATGTCTCATGAATTTGAGATGAGTCTTGTTGGTGAGCTTAGTTACTTCCTAGGTTTGCAAATTAGGCAATTAAGTGATGGGATCTTCATATCCCAAGCCAAATATGCCAAAAACCTAGTGAAGAAGTTTGGTCTTGAGAAAGCCAAACATTGTAACACACCCATGAGCACCACTTTGAAACTAAGCAAAGATGCTAGTGGTAAAAGTGTAGAACAAACACTTTATAGGGGTATGATAGGAAGCTTGCTTTATTTGACCGCAAGTAGGCCCGACATATCCTTTAGTGTGGGTGTGTGTGCAAGGTACCAATCCGATCCCAAGGAGTCCCATCTCTCTTGCGTCAAGAGAATCATTCGATTTGTGAATGGGACTTCTAACTATGGGATTTGGTACTCATTTGACACTAATGCTAGTCTTGTAGGCTTTAGTGACGCGGATTGGGCCGGAAATTGTGATGATAGGAAAAGCACATCGGGCGGTTGCTTTTTCCTTGGAAACAATCTTGTTTCTTGGTTTTGCAAGAAGCAAAACTCAATTTCCTTGTCCACGGCGGAGGCCGAGTACATTGCCGCGGGGAGTGGATGCACACAACTCCTATGGATGAAGCAAATGCTAGTTGACTACGGATTCAACCAAGGTACACTCACTCTCTTTTGTGATAACATGAGTGCTATTAATATTTCCAAGAATCCGGTTCAACATTCTAGAACTAAGCATATTGACATCCGTCATCATTTCATTAGAGAACTAGTTGAAAATAAATGCATTGTACTTGAGCATGTAGGTACAAATGATCAACTAGCTGACTTGTTTACAAAACCTCTAGATGCTACTCGATTTAAAACTCTTAGTAGATCTATTGGAATATGTCTTGTGGAGTGATGAGTTCTAGTTTTTGACCCCAATTAGGGGAGCTCAAGCAAAGAGAGCAAACTTGCATGAATTGTCATATGCAAAAAGTTAACTTCTTTTATGCTCTTTTATGATTGTTTGAGAATGCTTGGTGAATAACATTGATTAATGCTTTAATAATGTTTTTAATAACACCTTGCACGGTTGCCTAGCATGTACTGCATGATTTCTATTTTTGCTTGAGTGTGCTTATCCATTTGAGGAATGTTCTACTTGTTAGTACATGTGATTGACCTCAAATTATTCTCCATGTTCATGATTCTTTGATATGCATTCTTAAGCTTTCTCTTGAAAAAGGGCTACTGGCAATATGACGTGCAGCCGCCCAATGTAGGAAATGGCTACTCATTTGAAACCGAGTGAAAGCCTTCAAGAGAGTTACATTAGCATGATAAACAGAAATACATGCTTTCTAGGATAAAGGAGAAAAACAGATAAGTTGAAATGTGTTTGATGATGTGTGTGATGCATTGCTTAATAAAGACCTCAAAATTGTTGATTGATGATGTGTCTTGCAATGTAGAAAAGATGATATATTTTTTGATGTGGTTAGTACACTCTGCACACAAATGCTTGGATATATATCTTCTTGTCATAACAACAGGGCTCTAATTGGTTTGACTTCATTTGGAAAACCTGTTGATTGTTGCTTTGATTGATTCTTATGCATGAGCTCAATAGTGCTTGTATTACATGCTAAGCAATTTTTACACACACACACTTTTCTGTGAATAAAATCTCCTTGAATCTCTCTCAATTCTTGAATTGCATAAAGTTCGTTTATATGATTATGCAAATGCCTTTTGTGCAAATAGCTCTCTTTGCTAAAGCAATCCTATAGGGGGAGCTCCTTTGCCTATCTCATGACAAAAAGGGGGAGAAGTCTTGAGAGATATAGGGGGAGCATTGTGTATGCTTTGGGGAGAAGTTTGAGAGAGAGTAACCTTTGAGGGGGAGCATTGCATACTCATACATTGCATGATATTGTGGTTAAAAGATTCATATGCAAATGCTTGTTTTTCTTTCACTTGATCATCTCACATACACTTGCTTTGGAAGTGTAATCTAATTGTTTTGAAGGTTTGGTTATTCTACAAGAGATTGAAGACTTGAAGTTTTATTTTCTTATCTCTTTGTATCTCTTTGTACTTTGTAATGTAGAATTTCCCGAAGTTTCATTTATCTTGTGAGGATCAATGTGAGTGGTGGTTTTGCCACGAAATAGCCAAAGGGGGAGATTGTAAGGATTCCCATTGTTGATTGGCTTATTTCGTAGACAAACCACATATTGGGGATGATTGTGTTGTGGGTAGCTTAGGTCATCTTGATGATTATCAAGGCAAGCTTCCAAGCATCCCGGTGACTTCAAGATCAAGAGCTTCTAAAGGTATATCACTTGACTTGATTCTTGAAGAGATTTAGTTGCACACACACACACACATTTCATGATCTTATGCTCTATATACTTTGTTGTGTGATTTGTGTTGTTGCATATTCGTTTTCATGCATGATCACCTTATCATTGTGTATTCATTCTTTGCCATGATTTTTGGCCTTGGATTTTGCATGAAGCCTTTTCTAGAGGTTAATTTTTACCTCAAACCGCTCCTGGACCGCTGTGATTTTCTTCCCAGCGCTAGGAAAGCGTTTTTCGGACAGAGAAAACCGCTCCCGAACCGCTTCCGGACCGCTGCCATTTTTCCGCAGCGTTTTGGCTTGACAGGGAAAACAGCTGCCGGACAGCTGCCGGACCGCTGCCGGACAGCTGCCGGACCGCTGCCGGACAGCTGCCTGACCGCTGCCGGACAGCTGCCTGATTTCGCAAGTGTTTGGGCGAACAGCTGCCGGACAGCTGCCGGACCGCTGCCAGACCGCTGCCGGACAGCTGCCGGACCGCTGCCGGACAGCTGCGGCTTTGGCAGCGGTCGTGCGTGACTTTTCGTTTTCCAAAGGCCAAAACGACATCATTTCATCTAGGGGTCCTATTTAAGTATCATCTTCTTCCTTGCTCGTTTCAGAGAGCTAAAAATCAGACCTTAGAGTGAGAAACTCAAACCCTAGAGAGAGAAAGCTTCAATCTTGCTTCTTTGACTCTCCAAACCCAAAACCCATGTGCATCTAACATGTTTCATGCATCAATCTTCCATGGGTCTTCTTCATTTATGACTTGGTAAGTAGAACAAACACAACATCTTCATTTATTGTTCTATCTTAGTCAAGACATGTCTTTTATTGCTTAGTTTAGCAAATCTTCACTTTTATTGCATATTTAGTGAAGTTATGACATGATTGGGTTTTGTTTGTGGTAGCTTGCATGATTAGGATGATTTTCCCTAAATAGCTAACCCTAGAACATTCTTGTACAATTGGTTGATGATTAGGTTGATAGATTAATGTTTATTTATCTAGTCAAACTTAATTGAATGTTCTTGTGGATTTAATTGACAATTATGTTGTTAGAAATTCTCTACAACTAATTGAGTTCACATGTTTGGACATGTTGACATTGTTTGATAGCTATGATTGTTTTGTGATTGATAATATCTAGCTAAGCTTTATGATATGTCATTTAGCTTTTGATATCTAGGATTGATTTCATTGATATATCATCATTCTAGGTAAGCATATAGAGTTGCCTTGCTCTTGTTGCATTTTGAGTATTTCATATATTCACTTAGGTTGTTTTCTCTTCATTGAGAACTAAGTCTTGTGTTGCTTCCGGGATTAGGTTGCATAAATCACAAGCATTGGGACTAGGTTCACTTATACCGGGAGTAGGTAGGTGTGTGATTACTTCCGGGATTAGGTTGTAATCGTTTTACACATTTAGTGGATTCGAGGTTCAAGTGTGGCTCACTTACATAGCCCGTGGTTTTTCCCGTGAGGGTTTTCACGTAAATATCAAGTGTCTTTTAATTTCCGCACCATATTACACTTGCTATTGTATATTGACTAGTAGAGGGTATTTTCGTAATCTTGACCATTAACGAAAATTTGGTAAAATTGGATAAAATCTATTCACCCCCCCTCTAGATTAATATTGAACACACCATAATTTGTTTCAATTTGGTTTCGAGTCCAAATGATATAGCTACGCTACATTTCGTTCTTATTCGTTGAGTTGTTTTCGTCGTCATATTTGGAGATAAATTCTTAACCTTTTGTCAAAGTTTCATAGTCTTCATTGTGCATGAGGGAGTTAAAATTTATAATCCGAAGATGGATTCAAAATCAGAGTTCGGAGGCTCGAATACGGCCGAAGAACGTGAGCGGAGAGCGAGAGAAACAAGCGAGGCCAAAGGCCAAGCTTGGCTATCCACGTGTGGAGGCAGTGTGCCACACGGCCCGGACAATCCTCTGTCCACGTGTGGTACACGTACCCCACATGGGCTGTTGACATGGTAGCCCTGTAGGGAAAAATATACCCGCAGCGGAAGCGAGACTAAAGAAATAGTTTGAGTAGCTTTTAAAATTTTTCCAATTTTATGAACCTTAAACCCTTTTGATTAATCAAAGATATATAATAAATAAACAAAAGATTAATACCTCTTGTCGCGTGATCCGATTGACTTGCGTCGATGGTAATCTGCAAGATCTTCAATCCTAGCACGAACGTGGATCACCTAGGAGCGTGGTCTCCTTTTCTTTGAATTGCAAACCTGAGATCGGATATAACAAACTTTTCTTGATTCGTTAGTCCCAAAAACAATCTAAAGGAACCTAAGATTATTCCGGTCACTTTTGAGTTCTCAATCTTATGATCGAAACTCGCGTGAACCTTAATCGATATAGTATATACAAGCTTATTAATGAATAAACAAACAATATACCATCAATGAATAATCTATGTTCCTTATGTTTTTAGTAGAATAAAAAATCTCTAACTATGAGTTGAGAAGAAGAAGAAGAAGAAAAAAATTCTGCACATCAAACCCTAGGTCTGGCCGAAAAATATAATGGCCTTATATGTGGCAAAATTTCTTTTCTCTTTTTAACTTAGGGTGGCCGAAATCCTTAGCCAAAATCAATTAGGGTTGCCGCAAAAATCAAACAAAAAGAAGAGTTTGAATTTCACCCTAATTCCTATTTTGTTTAAGATTTCCAAACCCTAATCCAACTCAATAATCTTTTATTCCTTATTTGACTAAATTAAAAAGACTTCTTATTTGATTAAATAAATAAAATTAATTATTTATTTCCTTGTCAAACAAGTCTTTTAATTTAAGTACACTACTACCAATAGTATACCAATAGGAATCATATTTCCTATTTAGAAAAGATTTGTTTCTTAATTAAACATTTAATTAATAAATTAATTAATTCTTATTTAATTAAATAATGAAAACAAAATAATATTAAGGTTATTTTAACCACCTTGCCGCCCCATATACTAATATTGGGCCCAAATATTATTTTCTTATTTCATTAAATCCATAGGACTTTAAATAAAAAGCCCACATGTGAACTAGACCTATTCTTACTAAAAGAAACAAGCCCACATGTCATCCATTAATATATAAATATAATTTAGCAGCCCATTACATAAATAATGTGCAAATTATATTCTTAATATATTAAATGCAATTCTAGATGGACCCTAAATCGGTCCGGTAGAATATATCAAGTGATCCATGCAAGTCCGTGTGGATTGGGGATCTTGGCGGGCTATCTAAATTTAAGCTACAATAGACATAACCTAATCACAATCAACAAATGATTCACTTAGGTCCGATCCATTAATTTTAACTCATTCCACTAAAGAGCTAAAATTGAACTCTTAAATAAAGACAGAAAAGGAAGATGTTTCCTCATTCATACCCTAGACAATCATATTGGAGATAGTGTATCCTCGTGATTAATATCAGTAATCGCCAAGAGTTCATAGACCGCCTATAACTCTCCAAGTTACCATATTTACTCATATGACCACGTTTTGAACTTGGATATTTTGACTTGTCCAGAAGCCATGTTTTCAATAGACACTATTGAAAACTCAACGTTGAGATTTAATATCCAATTACCTCAAAACATCCATATGATGATATTATACTCTCATTTAATAAATGGAGCCACGATGTCCATATCTATAAATGAAGTCCTCTATCGATTAACAAATGAATATCACCAAACTATCGAGGATAGACTATGCGATATAATCGTACTCATTGATAGCTCAAATGATATCACCTGCAACCATAAGTCCATCATTTATCTCAGGATTAAGATAGACTCTCCGATTGTCCTGATAATGAAATTAATTTTATCTACTGACGGTTATAGATAAAGTATTTCATTGTGATCCTGTTCAATGCACCCAGTGCACTAGATTCTTTTGCTCGAAGACACTCCGATGATTTTAGACTCATCATATCTCATTTGATCCCACTCAAATGCTAGCAAAAGAATTCTACAACTTAAGTTGTGAACGATATTCAAGACTAACTAAAGAATTGTGTCTACCACATACATATCCAGATGTATGAACAATTCTTCTTTTCTCATAGTCTTTAGACCTTATGATTATTTACTTTGACAATTATTAAACTATAAATGCTATAAGATTTGTTTAAAAACAGAAATCACTTTATTAATATGAAAAAGATTGTTAATTACATTATTACACTCTTGCTATTGAGCATAATCCTAACAATCTCCCACTTACGCTATAGCAAATGTGTCATATCTCTCAAGCCCATATTCTCTAGGTGCCCATCGAAACTCTTCTGAGGTAGAGCCTTTGTGAAGGGATCTGCTAGATTTTCTGCTAACTCGATTTTGGTAATCGTCACGTCACCTCTTTGAACAATCTCCCTTAAAAGATGATATTTTCTTTCAATGTGTTTACCTCTCTTGTGACTTCTTGGTTCTTTCGAATTAGCCACTGCTCCACTGTTGTCACAGTAGATAGTGATCTGCTTATTCGCACTGGGAACCACTTCCAAGTCAATCAAAAATTGGCGGAGCCAAACAGCCTCTTTGGCAGCCTCGCATGCAGCAACATACTCAGCTTCCATGGTGGAATTAACAATACAAGATTGCTTGATACTCCTCCATATAACTGCTCCTCCTCCAATAGTAAACACAACCCCTGATGTGGATTTTCTGGAGTTAGAATCTGATTGGAAATCAGAATCTGTATACCCAACGGGAATTAAATCCCCTCCAGAGTATACAAGCATATTATCTCTCGTTCTCTTTAGATACTTAAAAATATGCTTGACTGCCGTCCAGTGATCAGGACCAGGTTTCGATTGAAACCTGCTAACTATGCCAACAGCAAAACAAATATCTGGTCTAGTACAGAGCATTGCATACATGAGACTTCCAACTGCCGAGGCATATGGAACTCTACTCATGAATTGCTCTTCATGCTCATTCTTAGGAACTTGTTCCTTAGAAAGCTTGATTCCATGTCTGAAAGGTAACATACCTTTCTTGGAATCCTGCATGGAAAACCTAGACAAGATCTTGTCTATGTATGAAACTTGGGATAATGCAATCGTTCTATTCTTTCTATCCCTTATTACTTGGATACCTAGAATAAAACTTGCTTCTCCTAAGTCCTTCATATCAAATTGTTTTGCTAACCATTCTTTTCCTGATGTCAATACACCTACATCATTTCTAATGAGTAGTATATCATCAACATAAAGAATCAGGAAAACCAACTTGTCGCCCTTAATCCTTTTGTATACACAAGGTTCGTCAAGATTCTGAATAAATCCAAAACCTTTGACATCTTGATCGAACCCTATGTTCTAGGATCTGGATGCTTGCTTTAATCCATATATGGATTTCTGCAACTTGCATACCTTTTCCATTTGGCCCTTTTCAATGAATCCCTCTGGTTGCATCATGTAGATGCTTTCGTCAAGACTTCCATTAAGGAAAGCTGTCTTGACGTCCAATTGCCAAATCTCTAGATCTAAAGATGCTGCAATGGACAAAAGTATCCTAATGGATTTAAGCATGGCCACAGGAGAGAAGGTTTCCTCATAATCGATACCTTCTTTCTGTGTATACCTTTTAGCTACCAATCTAGCTTTAAAGGTTTCCACCTTTCCATCCATACCTCTTTTCCTCTTGTATACCCACTTGCACCCAATGGGTTTTATCCCTTTAGGCAAGTCTACAAGGGACCAGACTTTGTTATCGAGCATAGATTCAATCTCAGATTGCATTGCCTTTTTGCCAATGGTGACTATCAACATCCTCCATAGCTTCCTTGTACGTGTAGAGATCATCGTCGTCCGGGAGATTCTCCACTGATTCTCCTAGACCGATGTATCTTTCGGGTTGTGTTCTAATCCTCCCACTACGACGAGGAATAGTAGGTTGTTGATCTTGTGTTGGATCGGAACTTACAATTGGGTTTGGTTGTGTAACCTCTCGTGGAATTGTATCTCCTGACATCTCATTCAGGACAATTCTACTTCTAGGCACAAAATTATTCATATAGTTCTTTTCCAGAAATTTAGCATTTTTCGAAACAAATACTTTAAGATCTGAAGGACTATAAAAATAATATCCTTTAGTTTCTTTTGGATACCCTACAAATATACATGTTTCCGAACGGGACTCCATCTTTTCTGTCTTTCCTTTTAACACATGCGCAGGACAACCAAATATCTTTAAGTGTTGTAGACTAGGCTTGCACCCAGTCCACAACTCATGCGGTGTTTTAGGAACAGACTTAGATGGTACATCGTTTAGAATGTATATAACAGTTTGTAAAGCATATCCCCAAAAAGAAATAGGAAGTGTTGAATAACTCAACATAGACCTAACCATATCCAAAAGAGTTCTATTTCTCCTTTCTGCTACCCCATTTTGTTGAGGTGTACCTGGTGCAGAAAACTGAGAAACTATCCCATTATCAATAAGATATTGCTGAAACTCACCAGATAGATATTCTCCACCACGATCAGATCTCAAGATTTTTATGTTTTTCTCAAGCTGATTTTCCACTTCAGCTTTGAATGCTTTCAACATGTCAAAAGCATCCGACTTATGTCGTATGAGATACACATAGCCAAATCTCGAGTAATCATCTGTGAAAGTGATGAAGTACTCATATCCACCTCTAGCTTGAATGCTCATAGGTCCACATACATCAGTGTGTATCAATCCTAAACATTCAGTGGCTCTGGCACCTTTGGCAGAGAACGTCCTTTTGGTCATTTTACCTTCCAAACAAGATTCACAAGTTGGTAGATCATCAACCTTTAAGTCACTCAAAGGTCCGTCACATACCAATCTTTTAATCCTATTAAGGTTAATATGAGCTAGGCGTAAATGCCATAGGTGGGTTTCATCTTTTGATAATTTAACTCTTTTATGATTAGGTTCCATTATTTCTGTGTCTAACGAGTGAGAGATATTTCTATGCAAAAAGTATAGACCGTTTTCCAATATACCTTGGCAAATAACTTTGTCATTCTTACTAATAATAAAAACTTTATTAAAAGTAACCGAATATCCAAATTTATTCAAACAAGAAACTGAAATTAAATTCCTCTTGAATTGAGGTACATAATAAACGTCTATCAAATCTAAATGCCTTCTAGAATCCAAATAAACTCTAATATCTCCCACTGCACTTGCAGACACTAACGTTCCGCTGCCCAAGCGCAAATTGATTTCATTCTTACTCAGCCTTCTCCTTTCTTGGAACTCCTTCTTCCTTCTTGTTCTGGGACTTTGGGCAATTTCTTTTCCAATGTCCCTTTTCACCACAAAGGAAGCATTTCCCTTTGATCTTGGTTACTTTCTTGGTAAGCCCAAGTTGCTTTTTCTTCTATTATTTCTTGACCTTCTGACGGGTCTTAATAGTAGCAACTTTACCAACCATATGAATCTCTTCTAGAGACATCATCATATCAGCAGCAGACCCCATTCCTTCATGCTGCTATTGCAACACGTATGAGATTATAGCCTTCTGGCCATCTCATTAGAGGTCTCCCACTGCTCATACTCGTCTCATTGCATCACATTAGATTCATTAGTAGGAGCAGGTGGTTTAGGAGTAGTCAGAACAAAATTTATGTTTTTCAGCTTGCAGCAACAACCCAATTTTCCTTTTCCGTGTGACATATTTATCTCCAGTTAAAGTGTTATCTTTCAGGATGTTCATTAGGGATGGGATCATGATTTCTTAATAAAACAAAATTATATATAAGTAAATAATCATTATAAAGCACTTTAAATATTTATCTTGAATTAAATAAATAACTCAATCATAAAAATTCAACGGTGATCCAACACCCATAAATGTTACACCTCCTTTGGGAGTTCACACCATTTACTAGTTAGACTAGGTCCCACCTAATTGTTAACATAACAACCAGCGTTTTCAATTTTAGCCTTGCAATTTTACTGACAAGAACTCTTGGGAGGATACCAATAAAATTTCATTGAGTGTGTTACCAAGATATCGACCCTCAATTTTCTCTCACGAAAATCCCTCCTTGGGGAGTAGATCTCGTTTGAGTCCATTGTCTAGTCTATCCTTGTAAGGAAGTATATTGCTAAATTCCATTCATGGACGCCCCTTGGGGGGATTACCAATAAATAATTAAGCTCAACTAACCTTGGAGGCCATAGGTGTTATAAAAACACCTTCTCCCACTCAATTATTTAATGCGTGATTAAATCCCATAGAATGATTTACCAAGTTATCTAGATGCCAATTTAGATACCTAAATCATTCAATGCATGTTCATACCAAAAGAGATATATGAGTGGCACTCCTATTCTATATGTCATGTTATCATACAATAACAAATATTGTAATATTTAAGCAAAAATTAAATAGCAACAATTTTGGCCCATCCTAGAAAAACAAGTAAATTACAATTGTTTAGGAATACAAGATCTTCAAGTGGCCCATCAACCATACGCTCATCCTTCGGCCTCCTCCCATCGGCGTGCACAGCCCACAACCCCACAAAGGGGCTGCCATGCGCAGCCCATATGGCCACACAAGGCTGCCGTGCGCAGCCCACCATGTAATGGGCTTGCCATGCGCAGCCCAATCCACTCCTAGGGTGCGCACAGTGCTTGTTCTTGGTTCCAGTTGCTTCCTTTTTCTTCATGTCTTCGATTCTTCGATGTAGAACGTATTACAACTTTATTTAAACAATAAAATACTATAGTAATTTTTTTTTTTTTTTTAATCACTGCAGTAATTTTTTGCAAACAAAAAACTGCACTAAAAATTAAAAAAAACTGCAATAAAAAACTGCACTTTAAAATAAATAAAAAAATAAACTAGCAACTACCAAGAAGGAATTATGGCGATGATAGACCACCCTTCTTGTTACAATTCCGAAACAAAAATACATTGAAAATCTAGGACCAAAATCGAGCAATAACAATCCACAAAAAACATATATAAATCCATACATCACATGTAATTATATATGCGAATACCTAGAGTGCCATCTCTTTCTAAACATGCATAACCACAATAAAAAGAAATCGATCCACGTATATATACGTTAATTAATTAAAAGGGTTCAACCAGGCTCTGATACCAATTGTAGGAAAAAATATACCCGCAGCGGAAGCGAGATTAAAAAAATAGTTTGAGTAGCTTTTAAAATTTTTCCAATTTTATGAACCTTAAACCCTTTTGATTAATCAAAGATATATAATAAATAAACAAAAGATTAATACCTCTTGTCGCGTGATCCGATTGACTTGCGTCGATGGTAATCCGCAAGATCTTCAATCCTAGCACGAACGTGGATCACCTAGGAGCGTGGTCTCCTTTTCTTTGAATTGCAAACCTGAGATCGGATATAACAAACTTTTCTTGATTCGTTAGTCCCAAAAACAATCTAAAGGAACCTAAGATTATTCCGGTCACTTTTGAGTTCTCAATCTTATGATCGAAACTCGCGTGAACCTTAATCGATATAGTATATACAAGCTTATTAATGAATAAGCAAACAATATACCATCAATGAATAATCTATGTTCCTTATGTTTATAGTAGAATAAAAAATCTCTAACTATGAGTTGAGAAGAAGAAGAAGAAGAAAAAAATTCTGCACATCAAACCCTAGGTCTGGCCGAAAAAAATAATGGCCTTATATGTGGCAAAATTTCTTTTCTCTTTTTAACTTAGGGTGGCCGAAATCCTTAGCCAAAATCAATTAGGGTTGCCGCAAAAATCAAACAAAAAGAAGAGTTTGAATTGCACCCTAATTCCTATTTTGTTTAAGATTTCCAAACCCTAATCCAACTCAATAATCTTTTATTCCTTATTTGACTAAATTAAAAAGACTTCTTATTTGATTAAATAAATAAAATTAATTATTTATTTCCTTGTCAAACAAGTCTTTTAATTTAAGTACACTACTACCAATAGTATACCAATAGGAATCATATTTCCTATTTAGAAAAGATTTGTTTCTTAATTAAACAATTAATTAATAAATTAATTAATTCTTATTTAATTAAATAATGAAAACAAAATAATATTAAGGTTATTTTAACCACCTTGCCGCCCCATATACTAATATTGGGCCCAAATATTATTTTCTTATTTCATTAAATCCATAGGACTTTAAATAAAAAGCCCACATGTGAACTAGACCTATTCTTACTAAAAGAAACAAGCCCACATGTCATCCATTAATATATAAATATAATTTAGCAGCCCATTACATAAATAATGTGCAAATTATATTCTTAATATATTAAATGCAATTCTAGATGGACCCTAAATCGGTCCGGTAGAATATATCAAGTGATCCATGCAAGTCCGTGTGGATTGGAGATCTTAGCGGGCTATCTAAATTTAAGCTACAATAGACATAACCTAATCACAATCAACAAATGATTCACTTAGGTCCGATCCATTAATTTTAACTCATTCCACTAAAGAGCTAAAATTGAACTCTTAAATAAAGACAGAAAAGAAAGATGTTTCCTCATTCATACCCTAGACAATCATATTGGAGATAGTGTATCCTCGTGATTAATATCAGTAATCGCCAAGAGTTCATAGACCGCCTATAACTCTCCAAGTTACCATATTTACTCATATGACCACGTTTTGAACTTGGATATTTTGACTTGTCCAGAAGCCATGTTTTCAATAGACACTATTGAAAACTCAACGTTGAGATTTAATATCCAATTACCTCAAAACATCCATATGATGATATTAAACTCTCATTTAATAAATGGAGCCACGATGTCCATATCTATAAATGAAGTCCTCTATCGATTAACAAATGAATATCACCAAACTATCGAGGATAGACTATGCGATATAATCGTACTCATTGATAGCTCAAATGATATCACCTGCAACCATAAGTCCATCATTTATCTCAGGATTAAGATAGACTCTCCGATTGTCCTGATAATGAAATTACTTTTATCTACTGACGGTTATAGATAAAGTATTTCATTGTGATCCTGTTCAATGCACCCAGTGCACTAGATTCTTTTGCTCGAAGACACTCCGATGATTTTAGACTCATCATATCTCATTTGATCCCACTCAAATGCTAGCAAAAGAATTCTACAACTTTAACAAGATAAAGGTGCCCAACCTTTAACTTAAGTTGTGAACGATATTCAAGACTAACTAAAGAATTGTGTCTACCACATACATATCCAGATGTATGAACAATTCTTCTTTTCTCATAGTCTTTAGACCTTATGATTATTTACTTTGACAATTATTAAACTATAAATGCTATAAGATTTGTTTAAAAACAGAAATCACTTTATTAATATGAAAAAGATTGTTAATTACATTATTACACTCTTGCAGTTGAGCATAATCCTAACAAGCCCGTGATTGGTGGCTTTCTTCTCTCTCTCTCTCTCTCTCTCTCTCTCTCTCTCTCTCTCTCTTCCTTTTAAATATTTCCATTTCCCTTCTATTCATTCCAAGAAGAAAAAGTTTGAAACTCACACCAGAAATTTTCTCTCAACTTTTCTCACCTTCCAAACACCATAATTTTCTCATACGATGTTGGAGTTGGTTGATTCAAGTTGAAGATTGTTTGTAATTGAGTTCTCTATCTTTTCCAAGTGGTCTTGAAGCTGTTTGATCTATTTTTCTAGTGGTTCTACATAGAAAAATGAACCAGCTCGTGATTGCAAGGTAGTGTTCATATCTTTGTGATTTCTTCTTTTATAAGCTTCAATTTGCTTGGGGTTTCTTCTTCTATATGTATGTATATATATTGTGAATGCTATTAAGAAAGATAGCATCATAATCAAACCTAATCAAAAGTCTAATTAGAGACATATGCGAACTAGTTTCTTAGATTCTATGATTTTCACATGATTTAGAGTTATATTGTGATTAGTTTGATATCTAGGATTATTTGAGACTTGATTGAATCATTTCATGATTAATAATCCTTGAAATGTTCTTTGATCCTTTGATTGATAATATCTAGGATTAATGCTTGTGTATGTGTTTTTAAAGACATCTAGGATTTAATTGATTTATCATTATATCCTTACTCTAAATCTTTGGCTAGAATATTCATTGAATATATTTTATGTTTCTAGCATTTATGTGTAAGTTTATAGCATCTTGAATATGTGCTTTATGTTTATGATTTATTCAAATGTTATTTGTATGAATGAAACTAGGAGCTTTTGTGTTAGGTGTTTTCACATGCTCTAGGTTTAATTTATGTTTTTGCATCTAGACTATTATTAGTTATGTTCTCACATGTTTAGGTCTAGTTGTTCCAGGGAATGTCTTGATCACATGTTTTATGTTATATTGATTGTGATTTGCATAATTTGCATCATCTAGATCATTGCCTTGTGGAAAGGTTGAAGTCTTTTGTTAAAGTGAGTGAAACTTTAACTTGAGCAAGAAGACTTGGCTAGGAATGAGTTCCGGATAGCCAAGCAAAAGTCTTAGCAAGGAGTTTTGTACTCCAAATAGTTGAGCTAGGGGAGCTTGACTGGGATCCTTGTGATCTAGATTGCTAAGCAAGGAAATCTTCCTAGAGGCTTGAGAATCTTGGATAGGAAGTGTCTTCCAAGAGGTGTAGGACACATCTTGGATATGGAGTAGGCTTAGTGGTTCACTAGCCCGAGGGTAGATTGAGAGATGATAGTTTGAGTTGGATATCATTGTGTTGATAGCCTTGAGTGTGTAAGTCCTTTTTCATATAGTGGATTGCTTTGCCTGTGGTTGTGGATTCAACCCATGGATATTTCCTCTTTGGAGGTCACGTAAAAATCTTTGTGTCCATCGCCTCTTTCTCTGTCTCTTTATTTTTGTAAATGTGTATGTTTATCTTGTTGGATATCATTCTCTTGTGATGTATATTTGAACAAGAATTTGTAAAGTGTGATTTGTAAGATAATTCACTTTGATCATTTTTGTATTTGTAATTCTTCATATATGGTTATCTTTGTGTATAGCTATATTGGTTCATTCCTGTAATACATTGGACAATATTGATATACAAGAATTCTTTGATATTGTGTTTTTGTGCTATTATACCTCATGCAACTAATTGATATATGTAGACAATGCCTAAATGATAAAATAATTATCTTGTCTATGAATGTTTCATTTATGTGTTGTATGTAAAGCTACCTTGAGGGACAAATGTGAGTTTGTACAAGGGATTGAAAAAGGCATAAAAACCTATCCCCCCCCCCCCCTCCTTAGGAACGCTTTATGCAATTTAACCTTGTTTGTATACTTTCAATTGGTATCAGAGTGGGTCGTCGGACGGCACTCGACGAGTACCGGGATATACTTACTATTGAATTGCTTAGGTTTTTGAGTCTTGGTTGTCCTTCTTTATTTGTGGAAAAGGTTGTCTTGTTTGTCATTGCATTTGTCTACTAACAATTTTATTGATAAGATTGAAAAGAGTTTTAGTTACAAATGCAAGGAAGAAGATATTTTTGTTCCCCATAGGATGATTAAATTAGACTTGATCACTTACTCTAGCAACACAATGAAGAAGTTTGCAAAGAGTAAGGATGACTCTAGTGAAGATGAGAGCTTAAGTGATGTGTCTTCTAGTGAAGATGAACTAGTGAGCAACTTTGTTGCCTTCACTTCCTACAAGCGAGGCCATTATTGACAAGAAAGCTCCTAAGAAAACACGTTCTAAGACCAAGAACAAATTGAAGAACAAGGTACCCCTTGAAACTCCCATTTGTGCTTCTCCCATCCCATAAGATAAAATCTCTACTTTTGTTTCCATATGTCATTTTTCCAATACCGTAGGCCATATCAATCCCAAGTGCTATAAATTCATTGAATATTGCAACATGGAAAATGCATCTAGGGATAGAGAAATTGAACTTCATTTTAAGCATGCTAAAGCTTTTGAATATGGAAAGCATGTTAATGTCACAAAGCATGTTAAGAATGTCCGGAATGTGAAGAATGGAAACCTTGCAAAAGTTGATAAAGCATGTGTTGCTAGCAATGTTGAAAGAAGAGTATCAATGATATTCTTGTGAATCAAATGGTTAAAGAACTTTATTCTAGATTCAACATTGTTGTCAATAAGGATTTTAATGATGTTTGTGTAGGTTCACTCAAGACAAAGTTTGTCAAGGGTGAGTGCTCTTACCAATAGTGTAAGTTGCACATGTGAGTTAGCTTTAAGATTAGTATTATGTTATTTAGAAACTTAGCTTGTTTGTTCTGTGTCTCTATGACTTAACATGAACATAGCTATCTCACATTCATTGTTATGATAGTCGAAATCTATTGATTAACTTTTTGAGAAGTTGTTTTTATGATATCTATATGGTGACAATTTTGTTAAGACTTTTAGAAAAAGTCATTTTTGTTTGTTTGAGTTGAAATGCTTAGCGTTTAGTCTCTGGGGATCGACACACCTATAACTTGTAGTCATGAGGACATACAAGTCAGGAGGACTCATAAAAAGGGTGAAGGCCTTGCATTTGATGAAAATAGCTTGCGAAGGTATCTCTAATATCACATTGCTTGCTTATCTATATTTCATTTCTCAACTCATTGTTTTTATCACTTCATGAAGCATTTCATACTTGAGAACTAATATAGTGTTTATATGGTCCTCATTGACATTTGCTAGTCTAAGATCTTTTGGTGATAATGGCTCATATTGATCTTAATCATGATGTGTGTTTTTGCTTGTATGATTGTTAAGTGGCAAGTTTTGAAAAATATGCTTCATATTCTTTGAAAGCTACTCTTTTGAGAAGTAGAGATCTTAAGTAAGTCTAATTACTTGCTTTTTGATCATGTGCTTTTAAGCCTTAAAACTTGGTTTCAAAAAATGCACTTTGCTTCTCTTATATGGTTTGTTATGTTGTTGAATTTGATATATGTATGAGTATTGGATACTCTTGATGTTCTATAATTAGTATATTTAAAAATGACCTTTGGTTTGTATCCATTTGTTTCGGCAATATAGTACTCAATGAGCACCCTCTTGGAAAGGGCTACACACTTTGGTTGTGAAGCCGTCCAATGTTGGAAAGGGCTATGCCATTGTGATGGGTGAAAGCCGCCAATAGGTGTACATGTTTACGTTAGAAAAATCAAAGTAGTGTTGAAAAGAATCAAATAAAAAAAAACTTTGATTCAAGCCAAAAACAAAACAAAAAGGCTATATGGAATATAGTTGAATAATCAAATGAGCTCGAGTTGACAAACAGAAACGGGTAAACGAGCCACATGCACACACAATGCTCACATGTTGAAAACTATTCTCTTTAAAAGCAAAATTTGAATGAAAACTGGTTTGACCTTTTTATGGAAAGTTTAAGGATGGATAGTTGTTGAAAATGTTAGCATGTTTGATTATTAAATTACTTCATTTCATATTCTTGAAGCAAAATCTGCACACACTCACATTTGCTTATTTGGTATTTTGATATTCTAGCAATTTTTGAAGATATATGAGAGTGATTGAAAATCTAGGTGTAACTCTCTTTGCTATATGGAGCTTATTTGAAAAAACTATGAAAATTGCTTGAGATATGAATGTGTGGCAATTCTTGTGAACAATTGTCTATCTCGATTTTAGATAGGGCATTTATCAAGGGGGAGCATAATATGCTATGTTTTTGTTCTCTTTTGTAATTTGTTCACATGATTCTTCAAGATTGTTGTTTGTTGGCATTATTCTTGTTTTTAATAAATCATTAAGATGCTATGCTTTTTATTGATGTGCATATTGATTTGTTCAAAAATAATGTTTTTGCCTTTGTATATGTTTATTGGTCACTAACTTGTTTTGATGTTTCCACTCATATTTGTTTTTAGTGTTTGTGTGATACAAGGTCATGGGAAAAGCTAAGAAAGTTGTTGGTAGCAATTCTTCTAATCACGTTGACAAGTCTAAGCCAACATCTTCTTCCAAAGTTATCAAAGCTAACAAGTTGAAGAGTTTGGGAATCTTTGGGTGCAAAAAGATTATTCAAGGGGTATAGATTTGAATTCTTGTATTGATTCTTATGTTCATAAGGCTATTTGTGAAAGAAAGTGGAATTCTTGGATTGACTCAATAGGAGTTGTGAATGAGAAAATGGTTAGAGAATTCTATTATGAGTACAAGGAGAGTACCACTTTTGAAGATGCCGTAAATTCTTGGAAATTGAATGAGTTTCTAGAATTGCCCGATGATATTGAGTCGAATTTCCTAGATGTTGATGTCGTGGAAAACCTTGATTTGATAGGTAAGACTCTTTGTGATGATGTTGACTTTGAGTGGGGTAAACGTGCCTTTATTAGGCAAAGTGAGTTGACCAAGATTAGTGCCTTTTGACATTTGTTTGTTTGTGTAAATCTTGTTGCCTCTACTAATGCTACCGAACTTAATAGAGAAAAGATCAAGATCGTGTATGCGTTAGTGACCCACCAACCCATTAATCTTGGAAAAGTGCTTATTGAACATATAGAGATTACGGCTTGTTCAACTCGTTTGGACAAGAAATTGACATTTCCGGGTTTTATTTCTCATTATTGTTTAGCCAAAGGGTTGAAGAATCAAGACAATGGTGTGCTTTTACCTCCCTTAGAGAAGTTAAGTGATAATCGTGTGGCAAACATGTCATACAAGGGAAAGGGAGAGTCTAATGATACATTTAGGCATTTTGGTGAATTATATGATTCAAGCCATGTATCTAGTGCACCTATTCTTCCTACTTAGGCTTTGCATTTGAAGAAAGAGGTTGAAGAGTCAATGAGGCAAATTGAGGAGTCATATAGGAAGATTGAAGAGCTCAATGTTAGAGTTGAGCGTCAAGATGAGAAGATCAAAGAATTGGAAAGGAATGCATCTACTTCAAAGCATTATGTGAGATCAACCAATCGCACAATTTTCCTTGGTGGCACAAGTGGCTAAAATGGCCTCAATGTATATTTTCTTATTCTTTCTTTTTGACTTCATTTCATGTCAAAAAGGGGGAGAATTATGGGGAGATATATGGGGAGATACATGTTATACATGTTATACATGTTAGTTCTAGCTTTCTTAGTTCTCAATTTTTATTTTATTTTTTATGTTTGGTGTATTTTGGTATCAAGTTGAAACTCTATGCCATGTAATATTTTTTTTGATATTGGCTAGAATATTTTGTTAGATAGCATGTATTAAGGGGGAGCATATATGATCCATTTGAACTTTAAATGTTTTATTTTCTTGCCAATATATGCATATTGCCATATGTGTTGTCTCTTGGATATTTTTGTGACTTAAAGTTATTTTTAGGTGATATCAAGAGAAGACCAAGATGAAGTTCAAGACTTGATGGAAATTTTGTCTAGAATGCGTAAATCATTGTACTCATTGTGATCAAATTTTCTTTGTAATTGTTTTAGTATTTTTATAGGGGTTTTGACATGGAATTTGCCAAAGGGGGAGATTGTTAGGTTTTTGGTTTGTCTTGGCATATATTCCATATCAAAATGATGTTTTTCTTTTATTTGATTAGTGGTCTTAGGTTGATGATTTGAAGCTTCAAAGAAAGATGTGGCCACAATATCATGTAAGAAGGTGTCTTAGAAGAGGAATGTGCTACATTGCATATCTAAGGTAAATTGACCTTATTCTTCTTACAAGGCATAGGCACAAACACACAAATTATTCATATGTGTCCCTACATCATTGTGCACCATTTATATAATACATTCACATGTTTTTATATGCTCACTCATTGAACTCAAATTCTCATACATTGTAGAATTGCATGTTCTAAGACTATGTCTAGGAAATGGCATATGTGTGTCACATTGGGTTTATTTGTTTATGTTATATTGTTTTTGGACTTGAACATGATCTCTTATGATTCCTTATTGAGTCCTGGTCATTTCGGTTACTCATTCATTTGGTTTCGTGTCCAAATGATGTAGCTATGCTACTTTTCGTTCTCATTCATTGAGTTGTTTTCGTTGTCATATTCCGAGATGAATTCTCAACCTTTTGTCAAAGTTTCATAGTCATCATTGTGCTTGAGGGAGTCACAATTCGTAATCTAAAGACGAATTCAAAATTGGAGTTTCGAGACCTGGATACATCCGAAAAAGGTGAGCAGAGCGCGGGAGAAACAAGCGAGGCCAAAGGCCAAGCTTGGCTATCCACATGTGGAGGCTGTGTGCCACACGGCCCAGAAAACCCTCTGTACACATGTGGCACACACGTCCCACACAGGCTGCTAACATGGCAGCCCATGATTGGTGGCCTTCTTCTCTCCCTCTCTCTCTTCCTTTTAAATATTTCCATTTCTCTCCCATTCATTCAAAGAAGAAAAAGTTTGAAACTCACACCAGGAATTTTCTCTCCTTCCAAACACTATAAATTTCTCATACGAAGTCAAAATTGGTTTATTCAAGTTGGAGATTGTTTGTAATCGAGTTCTCTATCTTTTTCAAGTGGTCTTGAAGCTGTTTGATCGATATTTCTAGTTGTTTAACACAGAAAGGTGAACTAGCTCATGATTGCAAGGTAGTGTTCATATCTTTGTGATTTCTTTATAACCTTCAATTTGCTTGAGGTTTCTTCTTTTTTATGTATGTATATGTATTGTGAATGCCATTGAGAAAGATAGTTTCATAATCAAACCTAATCAAAAGTCTAATTAGAGACATATGTGAACTAGTTTCTTAGATTATATGATTTTCACATGATTAAGAGTTGTATTGTGATTAGTTTGATATCTAGGATTATTTGAGACATGATTGAATCATTTTATGATTAATAATCCTTGAAATGTGCTTTGATCCTTTGATTGATAATATCTAGGATTAATGCTTGTGTATGTGTTTTTAGAGACATCTAGAATTTAATTGATTTATCATTATATCCTTGCTCTAAATCCTTGAATCATTGTGTATAGCTATATTTGTTCATTCTTGTAATACATTGAACAATATTGATATACAAGAATTCTTTGATATTGTGTTTTTGTACTATTATACATCATGCAACTAATTGATATATGTAGACAATGCCTAAATAATAAAATGCTTATCTTGTCTATGTATGAATGTTTCGTTATGTGTTGTATGTAAAGCTACCTTGAGGGACAAATGTGAGTTTGTTCAAGGGATTGAAAAAAGTCGTAAAAACCTATTCACCCCCCCTCTAGGTACGCTTTATGCAATTTAACCTTGTTTGTATACTTTCAGACCTGACATCTATTTCATAGTGGGAGTAGCTAGTAGATTCTAGTCTAATCTAGGATTGGATTATTGGGTGGCTGTGAAGCTTATTCTTAAGTATCTTTAGAGAACGATAAACTATATGTTAGTATATTCAGAACAGGATTTGATCCCGTTAGGATATACTGATTCTGACTTTCAGGAAGAGAGGGATTCTAGGAAATCCATATCTGGGTCAATATTCACTCTTGGTGGTGGAGCCATAGTGTAGAAGAATATCAAGCAATCATGTATTGTTGATTCCACCATGGAAGCCGAATATGTAGAAGCATGTGAAGCAGCTAAAGAGGTTGTTTGGCTCCATAAGTTCTTGAGTGATCTGGAAGTTGTTCTGGATTTGGATAAGCCCATGACACTTTATTGTGATAATAATGGTGTTGAGGCTAATTCGAAAGAACCAAGAAGCCACAAAAGAGGGAAGCAAATAGAAACGAAGTGTCATCTCATCAGGGAGATAGTGTAGAGAAGAGATGTGACTGTGACCAAGATCACATCGTAAGATAATCATGCTGATCCATTTACGAATACCTTAACAGCTAAAGTTTTTGAAGGTCACCTAGAGGGTCTAGAATTACGAGATATGTCTCACCTGTTATAGTGCAAGTGGGAGATTGTTAGGATTTATGCAAAAAGCTTGTAATTTGTAAATGTTATAAATTCATTAATAAAAGTAGTTATTTCATTCAATTAACATGCCTCATATGTTTATATTATATGTGCTAAACATCCAAGATTGCTAGATATAATCTCAAATTGAGTATATGAATATCAAATACAGAGGAATTCACTTTAAGACATGCAATCTAAAAAGTCCGTAGAAAGCAAATAAAGCTGTGTAAGATCCTTGATTTGTGCCAATTGTAGGGAAAAATAACGTACCCGCAGCGGAAGCGAGACTAAAAAAATAGTGTTTGGGTAGCTTTTAAAATTTTTCCAATTTTATGAACCTTAAACCCTTTTGATTAATTAAAGATATATAATAAAGTAATAAAAGTTTAATACCTCTTGTCGCGTGATCCGATTGACTTGCGTCGATGGTAATCCGCAAGATCTTCAATCCTAGCACGAACGTGAATCACCTAGGAGCGTGGTCTCCCTTCTCTTTGAATTGTGTACCTGAGAATGGATAACAAAAACTTTTCTGATTTCTGTTAGTCACAATAAACTCCAAAAGATTGCTAAGAATGTCCCGGTCACTTTTGAATTCACAATCGTTAGATTGAAACTCGCGTGAACCTAATTCGAAATTGTGCACAATAAACCTTTTGATGTAAGGCTAGTAGTGCACTATCGAAACAAGAACAATCTTTTCTCTCAATCTATCTTGGCAGAATTTCTCACTACACTTAGAGTTGGATTTTATTTTCTCTCAAAAAATAATAATTCTTTTCAGAGAAAGAACTTAGGGTTTAGAAAAATATATTAAGAATATATATATATGTTGAAAAATATCGTACCCGCAGCGGAAGCGAGACAAAAAAAAATAGTGTTTGGGTAGCTTTTAAAATTTTTCCAATTTTATGAACCTTAAACCCTTTTGATTAATCAAACATATATAATAAAGTAATAAAAGATTAATACCTCTTGTAGCGTGATCCGATTGACTTGCGTCGATGGTAATCCGCAAGATCTTCAATCCTAGCACGAACGTGGATCACCTAGGAGCATGGTCTCCCTTTCTTTGAATTACAAACCTGTGATTGGATTAACAAACTTTTCTTGATTCGTTAGTCCCAAAAACAATCTAAAAGAACCTAAGATTATTCCGGTCACTTTTGAGTTCTCAATCTAATGATCGAAACTCGCGTGAACCTTGATCGATATAGTATTCACAAGCTTATTGATGAATAAGCAACTAGAATACAATCAAAGAATAATCTATGTTCCTTTTGTTTTTTAGTAGAATAATCGATTTCTAACTATGAGTTTAGAAGAAGAAGAAGAAGAAAAATTCTGCACCAAAAACCCTAGTTCTTTAAAAAGTGGTGGCCGAAATCTATATGTGTGCATATATGTGGCCGAAATTTCTCTTCTTCCTTCTTTAGGGTTGGCCGAATTCTCTTCCTAAAATAATTAGGGTTGCCGCAATTTCCAAACCAAAATTAATTAGTTTGAATTGCACCCTAATTCCTATTTAGAAAAGATTTCCAAAACCTAATCAAACTCATAAATCTTTTATTCCTTATTTGACTAAAATAAAAAGACTTCCTATTTGATCAAATAAATAAAATTAATTATTTATTTTCCTTGTCAAACAAGTCTTTCTATTTAATTATACTACTACCAATAGTATACAAATAGGAATCATATTTCCTATTTAGAAAAGATTTGTTACTTTAATTAAACAATTAATTAATAAATTAATTAATTCTTATTTAATTAAATAATGAAACAAAATAATATTTAATGCCATTATAGCATGTTGCCGCCCCACATATATACATTGGGCCAAATATTATTTTTCTTATTTCATTAAATCCATAGGTCTTTAAATAAAAAGCCCACATGTGAACTAGACCCATTCTTACTAAAAGAAACAAGCCCACATGTCATCCATTAATATATAAATATAATTGTGCAGCCCATTATATAAATAATGTGCAAATTATATTCTTAATACATTAAATTGCAATTCTAGATGGATCCTAAATTGGTCCGGTAGAATATAACAAGTGATCCATGCAAGTCCGTGTGGATTGGGGATCTTGGCGGGCTATCTAAATTTAAGCTCCAATAGACATAACCTAATCACAATCAACAAATGATTCACTTAGGTCCGATCCATTAATTTTAGCTCATTCCACTAAAGAGCTAAAATTGAACTCTTAAATAAAGACAGAAAAGGAAGATGCTTCCTCATTCATACCCTAGACAATCATATTGGAGATAGTGTATCCTCGTGATTAATATCAGTAATCGCCAAGAGTTCATAGACCGCCTATAACTCTCCAAGTTACCATATTTACTCATATGACCACATTTTGAACTTGGATAATTTGACTTGTCCAGAAGCCATGTTTTCAATAGACACTATTGAAAACTCAACGTTGAGATTTAATATCCAATTACCTCAAAACATCCATATGATGATATTATACTCTCATTTAATAAATGGAGCCACGATGTCCATATCTATAAATGAAGTCCTCTATCGATTAACAAATGAATATCACCAAACTATCGAGGATAGACTATGCGATATAATCGTACTCATTGATAGCTCAAATGATATCACCTGCAACCATAAGTCCATCATTTATTTCAGGATTGAGATAGACTCTCCGATTGTCCTGATAATGAAATTACTTTTATCTACTGACGGTTATAGATAAAGTATTTCATTGTGATCCTGTTCAATGCACCCAGTGCACTAGATGCTTTTGCTCGAAGACACTCCGATGATTTTAGACTCATCATATCTCATTTGATCCCACTGAAATGCTAGCAAAAGAATTCTACAACTTTAACAAGATAAATGTGCCCAACCTTTAACTTAAGTTGTGAACGATATTCAAGACTAACTAAAGAATTGTGTCTACCACATACATATCCAGATGTATGAACAATTCTTCTTTTCTCATAGTCTTTAGACCTTATGATTATTTACTTTAACAATTATTAAACTATAAATGCTATAAGATTTGTTTAAAACAGAAATCACTTTATTAATATGAAAAAGATTGTTAATTACACTATTACACTCTTGCTATTGAGCATAATTCTAACAATCTCCCACTTGCGCTATAGCAAATGTGTCATATCTCTCAAGCCCATGTTCTCTAGGTGCCCATCGAAACTCTTCTGAGGTAGAGCCTTTGTGAAGGGATCTGCTAGATTTTCTGCTGACGCGATTTTGGTAATCGTCACGTCACCTCTTTGAACAATCTCCCTTAAAAGATGATATTTTCTTTCAATGTGTTTACCTCTCTTGTGACTTCTTGGTTCTTTCGAATTAGCCACTGCTCCACTGTTGTCACAGTAGATAGTGATCTGCTTATTCGCACTAGGAACCACTTCCAAGTCAATCAAGAATTGGCGGAGCCAAACAGCCTCTTTGGCAGCCTCGCATGCAGCTACATACTCAGCTTCCATGGTGGAATCAGCAATACAAGATTGCTTGATACTCCTCCATATAACTGCTCCTCCTCCAATAGTAAACACAGCCCCTGATGTGGATTTTCTGGAGTCAGAATCTGATTGAAAATCAGAATCTGTATACCCAAAGGGAATCAAATCCCCTCCAGAGTATACAAGCATATTATCTCTCGTTCTCTTAAGATACTTGAAAATATGCTTGACTGCCGTCAAGTGATCAGGACCAGGTTTCGATTGAAACCTGCTAACTATGCCAACAGCAAAACAAATATCTGGTCTAGTGCAGAGCATTGCATACATGAGACTTCCAACCGCCGAGGCATATGGAACTCTACTCATGAATTGCTCTTCATGCTCATTCTTAGGAACTTGTTCCTTAGAAAGCTTGATTCCATGTCTGAAAGGTAACATACCTTTCTTGGAATCCGGCATGGAAAACCTAGACAAGATTTTGTCTATGTATGAAGCTTGGGATAATGCAATCGTTCTATTCTTTCTATCCCTTATTACTTGGATGCCTAGAATAAAACTTGCTTCTCCTAAGTCCTTCATATCAAATTGTTTTGCTAACCATTCTTTTACTGATGTCAATACACCTACATCGTTTCCGATGAGTAGTATATCATCAACATAAAGAATCAGGAAAACCAACTTATCGCCCTTAATCCTTTTGTATACACAAGGTTCGTCAAGATTCTGAATAAATCCAAAACCTTTGATAGCTTGATCGAGCCTTATGTTCCAGGATCTGGATGCTTGCTTTAATCCATATATGGATTTCTGCAACTTGCATACCTTTTCCATTTGGCCATTTTCAATGAATCCCTCTGGTTGCATCATGTAGATGCTCTCGTCAAGACTTAGACTTCCATTAAGGAAAGCTGTCTTGACGTCCATTTGCCAAATCTCTAGATCTAAAGATGCTGCAATGGATAAGAGTATCCTAATGGATTTAAGCATGGCCACAGGAGAGAAGGTTTCCTCGTAATCGATACCTTCTTTCTGTGTATACCCTTTAGCTACCAATCTAGCTTTAAAGGTTTCCACCTTTCCATCCATACCTCTTTTCCTCTTGTATACCCACTTGCACCCAATGGGTTTTATCCCTTTAGGCAAGTCTACAAAGGACCAGACTTTGTTATTGAACATAGATTCAATCTCGGATTGCATTGCCTTTTTGCCAATGGCGACTATCAACATCCTCCATAGCTTCCTTGTATATATAGGGATCATCGTCGTCCGGGAGATTCTCTACAGATTCTCCCAGACCGATGTATCTTTCGGGTTGTGTTCTAACCCTCCCACTACGACGAGGAATGGTAGGTTGTTGATCTTGTGTTGGATCGGAACTTACAATTGGGTTTGGTTGTGTAACCTCTCGTGGAATTGTATCTCCTGACATCTCATTCAGGACAATTCTACTTTTAGGCACAAAATCATTCATATAGTCCTTTTCCAGAAATTTAGCATTTGTCGAAACAAATACTTTAAGATCTGAAGGACTATAAAAATAATATCCTTTAGTTTCTTTCGGATACCCTACAAATATACATGTTTCTGAATGGGACTCCATCTTTTCTGTCTTTCCTTTTAACACGTGCGCAGGACATCCAAATATCCTTAAGTGTTGTAAACTAGGCTTGCGCCCAGTCCACAACTCATGCGGTATTTTAGGAACAGACTTAGATGGTACATGGTTTAGAATGTATATTGCAGTTTGTAAAGCATATCCCCAGAAAGAATTAGGAAGTGTTGAATAACTCAACATAGACCTAACCATATCCAAAAGAGTTCTATTTCTCCTTTCTGCTACCCCATTTTGTTGAGGTGTACCGGGTGCAGAAAACTGAGAAACTATCCCATTATCAATAAGATATTGCTGAAACTCACCAGATAGATATTCTCCACCACGATCAGATCTAAAGATTTTTATGTGTTTCTCAAGCTGATTTTCCACTTCAGCTTTAAATGCTTTGAACATGTCAAAAGCATCCGACTTATGTCGCATGAGATACACATAGCCAAATCTTGAGTAATCATCTGTGAAAGTGATGAAGTACTCATATCCACCTCTAGCTTGAATGCTCATAGGTCCACATACATCAGTGTGTATCAATCCTAAACATTCAGTGGCTCTGGCACCTTTGGCAGAGAACGTCCTTTTGGTCATTTTACCTTCCAAACAAGATTCACAAGTTGGTAGATCATCAACCTTTAAGTCACTCAAAGGTCCGTCACTTACCAATATTTTAATCCTATTAAGGTTAATATGACCTAAGCGTAAATGCCAAAGGTAGGTTTCATCTGTTGATAATTTTACTCTTTTATGATTAGGTTCCGTTATTTCTGTGTCTAATGAGTGAGAGATATTTCTATGCAAAAAGTATAGACCGTTTTCCAATGTACCTTTGCAAATAACTTTGTCATTCTTACTAATAATAAAAACTCTATTAAAAGTAACCGAATATCCAAATTTATTCAAACAAGAAACTGAAATTAAATTCCTCTTGAATTGAGGTACATAATAAACGTCTATTAAATCTAAATGCCTTCTAGAATCCAAACAAACTCTAATATCTCCCACTGCACTTGCAGACACTAACGTTCCGTTGCCTAAACGCAAATTGATTTCATTTTTATTCAACCTTCTCTTTTCGTGAAACCCCCATAAGGAATAACAAACATGATTAGTGGCTCTAGAGTCTACAATCCAAGAATCTGTAGAATCTGCCAGAAAAACATGTTTCAAGATAATTCACATTACCTTGTTCCTTCTTATTCTGAGACTTTGGACAATTACTTTTCCAATGTCTCTTTTCACCACAAAAGAAGCACTTCCTTTTGATCTTGGTTACTTTCTTAGTCTCCATCTTGGTAGGCCCAAGTTGCTTTTTCTTCTATTATTCCTTGACCTTTTGACGGGTCTTAATAGTAGCAACTTTACCAACCAAATGAATCTCTTCTAGAGACATCATCATATCAGCAGCAGACCCCATTCCTTCATGCTGCTGTTGCAACACGTCGGAGATGGTAGCCATTTGGCCATCTCATTAGAGGTCTTCCACTGCTCATACTCGTCTCATTGCATTATGCTAGATTCATTATTAGGAGCAGGTGGTTTAGGAGTAGTTAGAACAAACTTATGTTTTTCACTTTGCAGCAACAACCCAATTTTCCTTTTCCATGTGACATAATTATCTCCGGTTAAAGTTTTATCTTTCAGGATGTTCATAAGTGATGGGGTCATGATTTCTTAATTAAACAAAAATTAATATAAGTAAATAATCATTATAAAGCACTTTTAAATATTTATCTTGAATTAAATGAATAACTCAATCATAAAAATTCAACGGTGATCTAACACCCATAAATGTTACGCCTCCTTTGGGAGTTCGCACCATTTACTAGTTAGACTAGGTCCCACCTAATTGTTAACATAACAACCAGCGTTTTCAATTTTAGCCTTGCAATTTTACTGACAAGAACTCTTTGGAGGATATCAATAAAATTACATTGAGTGTGTTACCAAGATATCGACCCTCAATTTTCTCTCACGAAAATCCCTCCTTTGGGAGTAGATCTCGTTGAGTCCATTGTCTAGTCTATCCTTGTAAGGAAGTATATTGCTTAATTCCATTCATGGATGTCCCTTTGGGGAATTACCATAAAATAATTAAGCTCAACTAATCTTGGAAGCCATAGGTGTTACAAAAACACCTTCTCCCACTCAATTATTTAAGGCATGTGATTAAATCCTATAGAATGATTTACCAAGTTATCTAGATGCCAATTTAGATACCTAAATCATTCAATGCATGTTCATACCAAAAAAGATATATGAGTGGCACTCCTATTCTATATGACATGTTATCATACAATAACAAATATTGTAATATTTAAGCATAAAATAAATAGCAACAATTTTGGCCCATCCTAGAAAAACAAGTAAATTACAATGAATTTGGAATACAAGATCTTCAAGTGGCCCATCAACCATACGCTCATCCTTCGGCCTCCACCCTTGGGATTGCACGGCCCACCACCCCACAAAGGGGCTGCCATGCGCAGCCCATAAGGCTTTGCATGGCTGCCATGCGCAGCCCACCAAGCTTTGGGCTTGCCATGCGCAGCCCAATCTACTCCTAGGGTGCGCACGGTGCTCGTTCTCGGTTCCGGTTGCTTCACGTCTTCAATTCTTCGATGTAGAACGTGTTACAATTTTATTTAAACAAAATAAAAAATACTGCAGAAATTTTTTTTTTTTTTTTTTTAATCACTGCAGTAAAAAAATACTGCACATATATTATTCTCAGCAGAAAAAATACTGCACCTTTTTTTTTTTTTTTTTTTTAATACATTAAAAAACTGCAGCAATAATTAATACAAAGAAAATATATAGCAACTACCAAGAAGGAATTATGGCGATGATAGACCACCCTTCTTGTTACAATTCCGAAAACAAAATTACATAGAAAATCTAGGACCAAAATCGAGCAATAACAATCCACATAAAACATATATAAATCCATACATCACATGTAATTATATATGCGAATACCTAGAGTGCCATCTCTTTCTAAAACATGCATAATCACAATAAAAAGAAATCGATCCACGTATATATACGTTAATTAATTAAAAGGGTTCAACCTAGGCTCTGATACCAATTGTAGGGAAAAATATCGTACCCGCAGCGGAATCGAGACAAAAAAAATAGTGTTTGGGTAGCTTTTAAAAATTTTCCAATTTTATGAACCTTAAACCCTTTTGATTAATCAAACATATATAATAAAGTAATAAAAGATTAATACCTCTTGTAGCGTGATCCGATTGACTTGCGTCGATGGTAATCCGCAAGATCTTCAATCCTAGCACGAACGTGGATCACCTAGGAGCGTGGTCTCCCTTTCTTTGAATTACAAACCTGTGATTGGATTAACAAACTTTTCTTGATTCGTTAGTCCCAAAAACAATCTAAAAGAACCTAAGATTATTCCGGTCACTTTTGAGTTCTCAATCTAATGATCGAAACTCGCGTGAACCTTGATCGATATAGTATTCACAAGCTTATTGATGAATAAGCAACTAGAATACAATCAAAGAATAATCTATGTTCCTTTTGTTTTTTAGTAGAATAATCGATTTCTAACTATGAGTTTAGAAGAAGAAGAAGAAGAAAAATTCTGCACCAAAAACCCTAGTTCTTTAAAAAGTGGTGGCCGAAATCTATATGTGTACATATATGTGGCCGAAATTTCTCTTCTTCCTACTTTAGGGTTGGCCGAATTCTCTTCCTAAAATAATTAGGGTTGCCGCAATTTCCAAACCAAAATTAATTAGTTTGAATTGCACCCTAATTCCTATTTAGAAAAGATTTCCAAAACCTAATCAAACTCATAAATCTTTTATTCCTTATTTGACTAAAATAAAAAGACTTCCTATTGGTGGGCTGCGCATGGCAGCCATGCAAAGCCTTATGGGCTGCGCATGGCAGCCCTTTTGTGGGGTGGTGGGCCGTGCAATCCCAAGGGTGGAGGCCGAAGGATGAGCGTATGGTTGATGGGCCACTCGAAGATCTTGTATTTCCATTTCAATGTAATTTACTTGTTTTTCTAGGATGGGCCAAAATTGTTGCTATTTATTTTATGCTTAAATATTACAATATTTGTTATTGTATGATAACATGTCATATAGAATAGGAGTGCCACTCATATATCTCTTTTGGTATGAACATTCATTGAATGATTTAGGTATCTAAATTGGCATCTAGATAACTTGGTAAATCATTCTATGGGATTTAATCACATGCCTTAAATAATTGAGTGGGAGAAGGTGTTTTTGTAACACCTATGGCTTCCAAGATTAGTTGAGCTTAATTATTTTATGGTAATTCCCCAAAGGGACATCCATGAATGGAATTAAGCAATATACTTCCTTACAAGGATAGACTAGACAATGGACTCAACGAGATCTACTCCCAAAGGAGGGATTTTCGTGAGAGAAAATTGAGGGTCGATATCTTGGTAACCCAATTCCAAACCTTGGTCATATTAACCTTAATAGGATTAAAAGATTGGTAAGTGACGGACCTTTGAGTGACTTAAATGTTGATGATCTACCAACTTGTGAATCTTGTTTGAAAGGTAAAATGACCAAAAGGACGTTCTCTGCCAAAGGTGCCAGAGCCTCTGAATGTTTAGGATTGATACACACTGATGTATGTGGACCTATGAGCATTCAAGCTAGAGGTGGATATGAGTACTTCATCACTTTCACAGATGATTACTCAAGATTTGGCTATGTGTATCTCATGCGACATAAGTCGGATGCTTTTGACATGTTCAAAGCATTTAAAGCTGAAGTGGAAAATCAGCTTGAGAAACACATAAAAATCTTGAGATCTGATCGTGGTGGAGAATATCTATCTGGTGAGTTTCAGCAATATCTTATTGATAATGGGATAGTTTCTCAGTTTTCTGCACCTGGTACACCTCAACAAAATGGGGTAGCAGAAAGGAGAAATAGAACTCTTTTGGATATGGTTAGGTCTATGTTGAGTTATTCAACACTTCCTATTTCTTTCTGGGGATATGCTCTACAAACTGCAATATACATTCTAAACCATGTACCATCTAAGTCTGTTCCTAAAACACCGCATGAGTTGTGGACTGGGCGCAAGCCTAGTTTACGACACTTAAGGATATTTGGATGTCCTGCGCACGTGTTAAAAGGAAAGACAGAAAAGATGGAGTCCCGTTCAGAAACATGTATATTTGTAGGGTATCCGAAAGAAACTAAAGGATATTATTTTTATAGTCCTTCAGATCTTAAAGTATTTGTTTCGACAAATGCTAAATTTCTGGAAAAGGACTATATGAATGATTTTGTGCCTAAAAGTAGAATTGTCCTGAATGAGATGTCAGGAGATGCAATTCCACGAGAGGTTATACAACCTAACCAAATTGTAAGTTCCGATCCAACACAAGGTCAACAACCTACCATTCCTCGTCGTAGTGGGAGGGTTAGAACACAACTCGAAAGATACATCGGTCTGGGAGAATCTGTAGAGAATCTCCCGGACGACGATGATCCCTATACGTACAAGGAAGCTATGGAGGATGTTGATAGTCGCCATTGGCAAAAGGCAATGCAATCCGAGATTGAATCTGTGATCAATAACAAAGTCTGGTCCCTTGTAGACTTGACTAAAGGGATAAAACCCACTGGGTGCAAGTGGGTATACAAGAGGAAAAGAGGTATGGATGGAAAGGTGGAAACCTTTAAAGCTAGATTGGTAGCTAAAGGGTATACACAGAAAGAAGGTATCGATTACGAGGAAACCTTCTCTCCTGTGGCCATGCTTAAATCCATTAGGATACTCTTATCCATTGCAGCATCTTTAGATCTAGAGATTTGGCAAATGGACGTCAAGACAGCTTTCCTTAATGGAAGTCTTGACGAGAGCATCTACATGATGCAACCAGAGGGATTCATTGAAAAGGGCCAAATGGAAAAGGTATGCAAGTTGCAGAAATCCATATATGGATTAAAGCAAGCATCCAGATCCTGGAACATAAGGTTCGATCAAGCTGTCAAAGGTTTTGGATTTATTCAGAATCTTGACGAACCTTGTGTATACAAGAGGATTAAGGGCGACAAGTTGGTTTTCCTGATTCTTTATGTTGATGATATACTACTCATCGGAAACGATGTAGGTGTATTGACATCAGTAAAAGAATGGTTAGCAAAACAATTTGATATGAAGGACTTAGGAGAAGCAAGTTTTATTCTAGGTATCCAAGTTATAAGGGATAGAAAGAATAGAACGATTGCATTATCCCAAGCTTCATACATAGACAAAATCTTGTCTAGGTTTTCCATGCAGGATTCCAAGAAAGGTATGTTACCTTTCAGACATGGAATCAAGCTTTCTAAGGAACAAGTTCCTAAGAATGAGCATGAAGAGCAGTTCATGAGTAGAGTTCCATATGCCTCGGCAGTTGGAAGTCTCATGTATGCAATGCTCTGCACTAGACCAGATATTTGTTTTGCTGTTGGCATAGTTAGGAGGTTTCAATCGAAGCCTGGTCCTGATCACTGGACGGCAGTCAAGCATATTTTCAAGTATCTCAAGAGAACGAGAGATAATATGCTTGTATACTCTGGAGGGGATTTGATTCCCGTTGGGTATACAGATTCTGATTTTCAATCAGATTTTGACTCCAGAAAATCCACATCAGGGGCTGTGTTTACTATTGGAGGAGGAGCAGTTATATGGAGGAGTATCAAGCAATCTTGTATTGCTGATTCCACCATGGAAGCTGAGTATGTTGCTGCATGCGAGGCTGCCAAAGAGGCTGTTTGGCTCCGTCAATTCTTGATTGACTTGGAAGTGGTTCCTAGTGCGAATAAGCAGATCACTATCTACTGTGACAACAGTGGAGCAGTGGCTAATTCGAAAGAACCTAGAAGTCACAAGAGAGGTAAACACATAGAAAGGAAATATCATCTTTTAAGGGAGATTGTTCAAAGAGGTGACGTGACGATTACCAAAATCGCGTCAGCGGAAAATCTAGCAGATCCCTTCACAAAGGCTCTACCTCAGAAGAGTTTCGAAGGGCACCTAGAGAATATGGGCTTGAGAGATATGACACATTTGCTATAGCGCAAGTGGGAGATTGTTAGGATTATGCTCAATAACAAGAGTGTAATAGTGTAATTAACAATCTTATTCATATTAATAAAGTGATTTCTGGTTTAAACAAATCTTATAGCATTTATAGTTTAATAATTGTTAAAGTAAATAATCATAAGGTCTAAAGACTATGAGAAAAGAAGAATTGTTCATACATCTGGATATGTATGTGGTAGACACAATTCTTTAGTTAGTCTTGAATATCGTTCACAACTTAAGTTAAAGGTTGGGCACCTTTATCTTGTTAAAGTTGTAGAATTCTTTTGCTAGCATTTGAGTGAGATCAAATGAGATATGATGAGTCTAAAATCATCGGAGTGTCTTCGAGCAAAAGGATCTAGTGCACTGGGTGCATTGAACAGGATCACAATGAAATACTTTATCTATAACCGTCAGTAGATAAAAGTAATTTCATTATCAGGACAATCGGAGAGTCTATCTTAATCCTGAGATAAATGATGGACTTATGGTTGCAGGTGATATCATTTGAGCTATCAATGAGTACGATTATATCGCATAGTCTATCCTCGATAGTTTGGTGATATTCATTTGTTAAATCGATAGAGGACTTCATTTATAGATATGGACATCGTGGCTCCATTTATTAAATGAGAGTATAATATCATCATATGGATGTTTTGAGGTAATTGGATATTAAATCTCAACGTTGAGTTTTCAATAGTGTCTATTGAAAACATGGCTTCTGGACAAGTCAAAATATCCAAGTTCAAAATGTGGTCATATGAGTAAATATGGTAACTTGGAGAGTTATAGGCGGTCTATGAACTCTTGGCGATTACTGATATTAATCACGAGGATACACTATCTCCAATATGATTGTCTAGGGTATGAATGAGGAAGCATCTTCCTTTTCTGTCTTTATTTAAGAGTTCAATTTTAGCTCTTTAGTGGAATGAGCTAAAATTAATGGATCGGACCTAAGTGAATCATTTGTTGATTGAGATTAGGTTATGTCTATTGGAGCTTAAATTTAGATAGCCCGCCAAGATCCCCAATCCACACGGACTTGCATGGATCACTTGATATATTCTACCGGACCAATTTAGGGTCCATCTAGAATTGCAATTTAATATATTAAGAATATAATTTGCACATTATTTATGTAATGGGCTGCACAATTATATTTATATATTAATGGATGACATGCGGGCTTGTTTCTTTTAGTAAGATTGGGTCTAGTTCACATGTGGGCTTTTTAATTAAAGTCCTATGGATTAAATGAAATAGGAAAAATAATATACGGCCCATTATTAATATGGGGCGGCAAGGTTAAATAATAACCTAAAATATTATTTTGTTTTCATTATTTAATTAAATAAGAATTAATTAATTAATTAATTAATTATTTAATTAAGATACAAATCTTTTCTCATTAGGAAATATGTTTCCTAAAGGTATACTATTGGTAGTAGTATAATTAAATAGAAAGACTTGTTTGACAAGGAAATAAATAATTAGTTTTATTTATTCAAACAGGAAGTCTTTTTATTTTAGTCAAATATGAGAATAAAAAGATTTATGAGTTTGATTAGGTTTGGGAAATCTTTTCTAAATAGGAATTAGGGTGCAATTCAAACTAGGAAACTTGGTTTGGAAATTGCGGCAACCCTAATGCATCAAGGAAGAGAATTCGGCCAACCCTAAAGCTAAAAAGAAAGGAGAAAAATTAGGGCCATATATATATGTACATATAATATTTTCGGCCACCCTAATCCCTAGTGCAGAAAATTATTTTTCTTCTTCTTCTTAACTCATAGATAGAGATTTTATTCTACTAAAAACAAGAGAAAAAGGAACATAGATTATTCTTTGATGGTGTACTACTTGCTTAATCATTGATAAGCTTGTGTATACAACATCGATCAAGGTTCACGCGAGTTTCGATCATTAGATTGAGAACTCAAAAGTGACCGGAATAATCTTAGGTTTCTTTTGATTGTTTTTGTGACTAACGATCAAGAAAGAAAAGTTTGTTTAATCCCATCACAGGTTTGCAATTCAAAGAGAAGGGAGACCACGCTCCTAGGTGATCCACGTTCGTGCTAGGATTGAAGATCTTGCGGATTACCATCGACGCAAGTCAATCGGATCACGCGACAAGAGGTATTAAATTTTTATTACTTTGTTATATATATTTAATTAATCAAAAGGGTTTAAGGTTTTAAAAATTTTTCCTTTTATGAACCTTAACCCTTTTAATTAATTAAGCAATAAATACCAAAAGATATCGTACCTTTGTCGCGTGATCCGATTGACTATGCGTCGATGGTAATCCGCAAGATCTTCCAATCCGATCACGAACGTGAATCACCTAGGAGCGTGGTCTCCCTTCTCTTTGAATTGTATACCTGAGAATGGACAACAAAACTTTTCTGATTCTGTTAGTCACTATAATCTCCAAAAGGTTGCTAAGAATGTTCCGGTCACTTTTGAATTCACAATCGTAAGATTGAAATTCGCATGAACCTAATTCGAAAGTGTGTACAAAATCTCTTGATGTTAAGATCACTAGTACACTATCGAAACAAGAACAATTCTTCTCTCACAAACCTCTAGGCCGAATCACTCACTAGTCTTAGAGTTGGATCTAATTTTTCTCTAGCAAAAGAAAAAGCTCTCAATTGCAAAAACTAGGGTTTCAGAAAATATATTAAGAATATATATATTTGTCTATTAGCCGGCCATCAATTGCCAAACAAAAATATTGTAACCGACCATATATAAAGTTAATAAAAATATATATATATACGCCTAAAATATTGTTATATATAACTTGTTTCAATCAAAACACTGCATGTATATATATACTTCATATATCTCTGCATGCATTCATGCATTATATATTAATATATATTCATTACGCATGCGTATATACTATATATATATATATCTTATACATCTCAATATGCATTCGGTACACATGCATATATACTATATATATTTCCGCATGCATACATGTATATATATTTCCACATGCATTCATATTTGTTTACAAACCCTAATCCAACTCTTTAGTGTGTTTGTGACTATATAAAAGACTTCCTAATTTGACTAGATAAATAATATTCCTTATTTATCTACTTATCAAATATAGTCTTTTATTTTAAATATACTACTACCAATAGTATACTTCTAGGAAACATATTTCCTAATCAGAAAAAGATTTGATTTTTAATTAAATAATTAATTAATATATTAATTAATTTCCATTTAATTAAATAATAAAATAAAACAATATAATGGGCTAAAAATTTAGCCATTGCCGCCCATGACTAGAACTTGGGCCTACATATTGTTTTCTTATTTTATTTAATCCATTTGGACTTTAATAAAAAGCCCACATGTGAACTAGACCCATTCTTACTAAAAGAAACAAGCCCACATGCCTTTCATTAATATATTAATATAATTAAACAGCCCATTAAATAAATAATGTGCAAATTATATTCTTAATATATTAAATACAATTCTAAATGGACCCATAAATTGATCCGGTAGAATATATCAAGTGATCCATGCAAGTCCGTGTGGATTGGGGATCTTGGCGGGCTATCTAAATTTAAGCTTCAATAGACATAACCTAATCACAATCAACAAATGATTCACTTAGGTCCGATCCATTAATTTTAACTCATTCCACTAAAGAGCTAAAATTGAACTCTTAAATAAAGACAGAAAAGGAAGATGTTCCTCATTCATACCCTAGACAATCATGTTGGAGATAGTGTATCCTCGTGATTAATATCAGTAATCGCCAAGAGTTCATAGACCGCCTATAACTCTCCAAGTTACCATATTTACTCATATGACCACGTTTTGAACTTGGATATTTTGACTTGTCCAGAAGCCATGTTTTCAATAGACACTATCGAAAACTCAACGTTGAGATTTAATATCCAATTACCTCAAAACATCCATATGATGATATTATACTCTCATTTAATAAATGGAGCCACGATGTCCATATCTATAAATGAAGTCCTCTATCGATTAACAAATGAATATCACCAAACTATCGAGGATAGACTATGCGATATAATCGTACTCATTGATAGCTCAAATGATATCACCTGCAACCATAAGTCCATCATTTATCTCAGGATTAAGATAGACTCTCCGATTGTCCTGATAATGAAATTACTTTTATCTACTGACGGTTATAGATAAAGTATTTCATTGTGATCCTGTTCAATGCACCCAGTGCACTAGATCCTTTTGCTCGAAGACACTCCGATGATTTTAGACTCATCATATCTCATTTGATCCCACTGAAATGCTAGCAAAAGAATTCTACAACTTTAACAAGATAAAGGTGCCCAACCTTTAACTTAAGTTGTGAACGATATTCAAGACTAACTAAAGAATTGTGTCTACCACATACATATCCAGATGTATGAACAATTCTTCTTTTCTCATAGTCTTTAGACCTTATGATTATTTACTTTAACAATTATTAAACTATAAATGCTATAAGATTTGTTTAAAACAGAAATCACTTTATTAATATGAAAAAGATTGTTAATTACACTATTACACTCTTGCTATTGAGCATAATCCTAACAATCTCCCACTTGCGCTATAGCAAATGTGTCATATCTCTCAAGCCCATGTTCTCTAGGTGCCCATCTAAACTCTTCTAAGGTAGAGCCTTTGTGAAGGGATCTGCTAGATTTTCTGCTGACGCGATTTTGGTAATCGTCACGTCACCTCTTTGAACAATCTCCCTTAAAAGATGATATTTCCTTTCAATGTGTTTACCTCTCTTTTGACTTCTTGATTCTTTCGAATTAGCCACTGCTCCACTGTTGTCAGAGTAGATAGTTGAAACAAATTATGGTGTGTTCAATATTAATCTAGAGGGGGGGTGAATAGATTTTACCCAATTTTACCAAATTTTCGTTAATGGTCAAGATTACGAAAATACCCTCCACTAGTCAAAATGCAATAGCAAGTGTAATATGGTGCGGAAATTAAAAGACACTTGATATTTACGTGGAAACCCTCACGGGAAAAACCACGGGCTATGTAAGTGAGCCACACTTGAACCTCGAATCCACTAAATGTGTAAAACGATTACAACCTAATCCCGGAAGTAATCACACACCTACCTAATCCCGGTATAAGTGAACCTAGTCCCAATGCTTGTGATTTATGCAACCTAATCCCGGAAGCAACACAAGACTTAGTTCTCAATGAAGAGAAAACAACCTAAGTGAATATATGAAATACTCAAAATGCAACAAGAGCAAGGCAACTCTATATGCTTACCTAGAATGATGATATATCAATGAAATCAATCTTAGATATCAAAAGCTAAATGACATATCATAAAGCTTAGCTAGATGTTATCAATCACAAAACAATCCTAGCTATCAAACAATGTCAACATGTCCAAACATGTGAACTCAATTAGTTGTAGAGAATTTCTAACAACATAATTGTCAATTAAATCCACAAGAACATTCAATTAAGCTTGACTAGATAAATAAACATTAATCTATCAACCTAATCATCAACCAATTGTACAAGAATGTTCTAGGGTTAGCTATTTAGGGAAAATCATCCTAATCATGTAAGCTACCACAAACAAAACCCAATCATGTCATAACTTCACTAAATATGCAATAAAAGTGAAGATTTGCTAAACTAAGCAATAAAAGACATGTCTTGACTAAGATAGAACAATAAATGAAGATGTGGTGTTTGTTCTACTTACCAAGTCATAAATGAAGAAGACCCATGGAAGATTGATGCATGAAACATGTTAGATGCACATGGGTTTTGGGTTTGGAGAGTTAAAGAAGCAAGATTGAAGCTTTCTCTCTCTAGGGTTTGAGTTTCTCACTCTAAGGTCTGATTTTGAGCTCTTGAAAACGAGCAAGGAAGAAGATGATACTTATATAGGACCCCTAGATGAAATGACGTCGTTTTGAAAAATTTGCAACAGATCGCCCGATTCTGCGCCCTTGTTCTGCGCCCTTGGCCGCAGAACAAGGGCGCAAAAATGCACCTGATGGTTTTGCGGCCCCTAAACGCAAAAACCAAGGGCGCAGAAAAGAGGACAGAGAGTATGAATTCTGATCCTTGTTCTGCGCCCTTATTTCTGCGGCCTTGACCGCAGAACAGGGCGCAAAACCGCACCTGATGGAGTTTCCTAAAAAGAAAAATATGATGTGTAATTCCAAGCAAGATGCACCCATATGGACAAGAATGAAGAGAGATTAAATGAGCAATTCATGCATACACACAATAAAGACACAACACATTCAAGAATAAGAATTATGCAAGTGTTGTGTGTGTGTGCATCTATTTCTCTTCATTACAAGAAACACTAAGAATTATACCTTTGGAGTGCTTCTTCCCTTGAGGTCTTGAAAAGGGCCTCTTGAACATGATCTTCAATCACCTAACTACCCTTACAATTCAAACCCCCAATATGTGGTTTGTCTACGAAATAAGCCAATCAACAATGGGAATCCTTACAATAGTGATCTGCTTATTCGCACTAGGAACCACTTTCAAGTCAATCAAGAATTGGCGGAGCCAAACAGCCTCTTTGGCAGCCTCGCATGCAGCAACATACTCAGCTTCTATGGTGGAATCAGCAATACAAGATTGCTTGATACTCCTCCATATAACTGCTCCTCCTCCAATAGTAAACACAGCCCCTGATGTGGATTTTCTGGAGTCAAAATCTGATTGAAAATCAGAATCTGTATACCCAACGGGAATTAAATCCCCTCCAGAGTATACAAGCATATTATCTCTCGTTCTCTTAAGATACTTGAAAATATGCTTGACTGTCGTCCAGTGATCAGGACCAGGTTTCGATTGAAACCTGCTAACTATGCCAACAGCAAAACAAATATCTGGTCTAGTGCAGAGCATTGCATACATGAGACTTCCAACTGCCGAGGCATATGGAACTCTACTCATGAACTGCTCTTCATCCTCATTCTTAGGAACTTGTTCCTTAGAAAGCTTGATTCCATGTCTGAAAGGTAACATACCTTTCTTGGAATCCTGCATGGAAAACCTAGATAAGATTTTGTCTATGTATGAAGCTTGGGATAATGCAATCGTTCTATTCTATCTATCCCTTATAACTTGGATACCTAGAATAAAACTTGCTTCTCCTAAGTCCTTCATATCAAATTGTTTTGCTAACCATTCTTTTACTGATGTCAATACACCTACATCGTTTCCGATGAGTAGTATATCATCAACATAAAGAATCAGGAAAACCAACTTGTCGCCCTTAATCCTTTTGTATACATAAGGTTCGTCAAGATTCTGAATAAATCCAAAACCTTTGACAGCTTGATCGAACCTTATGTTCCAGGATCTGGATGCTTGCTTTAATCCATATATGGATTTCTGCAACTTGCATACCTTTTCCATTTGGCCCTTTTCAATGAATCCCTCTGGTTGCATCATGTAGATGCTTTCGTCAAGACTTCCATTAAGGAAAGCTGTCTTGACGTCCATTTGCCAAATCTCTAGATCTAAAGATGCTGCAATGGATAAGAGTATCCTAATGGATTTAAGCATGGCCACAGGAGAGAAGGTTTCCACGTAATCGATACCTTCTTTCTGTGTATACCCTTTAGCTACCAATCTAGCTTTAAAGGTTTCCACCTTTCCATCCATACCTCTTTTCCTCTTGTATACCCACTTACACCCAATCGGTTTTATCCCTTTAGGCAAGTCTACAAGGGACCAGACTTTGTTATTGAACATAGATTCAATCTCGGATTGCATTGCCTTTTGCCAATGGCGACTATCAACATCCTCCATAGCTTCCTTGTACGTATAGGGATCATCGTCGTCCGGGAGATTCTCTACAGATTCTCCCAGACCGATGTATCTTTCGGGTTGTGTTCTAACCCTCCCACTACGACGAGGAATGGTAGGTTGTTGACCTTGTGTTGGATCGGAACTTACAATTGGGTTAGGTTGTGTAACCTCTCGTGGAATTGTATCTCCTGACATCTCATTCAGGACAATTCTACTTATAGGCACAAAATAATTCATATAGTCCTTTTCCAGAAATTTAGCATTTGTCGAAACAAATACTTTGAGATCTGAAGGTCTATAAAAATAATATCCTTTAGTTTCTTTCGGATACCCTACAAATATACATGTTTCTGAACGGGACTCCATCTTTTCTGTCTTTCCTTTTAACACGTGCGCAGGACATCCAAATATCCTTAAGTGTTGTAAACTAGGCTTGCGCCCAGTCCACAACTCATGCGGTGTTTTAGGAACAGACTTAGATGGTACATGGTTTAGAATGTATATTGCAGTTTGTAAAGCATATCCCCAGAAAGAAATAGGAAGTGTTGAATAACTCAACATAGACCTAACCATATCCAAAAGAGTTCTATTTCTCCTTTCTGCTACCCCATTTTGTTGAGGTGTACCAGGTGCAGAACACTGAGAAACTATCCCATTATCAATAAGATATTGCTGAAACTCACCAGATAGATATTCTCCACCACGATCAGATCTCAAGATTTTTATGTGTTTTTCAAGCTGATTTTCCACTTCAGCTTTAAATGCTTTGAACATGTCAAAAGCATCCGACTTATGTCGCATGAGATACACATAGCCAAATCTTGAGTAATCATCTGTGAAAGTGATGAAGTACTCATATCCACCTCTAGCTTGAATGCTCATAGGTCCACATACATCAGTGTGTATCAATCCTAAACATTCAGTGGCTCAGGCACCTTTGGCAGAGAACGTCCTTTTGGTCATTTTACCTTCCAAACAAGATTCACAAGTTGGTAGATCATCAACCTTTAAGTCACTCAAAGGTCCGTCACTTACCAATCTTTTAATCCTATTAAGGTTAATATAACCTAAGCGTAAATGCCAAAGGTAGGTTTCATCTTTTGATAATTTTACTCTTTTATGATTAGGTTCCGTTATTTCTGTGTCTAACGAGTGAGAGATATTTCTATGCAAAAAGTATAGACCGTTTTCCAATGTACCTTGGCAAATAATTTTGTCATTCTTACTAATAATAAAAACTTTATTAAAAGTAACCGAATATCCAAATTTATTCAAACAAGAAACTGAAATTAAATTCCTCTTGAATTGAGGTACATAATAAACGTCTATCAAATCTAAATGCCTTCTAGAATCCAAATAAACTCTAATATCTCCCACTGCACGTGCAGACACTAACGTTCCGTTGCCCAAGCGTAAATTGATTTCATTCTTACTAAGCCTTCTCCTTTCTTGAAACCCCCATAAGGAATAACAAACATGATTATTGGCTCCAGAGTCTACGATCCAAGAATCTGTAGAATCTGCCAGAAAAACATGTTTCAAGATAATTCGCATTACCTTGTTCCTTCTTATTCTGAGACTTTGGGCAATTACTTTTCCAATGTCTCTTTTCACCACAAAAGAAGCACTTCCTTTTGATCTTGGTTACTTTCTTAGTCTCTTTCTTGGTAGGCCCAAGTTGCTTTTTCTTCTATTATTCCTTGACCTTCTGACGGGTCTTAATAGTAGCAACTTTACCAACCATATGAATCTCTTCTAGAGACATCATCATATCAGCAGCAGACCCTATTCCTTCATGCTGCTGTTGCAACACGTCGGAGATGGTAGCCCTTTGGCCATCTCATTAGAGGTCTTCCACTGCTCATACTCGTCTCATTGCATTCATTAGTAAGAGCAGGTGGTTTAGGAGTAGTTAGAACAAAATTTATATTTTTTTTTTCAGCTTACAGCAACAACCCAATTTTCCTTTTCCATGTGACATAATTATTACCGGTTAAACTTTTATCTTTCAGGATGTTCATAAGTGATGGGGTCATGATTTCTTAATTAAACAAAAATTAATATAAGTAAATAATTATTATAAAGCACTTTTAAATATTTATCTTGAATTAAATGAATAACTCAATCATAAAAATTCAACGGTGATCCAACACCCATAAATGTTACGCCTCCTTTGGGAGTTCGCACCATTTACTAGTTAGACTAGGTCCCACCTAATTGTTAACATAACAACCAGCGTTTTCAATTTTAGCCTTGCAATTTTACTGACAAGAACTCTTTGGAGGATATCAATAAAATTACATTGAGTGTGTTACCAAGATATCGACCCTCAATTTTCTCTCACGAAAATCCCTCCTTTGGGAGTAGATCTCGTTGAGTCCATTGTCTAGTCTATCCTTGTAAGGAAATATATTGCTTAATTCCATTCATGGATGTCCCTTTGGGGAATTACCATAAAATAATTAAGCTCAACTAATCTTGGAAGCCATAGGTGTTACAAAAACACCTTCTCCCACTCAATTATTTAAGGCATGTGATTAAATTCCATAGAATGATTTACCAAGTTATCTAGATGCCAATTTAGATACCTAAATCATTCAATGCATGTTCATACCAAAAGAGATATATGAGTGGCACTCCTATTCTATATGACATGTTATCATACAATAACAAATATTGTAATATTTAAGCATAAAATAAATAGCAACAATTTTGGCCCATCCTAGAAAAACAAGTAAATTACAATGAATTTGGAATACAAGATCTTCAAGTGGCCCATCAACCATACGCTCATCCTTCGGCTTCCACCCTTGGGATTGCACGGCCCACCACCCCACAAAGGGGCTGCCATGCGCAGCCCATAAGGCTTTGCATGGCTGCCATGCGCAGCCCACCAAGCTTTGGGCTTGCCATGCGCAGCCCAATCCACTCCTAGGGTGCGCACGGTGCTCGTTCTCGGTTCCGGTTGCTTCACGTCTTCAATTCTTCGATGTAGAACGTGTTACAATTTAATTTAAACAAAAAAAAATAACTGCAAAAAATATATATATATTTTTTTTAATCACAGCAGTAAAAATACTGCACTAAAATACTGCAGAGTGTACAGCCCCTGATGTGGATTTTCTGGAGTCAGAATCTGATTGAAAATCAGAATCTGTATACCCAACGGGAATCAAATCCCCTCCAGAGTGTACAGGCATATTATCTCTTGTTCTCTTGAGATACTTGAAAATATGCTTGACTGCCATCCAGTGATCAGGACCAGGCTTCGATTGAAACCTGCTAACTATGCCAATAGCAAAACAAATATCTGGTCTAGTGCAGAGCATTGCATACATGAAACTTCCAACTGCCGAGGCATATGGAACTCTACTCATGAACTGCTCTTCATGCTCATTCTTAGGAACTTGTTCCTTAGAAAGCTTGATTCCATGTCTGAAAGGTAACATACCTTTCTTGGAATCCTGCATGGAAAACCTAGACAAGATTTTGTCTATGTATGAAGCTTGGGATAATGCAATCGTTCTATTCTTTATTGTAGGGAAAAATAACGTACCCGCAGCGGAAGCGAACAAAAAATAGTGTTTGGGTAGCTTTTAAAATTTTTCCAATTATGAACCTTAAACCCTTTTGATTAATCAAACATATATATATAAGAAAGTAATAAAATATATTAATACCTCTTGTAGCGTGATCCGATTGACTTGCGTCATTGGTAATCCGCAAGATCTTCAATCCTAGCACGAACGTGGATCACCTAGGAGCGTGGTCTCCCTTTCTTTGAATTGCAAACCTGTGATTGGATTCAACAAACTTTTCTTGATCCGTTAGTCCCAAAAACAATCTAAAAGAACCTAAGATTATTCCGGTCACTTTTGAGTTCTCAATCTAATGATCGAAACTCGCGTGAACCTTAATCGATATAGTATTCACAAGCTCATAGATGAATAAGCAACTAGAATACAATCAAAGAATAATCTATGTTCTTTTTGTTCTTAGTAGAATAATAGATTTCTAGCTATGAGTTTAGAAGAAGAAGAAGAAGAAAAATTCTGCACATTAGCACTAGGGGGTGGCCGAAATCTATATGTGGTCTTATATAGGTGGCCGAATTTTTCTCTTCCTTTTTGCCCTAGGGTGGCCGAAATCTCTACCAAATCAAATTAGGGTTGCCGCAACTTCACTCCTAAAATATTGGAGATTTAGTTGCACCCTAATTCCTATTTAGTTTAAGATTTCCAAACCCTAATCCAACTCAATAATCTTTTATTCCTTATTGGACTAAAATAAAAAGACTTCCTATTTGATTAAATAAATAAAATTAATTATTTATTTTCCTTGTCAAACAAGTCTTTCTATTTAATTATACTACTACCAATAGTATACAAATAGGAATCATATTTCCTATTTAGAAAAGATTTGTTACTTTAATTAAACAATTAATTAATAAATTAATTAATTCTTATTTAATTAAATAATGAAACAAAATAATATTAAATGCCATTATAGCATGTTGCCGCCCCATATGTGTATTGGGCCAAATATTATTTTTCTTATTTCATTAAATCCATAGGACTTTAAATAAAAAGCCCACATGTGAACTAGACCCATTCTTACTAAAAGAAACAAGCCCACATGTTATCCATTAATATATAAATATAATTGTGCAGCCCATTACATAAATAATGTGCAAATTATATTCTTAATATATTAAATTGCAATTCTAGATGGACCCTAAATTGGTCCGGTAGAATATTTCAAGTGATCCATGCAAGTCCGTGTGGATTGGGGATCTTGGCGGGCTATCTAAATTTAAGCTCCAATAGACATAACCTAATCACAATCAACAAATGATTCACTTAGGTCCGATCCATTAATTTTAGCTCATTCCACTAAAGAGCTAAAATTGAACTCTTAAATAAAGACAGAAAAGGAAGATGCTTCCTCATTCATACCCTAGACAATCATATTGGAGATAGTGTATCCTCGTGATTAATATCAGTAATCGCCAAGAGTTCATAGACCGCCTATAACTCTCCAAGTTACCATATTTACTCATATGACCACATTTTGAACTTGGATATTTTGACTTGTCCAGAAGCCATGTTTTCAATAGACACTATTGAAAACTCAACGTTGAGATTTAATATCCAATTACCTCAAAACATCCATATGATGATATTATACTCTCATTTAACAAATGGAGCCACGATGTCCATATCTATAAATGAAGTCCTCTATCGATTAACAAATGAATATCACCAAACTATCGAGGATAGACTATGCGATATAATCGTACTCATTGATAGCTCAAATGATATCACCTGCAACCATAAGTCCATCATTTATCTCAGGATTAAGATAGACTCTCCGATTGTCCTGATAATGAAATTACTTTTATCTACTAACGGTTATAGATAAAGTATTTCATTGTGATCCTGTTCAATGCACCCAATGCACTAGATCCTTTTGCTTGAAGACACTCCGATGATTTTAGACTCATCATATCTCATTTGATCCTACTCAAATGCTAGCAAAAGAATTATACAACTTTAACAAGATAAAGGTGCCCAACCTTTAACTTAAGTTGTGAACGATATTCAAGACTAACTAAAGAATTGTGTCTACCACATACATATCCAGATGTATGAACAATTCTTCTTTTCTCATAGTCTTTAGACCTTATGATTATTTACTTTAACAATTATTAAACTATAAATGCTATAAGATTTGTTTAAACCAGAAATCACTTTATTAATATGAATAAGATTGTTAATTACACTATTACACTCTTGCTATTGAGCATAATCCTAACAATCTCCCACTTGCGCTATAGCAAATGTGTCATATCTCTCAAGCCCATATTCTCTAGGTGCCCATCGAAACTCTTCTGAGGTAGAGCCTTTGTGAAGGGATCTGCTAGATTTTCCGCTGACGCGATTTTGGTAATCGTCACGTCACCTCTTTGAACAATCTCCCTTAAAAGATGATATTTCCTTTCTATGTGTTTACCTCTCTTGTGACTTCTAGGTTCTTTCGAATTAGCCACTGCTCCACTGTTGTCACAGTAGATAGTGATCTGCTTATTCGCACTAGGAACCACTTCCAAGTCAATCAAGAATTGACGGAGCCAAACAGCCTATTTAGCAGCCTCGCATGCAGCAACATACTCAGCTTCCATGGTGGAATCAGCAATACAAGATTGCTTGATACTCCTCCATATAACTGCTCCTCCTCCAATAGTAAACACAGCCCCTGATGTGGATTTTCTGGAGTCAGAATCTGATTGAAAATCAGAATCTGATTGAAAATCAGAATTTGATTGAAAATCAGAATCTGTATACCCAACGGGAATCAAATCCCCTCCAGAGTATACAAGCATATTATCTCTCGTTCTTTTGAGATATTTGAAAATATGCTTGACTGCCGTCTAGTGATTAGGACCAGGCTTCGATTGAAACCTGCTAACTATGCCAACAGCAAAACAAATATCTGGTCTAGTGCAGAGCATTGCATACATGAGACTTCCAACTGCCGAGGCATATGGAACTCTACTCATGAACTGCTCTTCATGCTCATTCTTAGGAACTTGTTCCTTAGAAAGCTTGATTCCATGTCTGAAAAGTAACATACCTTTCTTGGAATCCTGCATGGAAAACCCAGACAAGATTTTGTCTATGTATGAAGCTTGGGATAATGCAATCGTTCTATTCTTTCTATCCCTTATAACTTGGATACCTAGAATAAAACTTGCTTCTCCTAAGTCCTTCATATCAAATTGTTTTGCTAACCATTCTTTTACTGATGTCAATACACCTACATCGTTTCCGATGAGTAGTATATCATCAACATAAAGAATCAGGAAAACCAACTTGTCGCCCTTAATCCTCTTGTATACACAAGGTTCGTCAAGATTCTGAATAAATCCAAAACCTTTGACAGCTTGATCGAACCTTATGTTCCAGGATCTGGATGCTTGCTTTAATCCATATATGGATTTCTGCAACTTGCATACCTTTTCCATTTGGCCCTTTTCAATGAATCCCTCTGGTTGCATCATGTAGATGCTTTCGTCAAGACTTCCATTAAGGAAAGCTGTCTTGACATCCATTTGCCAAATCTTTAGATCTAAAGATGCTGCAATGGATAAGAGTATCCTAATGGATTTAAGCATGGCCACAGGAGAGAAGGTTTCCTCGTAATCGATACCTTCTTTCTGTGTATACCCTTTAGCTACCAATCTAGCTTTAAAGGTTTCCACCTTTCCATCCATACCTCTTTTCCTCTTGTATACCCACTTGCACCCAATGGGTTTTATCCCTTTAGGCAAGTCTACAAGGGACCAGACTTTGTTATTGACCATAGATTCAATCTCAGATTGCATTGCCTTTTGCCTATGGCGACTATCAACATCCTCTATAGCTTCCTTGTACGTATAGGGATCATCGTCGTCCGGGAGATTCTCTACAGATTCTCCCAGACCGATGTATCTTTCGGGTTGTGTTCTAACCCTCCCACTACGACGAGGAATGGTAGGTTGTTGACCTTGTGTTGGATCGGAACTTACAATTGGGTTAGGTTGTGTAACCTCTCGTGGAATTGTATCTCCTGACATCTCATTCAGGACAATTCTACTTTTAGGCACAAAATCATTCATATAGTCCTTATCCAGAAATTTAGCATTTGTCGAAACAAATACTTTAAGATCTGAAGGACTATAAAAATAATATCCTTTAGTTTCTTTCGGATACCCTACAAATATACATGTTTCTGAACGGGACTCCATCTTTTCTGTCTTTCCTTTTAACACGTGCGCAGGACATCCAAATATCCTTAAGTGTTGTAAACTAGGCTTGCGCCCAGTCCACAACTCATGCGGTGTTTTAGAAACAGACTTAGATGGTACACGGTTTAGAATGTATATTGCAGTTTGTAAAGCATATCCCCAGAAAGAAATAGGAATTGTTGAATAACTCAACATAGACCTAACCATATCCAAAAGAGTTATATTTCTCCTTTCTGCTACCCCATTTTGTTGAGGTGTACCAGGTGCAGAAAACTGAGAAACTATCCCATTATCGATAAGATATTGCTGAAACTCACCAGATAGATATTCTCCACCACGATCAGATCTCAAGATTTTTATGTGTTTCTCAAGCTGATTTTCCACTTCAGCTTTAAATGCTTTGAATATGTCAAAAGCATCCGACGTATGTCGCATGAGATACACATATCCAAATCTTGAGTGATCATCTGTGAAAGTGATGAAGTACTCATATCCACCTCTAGCTTGAATGCTCATAGGTCCACATACATCAGTGTGTATCAATCCTAAACATTCAGTGGCTCTGGAACCTTTGGCAGAGAACGTCCTTTTGGTCATTTTACCTTCCAAACAAGATTCACAAGTTGGTAGATCATCAACCTTTAAGTCACTCAAAGGTCCGTCACTTACCAATCTTTTAATCCTATTAAGGTTAATATGACCTAAGCGTAAATGCCAAAGGTAGGTTTCATCTTTTGATAATTTAACTCTTTTATGATCAGGTTCCGTTATTTCTGTGTCTAACGAGTGAGAGATATTTCTATGCAAGAAGTATAGACCGTTTTCCAATGTACCTTTGCAAATAACTTTGTCATTCTTACTAATAATAAAAACTTTATTAAAAGTAACCGAATATCCAAATTTATTCAAACAAGAAACTGAAATTAAATTCCTCTTGAATTGAGGTACATAATAAACGTCTATTAAATCTAAATGCCTTCTAGAATCCAAATAAACTCTAATATCTCCCACTGCACTTGCAGACACTAACGATCCGTTGCCCAAGCGCAAATTGATTTCATTCTTACTCAACCTTCTCCTTTCTTGAAACCCCCATAAGGAATAACAAACATGATTAGTGGCTCCAGAGTCTACGATCCAAGAATCTGTAGAATCTACCAGAAAAACATGTTTCAAGATAATTCACATTACCTTGTTCCTTCTTATTCTGAGACTTTGGGCAATTACTTTTCCAATGTCTCTTTTCACCACAAAAGAAGCACTTCCTTTTGATCTTGGTTACTTTCTTAGTCTCTTTCTTGGTAGGCCCAAGTTGCTTTTTCTTCTATTATTCCTTGACCTTCTGACGGGTCTTAATAGTAGCAACTTTACCAACCATATGAATCTTTTCTAGAGACATCATCATATCAGCAGCAGACCCTATTCTTTCATGCTGTTGTTGCAACACGTCGGAGATTGTAGCCATTTGGCCATCTCATTAGAGGTCTTCCACTGCTCATACTCGTCTCATTGCATTAGATTCATTAGTAAGAGCATGTGGTTTAGGAGTAGTTAGAACAAAATTTATATTTTTTCAGCTTGCAGCAACAACCCAATTTTCCTTTTCCATGTGACATAATTATTACCGGTTAAAGTTTTATCTTTCAGGATGTTCATAAGTGATGGGGTCATGATTTCTTAATTAAACAAAAATTAATATAAGTAAATAATCATTATAAAGCACTTTTAAATATTTATCTTGAATTAAATGAATAACTCAATCATAAAAATTCAACGGTGATCTAACACCCATAAATGTTACGCCTCCTTTGGGAGTTCGCACCATTTACTAGTTAGACTAGGTCCCACCTAATTGTTAACATAACTGTTGGGGAAAGTGCCCTAAGAACAAGTGTTGTTAATCTTTTGCTGAATTAATAATTAGAATGACATTCTATCATATAATATTGGTCGTTAACTATATGGTTCCTTTGGATTTTATGTTTTATCGCTTCTTCATTTTTTAGATAAAAATTTGTAAACCCAAGGGGTATAGGATTTTTGTAAATTGTGATATTGAAGAGGATGGCGTTATCAACAAATCGATGAGATTGGATCGGATGCTGAAGAAAGATTACAACAAGACCATTTTTGTAATTTGATTTATTTATGGGTTGTAATTTAAATATCCAAAGGAACTCGGCCAAAATTCATTTAGTTTTTATTTTGCTTTTTCATATTATATTTTATGCGATAATTATATAATATGTTCATGCATATAATATGTCATCTTAGTTAGTAAGTGCCTACTGGAATCGTTATAACATGACATGCATACATATTCTATTCTAAAACTGTTTTAGATTAGAAAATGTTTTATAATTTGTTATAATTATTATTATTACATAATATTGGATATTTTGTAATTAAAATACGGCAATTCAAAATATTGAGTGGGAGAGGGTAATATGACAATATTACCCATAGTCTCTACCATTAGTACAACATCGTGAGATTTAAATGGCGCCTCGAGACACTTTGATTTCGTCCTCCCTACGGAGGGTGTCCATTTGAGTCACAGCAAGGTTGTCTTCCATGTGATAGGATTTTTAGATGTATTTTAAAATTGACCTACCCTACGGCGGCAATTTTTGAGTTAAGTCTGAAAAATCTGAAATGGTAGGTTACACTCAAAAGATGTAATTAAGCTTGTTAATTACAATCTTGATCAAAGTAAACGGTGATTAATGAAAGTTGAAAATATGAGATATTTTGATTTAACTTTTATTGATTGAGAAAGTCTCAATTCAATTGTCAAATGCATGACCTATCCTACGACGGCACGTTATTTGTGAAAATTGAATTATCGTGGTAAATGAGTAAATAATTTTTCTGTATTTTTACATGCGCCATGCATCATATTTACATTACCGAAGTTTATATATGTGATATATATGTACTGTGCACACATATTAAATATGAATGATTGTTATTTAATTTCAGCAAACCAAACATGACCAATCCAATAATCAAGATACTAGCTGCTGAAACTTTGACCGGTGAAAATTTTGTCAAATGGAAAAGTAACATGAACATCGTACTTGTATGTGAAAACTTCAAGTTTGTCCTAACAGAGGAATGTCCTCCACGCCCTCATGCCAAGTCATCAACAAATGTTGCTGAGGCATATGATCGTTGGAAAAATGCCAACAACAAAGCCCGCTGCTACCTGTTAGCAGGCATGTCTGACGTGCTTAGATGTAAGCATGAAACGGTTGAAACCGCAAAAGGGATTATGGACTCCCTACAGGCAATGTTTGGGCGCCCTTCTGAACAGTCTCGTCACGAGGCTGTAAAGGCGCTTATGAACGCCATAATGAAAAATGGTACTTCAGTCCGCGAGCATACGCTCAAAATGATTGAACACATTAATGAGGCGGAAATACATGGTGCCAATATCGACGAAGCCACACAGGTGGGGATGATTTTAGAAACACTATCCCCTAACTTCCTTCAATTTAAAAGTAACTATTTCATGAATAAATTGAAGTACAACATGACTCAGTTGCTTAACGAGCTTCAAACCTTCGAATCCATTTTGAATGAAAAAGGAGGTGAGGCAAATGTTGCCGAAGCTACAACTTCCTCTTCTGGAATGTCCAACAAGAGGAAGAATAAGAATAAAGGAAGTGGCAAGTTGAAAAACAAAAAAGGGCAATTTCAAGGCTAAGAAAATCAACAACAACAAAGCAAAGAGCTCTGACAAAAAGGCCAAAGGAAAATGTTTCCACTGTGGCATAGATGGTCACTGGAAGAGGAACTGTAAAAAGTACCTCGAAGAGCTTAAGATCAAAAAGAAAGGTAAATCAGATTTACTTGTTCTAGAATCTTGTTTAGTTGAAAATGATATGTCTTCCTGGATAGTTGATTCAGGTGCGACTAACCATGTTTGTTGTTCTATGCAGATGTTTGATTCTGTAACAGAACTAGCCGATGGGGACTACACGATGAGAGTGGGTAATGGGGCTATGGTGTCAGCTAAAGCAGTGGGAGAAGTGAGACTTCTCTTTAATAATAAATTTCTTGTTTTGAACAATGTTTATTATATTCCCGGTTTTAGAAGAAATTTGATTTCTGTTTCAAGACTGTATGAACAATTATTTAAGGTTTCTTTTAATGATAAAGTTGTTATTATTTCTAGAAAGGGTTTAAATATTTGTTCTGGAATTTTGGACAACGGTCTCTATTGTTTAAGACCAACCTTTAACACACTGCTTAACACTGAAATGTTCAAAGTCGAACAACCAAAGTCTAAAAAGCAAAAGATTTCTCCTGATGATAACACATACCTATGGCATCTTAGACTAGGTCATATAAACCTAAATAGGATTGAAAGATTGGTAAAGGAAGGTCCTTTACGAGAGCTAAAAGTTGGCACTCTTCCAGTCTGTGAATCCTGTCTGGAAGGTAAAATGACTAAACGATCTTTTTCGGGAAAAGGTCAAAGAGCCAAAGAACCTCTTGAATTGATACATTCTGATGTGTGCGGTTCGATTAATGTACAAGCAAGAGGAGGATATGAATATTTCGTCACTTTCATTGACGATTATTCTAGGTATGGTTATATTTATTTAATGCAAAGGAAATCTGAAACTTTTGGAAAGTTTAAAGAATTCCAAGCCGAGGCTGAAAAGCAATTAAATAAATCGATTAAAACTCTTCGATCAGATCGAGGAGGTGAATACCTTGATAATGAATTCTTGGATCATTTAATCGAACATGGGATTTTATCCCAATTGACTGCACCTGGGACACCACAGCAAAACGGTGTCGCAGAAAGGAGAAATAGAACATTGCTTGATATGGTGAGATCCATGTTAAGTTACTCATCATTACACATGTCGTTCTGGGGATATGCACTACAGACTTCTGTATACATACTTAATTTAGTTCCATCTAAGTCTATACCTAAGACACCCTTAGAGTTGTGGAATGGTAGCAAAGTTAGTTTGCGACACATTCGCATATGGGGGTGTCCTGCACACGTACTTAAAGGTAGGACTGGGAAGTTGGAACCTCGATCTGAAGTATGCATATTTGTAGGATATCCAAAAGGAACGAGAGGAGGTTTGTTTTATAGTCATCAAGATAATAAAGTATTTGTATCGACAAATGCAACATTTCTTGAAAATAACTATATGACAAACTTCAAACCTCGTAGTAAAGTTATACTTGAGGAGTTACTTTCTGATGAGGTCAGACCAACATCGACAACTGTTGTCGAACGACAAAATGAGAAGACCACAACTCAAAATCAGAATGATTTACCACCTCGTCGTAGTAGGAGGGTTGTGAGACAACCTACTCGCTATGGACAAATTGGGGAAGCACAAGTTGTGATTTCTGATCTTGGTAAAGATGATCCATTGACATATCGATGTGCAATGGAAGATTCTGACAAAGAGAATTGGCAACAAGCAATGAATCTTGAGATGGAGTCAATGTACTCCAACTCAGTCTGGAAACTTGTAGACCTACCCGAAGGGGTTAAACCTATTGGTTGTAAATGGATCTACAAAAGAAAGAGGGGAGTGGATGGGAAAGTGGAAACTTTCAAAGCTAGGCTAGTGGCAAAGGGTTTTACCCAAAAAGAGGGAGTTGACTATGAAGAGACTTTCTCGCCAGTAGCCATGCTCAAATCCATCCGTATACTCTTATCCATTGCCGCATATTATGACTATGAGATATGGCAAATGGATGTTAAGACGGCTTTTTTGAATGGCCATCTTGACGAGAGCATCTATATGGTGCAACCAGAGGGGTTTATAGATAAAGGCCAAGAGCAAAAAGTTTGCCAGTTGCAAAAGTCCATCTATGGACTTAAGCAAGCTTCTCGATCTTGGAATATTAGATTTGATGAAGCAATTAAATCATATGGATTTGATCAAAATGTTGATGAGCCTTGTGTCTACAAGTACATCAAAGAAAAGAAGGTGGTCTTCTTAATTCTTTACGTTGATGACATTCTTCTCATTGGGAATGATGTAGAATCTTTATCAAATGTAAAGAAATGGCTAGCTAGCCAATTCCAAATGAAGGATTTGGGAGAGGCAAGTTATGTTCTTGGGATCCAACTTATACGAGATCGTAAGAACAAGCTGTTAGCATTGTCTCAAGCATCGTATATTGATAAGATGTTAATCAAGTTTGCAATGCAAAACTCCAAGAAAGGTAATCTACCTTCTCGTCATGGAGTTACTCTTTCTAAAGAGCAGTGTCCTAAAACACCTCAAGAGGAAGAGAATATGAGACACATTCCCTATGCCTCCGCAGTAGGCAGTCTTATGTATGCTATGTTATGTACTATACCTGACATATGCTATGCAGTGGGAGTGGTCAGCCGGTATCAGTCTAACCCAGGATTAGATCATTAGGTAGCAGTTAAACACATTCTCAAGTATCTTAGGAGAACGAGAAACTATATGCTTGTATATTCTGGTAGGGATTTGATTCCTATTGGCTACACTGATTCTGATTTTCAATCAGACAAAGACAGTCGAAAGTCGACGTCTGGGTCAGTGTTTACCATTGGTGGTGGAGCCATAGTATGGAAAAGCATCAAACAATCCTGCATAGCTGATTCCACTATGGAGGCGGAATACGTGGCTGCCTGTGAAGCAGCTAAAGAAGCAGTCTGGCTCCGAAAGTTTTTATTTGATCTGGAAGTTGTTCCAGATATGGAAAAACCCATGACACTTTATTGTGATAACAGTGGAGCCGTGGCTAATTCAAAAGAACCTAGAAGCCACAAAAGAGGAAAACATATAGAGCGAAAGTATCACCTTATAAGAGAGATTGTCCATCGTGGTGATGTGACTGTTCTGAAGATTAGATCTGAAGACAACCTCGCAGATCCCTTCACAAAGACTCTTCCGGCAAAGAGTTTTGAAGGGCATCTAGAAGGACTGGGGTTAAAGGACATGTCTCATCTGCTTTAGGGCAAGTGGGAGATTGTTGGGGAAAGTGCCCTAAGAACAAGTGTTGTTAATCTTTTGCTGAATTAATAATTAGAATGACATTCTATCATATATTTGTGTGCATTTAATGTTATTAATATTGTATTAATAACATAAAATTCCATGATTATTAAATGTAATATTAAACATAGTGTATAAGTCGTTATATACATGAGGATTATGTTTAATATAATAATCTTAATTGTCTGTAATTGATAATTAAAGTTGGGATCTTTAATTAATTAAAATTACTAGTATGGTTCATTCCCATTAAGAATGGAACAGTTTTATCCGAACTGTTGATGTGGTGACATTAGAATGAAGGTACTTTGTATAATAAGATTATACAAGACATGGACGCGATAAATTGGAATTTTTAATAATCTCCGTCTTGAAATAAAGTATTCCCTTTTATCAATCAGATGGTCATATATGGAACGATCTTAATCCTGAGTATTTAATAGACTCCTACTTATAAAGTTGTGTCTTTTGACTTACTCGGTATGGTTTGCTCTAATTGCCAAACCTAAAAACCTTGTATCTTAGAGACATGATGATATACTTAGCTGGGAATGATAATATACAAGATGGAATCCATTCCTTCTTAATTGAAGTAGACAAACAGTTCTCTTGAGTAAATGATTCGGGTCTTGAACAATAGAGCGCTCAATTTATGATAAGATCATAAATAATTGTTTATTAGAGAATCACGGGCACTCAAGGATAAAGACGTAATTGAGAGGTCAACGGATTTGAACCTAGCTCATATTACGAACTGTTTATGGAGGATTGATCTATATGTAATGATTATATCAATGGACTGTTCGATTCCTATTCGAGTAATTAATTCTATAATGACAAGAGTGCAGTTCCAGTTTTTTAGTGGAATAAATCTGGAATTAATAAATCTAATATTTAAGTAAAGAGTTTAATTAAATATTGAAGATTTATTGGAGCTTGAAATTATAGGTCCATGTGTCCCCATACCATCTCTATAGTACTGTATTGAACATTAAGGTATACTGAGGCTTAGTGATTAATTTGGAATTAATCATCTATACATAAAGAAGTTTATGTATTGTTTTATTTATTAAATAATATTTTGATTATTTAATTATATGTATTAAATAATGTTTGATTATTTAATTATATGTATTAAATAATGTTTGATTATTTAATTATATATATATGTTTTAATAATTGGGGTGGGATGTATTATTGTTACTTTTAGTCATGAATGGGGTGGGTGGAAATCAAATACCCTTGCTTTTCAACTAGTGTTTTTTCTTTTGTTTTGTTTTTTCTTTCATCATTGCATTTAAAGCATAGTGGAATTCTAGCTCCTATTCTATGATTCTTTACACCACCCACCCTAGTACTATTATTGTGGAAAAATACTACACCACCCACTATATATATATTCATAACTCTCTATCACTCTCTGAAGGTTTTTTCTCATATTTTTGAAGAAGCATAAAAGGAAGTATTTTATGTATTAAGAGTTTTTTCATTTTTAGCTTAATGAAAACAAGACAAGAAGAGTTCTTGTTTTGAAAAACACTAGTTCTAAACAAGAAGAGTTCTTGTTATGAGAAACATTAGTTCTAAACAAGAAGAGTTCTTGTTATGAGAAACATTAGTTCTAAACAAGAGAGTGATAACAAAAGAGAAAAAATTATTTTTAAGGTCTAAGCCTCTAAAAATATTGTGAGATAGTCTCTCAATATTTTTCCAGTTGTCTCAAGTGTTGAGTACACAACTAGTACAGAAATTCAAGAGTTGAATTTTTCTGTTCAATACCGAGACGCCCACTCGTCGGTTCTTTGGTGTTGGAGATTCGGTGTGGAAGAACTTGGTTTGAGGGAATCACGAAGATTCTACAGTGGAGGAACTCGATTTGAGCGAATCACGGAAAGTCTACAAGGGTAACTATTTCCTTCCTTATTATTTATAGTTAAATATTAGAATCAGTATAATCACAACGATCCGGCTAAAATGTTTTTGTTTTTTCGAAAAATTTTAAAAACCGGGCCCACCGCACTTCCGCTGCGCGGATACCGGTTCCGGTTCCGGTTCACGGAACCAACAATTGGTATCAGAGCCACGTTGTAAATTATATTGATTTTAATATTAAAATTGATTCCGGTAGTAGGCGCTTTGCATTAAATGTGATTTAATGGTTCTTTTTTATTCATGTGATGAATGGTAAATAAAAATGATTTTTGGTCGTTAACTATATGGTTCCTTTGGATTTTATGTTTTATCGCTTCTTCATTTTTTAGATAAAAATTTGTAAACCCAAGGGGTATAGGATTTTTGTAAATTGTGATATTGAAGAGGATGGCGTTATCAACAAATCGATGAGATTGGATCGGATGCTGAAGAAAGATTACAACAAGACCATTTTTGTAATTTGATTTATTTATGGGTTGTAATTTAAATATCCAAAGGAACTCGGCCAAAATTCATTTAGTTTTTATTTTGCTTTTTCATATTATATTTCATTGCTTTTCAATTATTGTTAGGATTATGCTCAATAGCAAGAGTGTAATTGTGTAATTAACAATCTTATTCATATTAATAAAGTGATTTCTGGTTTAAACAAATCTTATAGCATTTATAGTTTAATAATTGTTAAAGTAAATAATCATAAGGTCTAAAGACTATGAGAAAAGAAGAATTGTTCATACATCTGGATATGTATGTGGTAGACACAATTCTTTAGTTAGTCTTGAATATCGTTCACAACTTAAGTTAAAGGTTGGGCACCTTTATCTTGTTAAAGTTGTAGAATTCTTTTGCTAGCATTTGAGTGGGATCAAATGAGATATGATGAGTCTAAAATCATCGGAGTGTCTTCGAGCAAAAGGATCTAGTGCACTGGGTGCATTGAACAGGATCACAATGAAATACTTTATCTATAACCGTCAGTAGATAAAAGTAATTTCATTATCAGGACAATCGGAGAGTCTATCTTAATCCTGAGATAAATGATGGACTTATGGTTGCAGGTGATATCATTTGAGCTATCAATGAGTACGATTATATCGCATAGTCTATCCTCGATAGTTTGGTGATATTCATTTGTTAATCGATAGAGGACTTCATTTATAGATATGGACATCGTGGCTCCATTTATTAAATGAGAGTATAATATCATCATATGGATGTTTTGAGGTAATTGGATATTAAATCTCAACGTTGAGTTTTCAATAGTGTCTATTGAAAACATGGCTTCTGGACAAGTCAAAATATCCAAGTTCAAAATGTGGTCATATGAGTAAATATGGTAACTTGGAGAGTTATAGGCGGTCTATGAACTCTTGGCGATTACTGATATTAATCACGAGGATACACTATCTCCAATATGATTGTCTAGGGTATGAATGAGGAAGCATCTTCCTTTTCTGTCTTTATTTAAGAGTTCAATTTTAGCTCTTTAGTGGAATGAGCTAAAATTAATCGATCGGACCTAAGTGAATCATTAGTTGATTGTGATTAGGTTATGTCTATTGGAGCTTAAATTTAGATAGCCCGCCAAGATCCCCAATCCACACGGACTTGCATGGATCACTTGATATATTCTACCGGACCAATTTAGGGTCCATCTAGAATTGCAATTTAATATATTAAGAATATAATTTGCACATTATTTAGGTAATGGGCTGCACAATTATATTTATATATTAATGGATGACATGTGGGCTTGTTTCTTTTAGTAAGATTGGGTCTAGTTCACATGTGGGCTTTTTAATTAAAGTCCTATGGATTAAATGAAATAGGAAAAATAATATTTGGCCCATTACTAATATGGGGCGGCAAGGTTAAATAATAACCTAAAATATTATTTTGTTTTCATTATTTAATTAAATAAGAATTAATTAATTCATTAATTAATTATTTAATTAAGATACAAATCTTTTCTCATTAGGAAATATATTTCCTAAAGGTATACTATTGGTAGTAGTATAATTAAATAGAAAGACTTGTTTGACAAGGAAATAAATAATTAGTTTTATTTATTCAAACAGGAAGTCTTTTTATTTTAGTCAAATATGAGAATAAAAGATTTATGAGTTTGATTAGGTTTGGGAAATCTTTTCTAAATAGGAATTAGGGTGCAATTCAAACTAGTTAACTTGTTTTGGAAATTGCGGCAACCCTAATGCATCAAGGAAGAGAATTCGGCCAACCCTAAAGCTAAAAAAGAAAGGAGAAAAATTTGGGCCATATATATATGCACATATATTATTTTCGGCCAGCCCTAAGGCTTAGTGCAGAAAATTATTTTTCTTCTTCTTCTTAACTCATAGATAGAGATTTTATTCTACTAAAAACAAGAGAAAAAGGAACATAGATTATTCTTTGATGGTGTACTACTTGCTTAATCATTGATAAGCTTGTGCATACAACATCGATCAAGGTTCACGCGAGTTTCGATCATTAGATTGAGAACTCAAAAGTGACCGGAATAATCTTAGGTTTCTTTTGATTGTTTTTGTGACTAACGATCAAGAAAGAAAAGTTTGTTTAATCCCATCACAGGTTTGCAATTTAAAGAGAAGGGAGACCACGCTCCTAGGTGATCCACGTTCGTGCTAGGATTGAAGATCTTGCGGATTACCATCGACGCAAGTCAATCGGATCACGCGACAAGAGGTATTAAATTTTTATTACTTTGTTATATATATTTAATTAATCAAAAGGGTTTAAGGTTCATAATTGGAAAAATTTTAAAAGCCACTAAACTATTTTATTTTAGTCTCGCTTCCGCTGCGGGTACTTTTATGGTATTTTTCCCTACAATTGGTATCAGAGCCTAGGTTGAACCCTTTTAATTAATTAACGTATATATACGTGGATCGATTTCTTTTTATTGTGATTATGCATGTTCAAGAAAGGAGAAGGCTGAATAAGAATGAGATCAATTTGCGCTTGGGCAACGGAACGTTAGTGTCTGCAAGTGCAGTGGGAGATATTAGAGTTTGTTTGGATTCTAGAAGGCATTTAGATTTAATAGACGTTTATTATGTACCTCAATTCAAGAGGAATTTAATTTCAGTTTCTTGTTTGAATAAATTTGGATATTCGGTTACTTTTAATAAAGTTTTTATTATTAGTAAGAATGACAAAGTTATTTGCAAAGGTACATTGGAAAACGGTCTATACTTCTTGCATAGAAATATCTCTCACTCGTTAGACACAGAAA